>CM042215.1:1247500-1302500 GCA_023566465.1 Cottus gobio | reverse complement strand
ACTTGAGTATTATCTCAGAGGTACATATAGTATTTTAAATATAGTACTTTTCACAGTACTACATCTCAGAGGTACTTGTACTCACATGGCACGATGTCTTTGTATCGGTTCTTCTTCATGTTTTCCTTCAGAGTTCCAGCCTCAGTGGTCAAACTCAGATCTCTCTTCAACGAGGTCTGTGAACGCACCATCTGTAACACACACACACACACACACACACACACACACACACACACACACACACACACACACACACACACACACACACACACACTTCCTGTTTCAGCGGTGGCTGAACGTGTTGCAGGTTGAAAGCCGCGGGAGTCAAAGACACAAAGTCTTTCTTTGCTTATTAGTTTATCTTCATAGTTTATCATTTATAAGTTGTCTAACCTGTTGGTGCATTCAAGGACAGTCCGACGTCTCACCACTCAATGCAGACCAAAGCCGCATTAATCACATGTTGGAGAAGTTTTTATTTTTTATTTTCTAACGTAATTCATCAACATTGTTTTTTGTTTTTTTCATGCTCACTGGTTGCAGAAAATGAAATGAGCCCAACTGCATGCTGGGAATCTCGCTCAGGATACTAAAGTCAGTCACCTGAGGTCAGACTGCAGCACAGTCTGAGGTGCTGCAGACACTCTACAGGAATGAGTCATTTCAGGAAGCGACCCCGGCGGGTTAATGATGAACCGACCTGCGAGGACGAGGAAGCGCGACTGTTGACAAACTCCCCGCCAGCCGGAGAACCCGGTCCACTGAGACCGGTTCACCGGGGGTAAAATGTACCGGTCCCTGGTGAGACTGAGAGGTGGGTGTGGCTCAACACAGGGTCGCTTCTCTCAAAAGACAGAACCAGTTCCTCTCTGTGGGTCTCAACCCCCCCAACACAACAGGGCATCAGGTCCAATTCCACCAATTCAGATGTAATAATGCATCAAACCATTTTCTATACTTTAAAAAAGTGTTTAGCTCGTAAGACTCTGGTACTTTATTCAAATTGTTTACGTTTGATAAAATGTTCTGGCCAACCTCATGAACCGTTAGATGGATCAGAAATGGTTCAGCAGATCCGGACCAGGGAGATGGTCAAGAGCACTTTGTGGGTCGCCTGAGGCCAACCAACGAGCAAAGGTTGTCGAGGTCAAAAGGGTTCTGGACTTGGTTGGACTGTCTTGGCTGACGCGCCTCTTCAATGTCGGGGATATCGCGGAATCGGGAATAACGGTAATATCAGAATATCGAGGTATCGAGGTATCGGGGTATCAGGGTATCGGGGTATTGGGGTATCGGGGTATCGGGGCATCGGGGCATCGGGGTATCGGGGTATCGGGATAGCGCTCTGCTCATCCTGAAGGCTCCAACCGATGGTCGAACCTCAGATTCAGATTCTGTCCTGGAGCAGTGGACCAGATCTTTAACGAGAGTTGGCCCCACATCCAGTCTACATGTGTTTCGTGGACTTGGAGAAGGCTTACGAAGGGAGTCCTGTGGGGGGTTCTGTTGGAATATGGGATACGAACCATAGAACGAGATCGAGGACACGAGCGTCTGAAGGGTGTTCGGGAGTCTGGGCTCCGCCTTTGAGACGGAGAGAGGAGCCCAGACATCCCGAGGGAGCTTGTTTTACAGACCTTCCTTAGACCTCACATCTGATCGGGATCCTCCTAAACCCCTTTCTGGGTAGTTTAGAGGTTTCTGGCCCCAATGTAGACCCAGAACCCTCTGGATGGATGGAGCCTGCAGAAACTAACCCAATGATGAAGCTCCCCACAAACACCTTTAAACACGGAGGAGGTTCTAATCCCTCAGACCATTGAACTAACCACTAGTTCTGCTTTAAACTTGGTGTGGAAGTTCCTCAAACGTCGGACCATCAAACACCCCCGTGTCTGGGTTCATAATATTATATATATATATATATATATATATATATATATATATATATATATATATAATATTATCTGTAGCCGCACAACATCAAGTCATCAAAGTTAAATGTAATGACCAAAGATATACAGAATTCTATCGTGTCCTAAGGGTTTATGCAGTTATGCAAGGTACGCCAATATTGTACCAAAATATAAAGTATACTCTGTATATTTATACATTAATAATGCTATATATATCTAGATAGATAGATAGATAGATAGATAGATAGATAGATAGATAGATAGATAGATAGATAGATAGATAGATAGATAGATAGATAGATAGATAGATAGATAGATAGATAGATAGATAGATAGCATTATTAATGTAGGTAGATCTTTTTGACTTGGTCATTTTAAAAGTAGCTTTAAACGTGTGGGCACCCCGGCCTCAGACCGACGAGAACAAAAGTTTCTCAGCGTTGATACTTCGGGTTATTTTTGTTTGTTGGTTTGGAGCCCACAAAGCTGCTGCACGCATTCACACGGTGACAGAGTTCATTGCTCAACGTTTCAGAGAATATGACAGCCGTACAGTTATGATCATATCCAGGATATCACCGGAGTTAATACGTACAGGGAAATATAGATGGGAGAGAATCACGACATGATGCATAGGTTCTATGCCTTTTGACATGAATGCACCTTTTCTTAAAGTCGCACGGTTCCAGTTTCAGGTTGATGTCGTTGTTAAAACTCTTTTTCCACAAAATATTTTAACCCTCAAAGTGTCCTAAATGTATTTAAAGTTATGTAAATAAACATCATTCTTTAAGAAAATGTTTATACATGATAATTAGAATTTACCGGAATAACTCCCCATCCCGGGGAACCTTTAAGTTCTTCATGAGAAGTTAATATAAACCTGTTTTCATGTTAAAAATAAAACGTTAAAAAGCCTGCATGAAGCTCAACAAGAGGTTTTTTATCAGTTGAGGTCAATAAAAGTCGTACTCTTGGTATTTATGAATACTTTGCATACCTGACTTTGCATACCTGACTCATTTGAATGAGATCCGATCAGAGCGCCTGCAGGTGTTGCACAATAGACAAAAGAGCAGAGAACCTTCCAACCTGTGACCTCAACGAGTTTAATGAGTCGCTTTGAGAAGAATCCAATGTTTTATATTTATTATTAATATTATGCTAAGATCCTGAAACTTACGCTCGAAGACGTCAACAACGAAGTATTGTTTTTAAACACAATTAAAAATCTAGCTTCTTGAAGGTGTTCACTCTGCTGGAACGGCCTCTCTCTCTCTCTCTCTCACACACACACACACACACACACACACACACACACACACACACACACACACACACTCACGTTGTACTCCTGGTCCAGAGTCCCGGGCTCCAGGTTCCTCAGAGAGGACAACAAGGAGGAGAGACGCTCCATGTTTCATCGAGTAACATCCAACACTCTCAACTCTCTCTCTCTCTCTCTCTCTCTCTCTCTCTCTCTCTCGCTCCCCGTCTCCCTCTCTCTCTCTCTCTTTCTATTTGTCTATTTCCCCCTCTCTCTGTTAATAATTCAACTCTAGATCATTAAGCCCCTCCCCCTTTCTTTCTACTAGAGAACAAGGAGGAAGTGAAGAAACTCGACTGTGAAATAACAGAAGAGTTCTGAGTTTGTTTCCTTCCTCGAGGAAAGGAACGAAACTTAAGGACCTTTAAACCAAACGATGGGTTCTAAACCAGTTGCACCAGTCTGAGTCACTGTTCTGCCCTCGGGTGGTAGAGATGTGAGTGTCTGACATCAGACAAGATATTTAAGACATTAAAGATATTTAAGATATTTAAGTCATTAAAGATATTTAAGACATTAAAGATATTTAAGATAATAAAGATAATAAATACATTAAATATAATAAAGATATGTAAGATATTTAAGACATTAAAGATAATTAAGATATTAAAGACATTAAAGACATTAAAGCTATAAAATATATTAAAGACATTTAAGACTTTAAAAATATTAAACATATTAAATAAATTAAAGATATTAAAGACATTAAAGATTTTTGAGACATTAAAGATAGTTAAGACATTCAAGATTGTTGAGACATTAAAGATAGTTAAGACATTAAAGATATTTAAGACATTAAAGATATCAAAGATATTAAAGATATTTAAGACATTAAATACATTTAAGATATTAAAGATGATAAGACATTAAATACATTAAAGATATTAAAGAAATTAAAGATATTAAAGACATTAAAGTTATTAAAGACATTAGAGATATTAAAGATATTTAAGACATTACAGACATTAAATACATTAAAGATATTAAAGAAATTAAAGACATTAAATACATTAAAGTTATTAAAGATATTAAAGTAATTAAAGACATTAAATTAATTAAAGTTATTAAAGACATTAAAGTTATTAAAAACATAAGATAAGATAAGATAGATAAGATAATCCTTTATTAGTCCCACAGTGGGGAAATTACAGGATTACAGCAGCATTGCTCAGTACGTAAAGATAAAAATCAAGTAATATAAATAAACAGTAATAAACATAATAAAATAAACAGTAAAGAAGAAATTGAATGTACAGTAGAATATTGAATATACAAATTACAAAATATTACAAAATATTGCACCAGAATGAGTTAAAGTGACCAGAGTGATAAAAAAAGTGTTGAGTATTGAGAGTCCAGAATGTTTGTGGGCTACTGGGAGGTCAGCTTGTTGTGCAGCCTGACAGCAGCAGGGAGGAAGGACTTGCGGTACCTCTCCTTCATGCACCGGGGGTGAATCAGCCGGTGGCTGAAGGAGCTGTGCAGAGCTGCCAGGGTGTCCTGCATGGGGTGGGAGGCGTGGTTCATCAGGGATGAGAGCTTGGCCATCATCCTCCTGTCTCCCACCACCTCCACAGTATCCAGAGGACACCCCAGTACACTGCTGGCCTTCTTTACCAGTTTGTCCAGTCTCCTCCTGTCAGCTGCCGTGATGCTGCTGCACCAGAAGACCACTCCATAGAAGATGGCTGATGCCACCACAGAGTCAAAGAAGGTCTTCAGGAGTGCTCCCTGCACCCCAAAAGACCTCAGTCTCCTCAGTAGAAAGAGTCTGCTCTATCCCTTTTTATAAAGTGCATGTGCGTGGTCGGACCAGTCCAGTTTATTGTTCAAGTGAACACCCAGGTACTTGTAAGATGTCACCATCTCAGTGTCCAGGCCCTGGATGCTCAATGGTAGCGGAGGAGAGCGTTTGCCCCGGCGGAAGTCCACCAACAGCTCCTTGGTCTTACTGGAGTTTATCTGGAGGCGGTTCCGCTGGCACCATCCTAAAAAGTCCTGATTAAGTTCCCTGTACTCCCTGTCATCATCGGCAGAGATGAGGCCGACGATTGCAGAGTCGTCAGAGAACTTTTGCAGGTGGCAGTTGGCAGAGTTGTGTTTAAAGTCCGAGGTGTAAATGGAGAACAGTAATGGAGCCAGAACGGTTCCCTGTGGAGCCCCCGTGCTGCAGGACACCCGATCTGACTCACACTCCCGTATCCGCACATACTGTGGACGGTTGGTGAGGTAGTCCAGGATCCATGCAGTGAGGTGGTGGTCCACCCCGGTCTGCTCCAGCTTGTCCCTCAGAAGCAAAGGCTGAATGGTGTTGAAGGCACTGGAGAAGTCGAAAAACATGACCCTCACAGTGCTTCCAGCCTTTTCCAAATGAGAGAGGCATCTCTGTAGCAGGTAGATGACGGCGTCATCCACCCCGATGCCAGACATGTAGGCAAACTGAAGTGGGTCCAGGGATGAGCTCACCAGGGGGCGGAGATGGGCAAGGACCAGCCTCTCCAGGGTCTTCATCAAGTGGGATGTTAATGCCACCGGCCTGTATACGTTGAGGTCATTGGGCCGCGGGGTCTTTGGTACTGGCACCATGCAGGATGTCTTCCATAGCTGTGGTACTTTCCCCAGCCTCAAGCTCAGGTTGAAGACGTGCTCCGCTATCCCGCACAGCTGGTCTGCGCAGGATTTTAGGAGCCTTGAGCTGATGCCGTCTGG
This sequence comes from Cottus gobio, assembly GCA_023566465.1. NCBI lineage: Eukaryota > Metazoa > Chordata > Actinopteri > Perciformes > Cottidae > Cottus > Cottus gobio. Next base: position 1,296,548 of record CM042215.1, on the reverse strand, counting down.
ACCTGTGGCCTTCCTCACCTTGATCCTCCTCAGTTCCTTCCTCACCTGGTTAAGGGTCACACTGGGGGGAGTGGAGCTGTGAGGTGTTGGACTGGGGGTGGGTTGCTGGTCATGGAGTGCTGAGTCGTAGAGGTGTGGAGGGGAGCCGAGTGCTGTGAGAAGGGGGGAGGTGGAGGGGGGGCGAGGGTAATCCACAGGGGGTGCAGACGATGGGGGTTGCAGCAGCAGGGAGGAATGGGTGGGGGGGGGGGGTGGATTAAAGACATTAAAGTTATTAAAGACATTATGTGGGGTTCTGGGCACCACCAGCAGGGGGTGCCATGGTAATGCTGGCTGGGACCAGAGAGTGTCTGTGTGTGTGGTCTAAATCAAGGAGACGCGGAACAGCTGGGAGGAGGACGGCCGCCGCTCGCGGCTGCAGAACATCAAGTCATCACGGCGCAGCTTAAGAGTGGCGTCCTTCCGGAGGTTCGGCGTCGGGAGATTACTTGTTGCTTGCTTACGTCCACAAGAGAGAGTGCCTACGTCCACGTGAGAGATTGCTTGCTCACGTCCACGAGAGAGAGTGCCTACGTCCACGAGAGAGAGTGCTGACGTCCACGAGAGAGAGTGCTGACGTCCACGAGAGAGAGTGCTGACGTCCTCGAGAGAGAGTGCTCACGTCCACGAGAGAGAGTGCTTACGTCCACGAGAGACAGTGGACTACGTTGTGCTGAGTATTGCCTGCGGGCCGAGTTTTTGAGTTTGGTTTGTGAGAGACAATAAATACACATTTTTGTTATTCCTTACCTGCTGTCCGAGGTCTTGCTTTTGGGTCCTTTTCACAAGCCCTGACAGAATCTCCCGACCAAATCATGGACCCAGCGAACCCGGACATCTTCCCAGAAGACCTCTGCGCCCGAACCGCGTGGTTCAGAGGACACGCCCAGGCCCACGACAAGACCATGGTACGCTTGGACGCGCTCCTCGCGCGGATATCGGCTGTCACCGTGTGGGGGCCATCTGGCCCCTTGCCGGCTCCCCATGCTGGGGTTCCCTTCCCGGCGGCGAGGGGTTTTTCTGCACCTCCCGTTTCGTTCCGTGAGCCGACCGCCGGGAGCGAGCTCCGGCCGACACGTGTCCCTCTAGTCCAGTCGGCGGTCCGGCCGACGTATGTCCCTCGAGTCCCGTTAAGTCCTGTCCCGAGCCCCGTCCATTCAGGTCCCGTCCCGAGCCCCGGCCGGTCAGGTCCCGTCCCGAGCCCAGTCCAGTCAGGTCCCGTCCCGAGCCCAGTCCAGCCGGTCACCGTCCCGAGCCTCGTCCTCCTGAGTCCCCGCCGGGTGGCCGTCCTCCGGCCGGTTCCCCTCTGTCCCGTCACTGTCCCCTGTGGTCCAGGTTCCTCCCCTCAAGCCGGTCCCCGTCTGGGGCTTCGGCCCTCCTGCCGTTCCCCCTCCACCCGCCCTTGCCTGGCAGTTTTCGTGGACGCCAGGTGGCGTCCGTTGAGGGGGGGGTACTGTGGGGTTCTGGGCACCACCAGCAGGGGGTGCCATGGTAATGCTGGCTGGGACCAGAGAGTGTCTGTGTGTGTGGTCTAAATCAAGGAGACGCGGAACAGCTGGGAGGAGGACGGCCGCCGCTCGCGGCTGCAGAACATCAAGTCATCACGGCGCAGCTTAAGAGTGGCTTCCTTCCGGAGGTTCGGCGTCGGGAGATTGCTTGTTGCTTGCTTACGTCCACGAGAGAGAGTGCTGACGTCCACGAGAGAGAGTGCTGACGTCCACGAGAGAGAGTGCTGACGTCCACGAGAGAGAGTGCTGACGTCCACGAGAGAGAGTGCTTACGTCCACGAGAGACAGTGGACTACGTTGTGCTGAGTATTGCCTGCGGGCCGAGTTTTTGAGTTTGGTTTGTGAGAGACAATAAATACACATTTTTGTTATTCCTTACCTGCTGTCCGAGGTCTTGCTTTTGGGTCCTTTTCACGAGCCCTGACACATTAAAGACATTAAAGATATTAAAGACATTAAAGATATTAAAGGAGCCGAGATGCCGGTTCAAACCTCCCCTGTGTAGTTTTGTTTCTCACAACTTTTTTTTGGAATGTTTGATTTTTAACTTTTGCTAATTTCACTGTGGATCATCAAGAAGGAAACAGAGAGTTAAGGTAGCTAGGTAGTTTAGCTTAGCTAGCTTAGTTTAGCTTAGTTTAGCTAGCTTGACGTGTGACTATTGCTAGTTTTAGTATTTTATTTAAATAACATTTTAAATTAATAACTTTACAACATTTTATTTATATCTTCAAGAACCTGACGTTTTCATGATTTACAAGTTGGGTCGAGCTAGCTCTAAAGAAAAAAACACTCAATGAAAATGAAAATGTGAAAAAGAGCAGAAGTCCAAATATAAAGATAAATTACAACATTTTAGAAATAAAAACTAAAATATAAATATGTATTGTGGCATATAATTGCAGACATAGAAAAATATACACATTTATACCAACAAACAGGAAGAAATAGAGACTTTGTTGGGGACGATTTTCAGCGGTGGATGAACCACATTTGGTGCTTTATTAATTTGGAATAAAATTGTTATTATATATATTATTTTATTCACTTTATAAATGTATTCTACTGTATTGAAGTTAATATAGTTATTATACACTGTTTAACTAAAATTACTTTTTTATGCTTTTAATTATTTTTCATAATATTTGTATATGTAGCTATATAAAAGTTGACACATTGATACAGTTTGGCACACACACACAAACGCACACAGACGCACACACACACAGACACACAGACACACACTTCAGTCTGTTTTTTTCAGTGGTCAGCTGGAGTGAAACTACCACGAGACCACCAGGGGGCAGCAGAACTGAGTGTGTTGAAATGTGTGTGTGTTTCTCACGTTTGTGTGTGTGCGTGCAGGCGTGCACGTGTGTGTGTGTGTGTGTGTGTGTGTGTGTGTGTGTGTGTGTGTGTGTGTGTGTGTGTGTGTGTGTGTGTGTGTATGTGTGTGTGCGTGTGAAAGAGAAAAAGCAAGAGCCGAAAGAGCAAAAGAAAGTATGCATGATTGTGCAGACAAATGTGTGTATTTGATTGTGAGCCAACCTTGTTTGTATACTTGTGTATGTGTGTGTGTGTGTGTGTGTGTGTGTGTGTGTGTGTGTGTGTGTGTGTGCGTCTGTGTGTGTGTCCTGACAAAGGCTCCATCCAGCCAGACTGCAGAGGGCTGCTTGTTCCCAGAGACCCTCAGAGCTCCAGGACGCCCAGTCTCTCTGCTGCCTGCAGCCCCGACACATCAGCCCCGACACGGACACGGACCTCACCCGGCCCCCTCCTCCTCCTGGAGCTCCAACGCCTGTTTGGATTACTAATGGACGGGACCCACGGAGTCCAGTTTTAAAAGTGGGAAACTAAAAGAGAAGAGTAGAGAAGAGAGGAGCTTCATCTTTTCTGGCCTACAAACCTGAACGTCAGCGTTTCTTCATCATTTGGAAACTTGATGAAGAAACTTCCTTTTTAATAAAACGTCTACCATCTTTTCCGTAAATCAACCAAACATTTTTCTGGATTTTTCTGACTTTGCCGAACAAACTGTCGTCTTTTCGTTGTTTTCCAGGAGCTCTGAATTAAACCTGCAGAAGGTTTCGGAGTCTTCTCCCATCATCAGGTCGGCCGGTTTGTTTGTTGTTATCAGGACTTTTGGAATTGTTTTGCCCGATTATCTTACCGTGACATCCTTTAACTCTAAAGCAACCGAACCCTGATCAGTTCTTCCGTTGCAAGTCTCCGTCATGGTCCCGTCTGCCGGCCTGTGGTTGTTCCTCAACCTGCCGCTGCTGTTGACGGACGCCAAGAGCGTTGTTCAGCACGGTGGACGGAGCGACGCCCTCGAACCCCTTTGGATCGCCGAGCAGCTCCGAGCCGGCGACGCCCCCAACCAGAGCCGACCCCTCCCTGAGATGCTGGATCTGGACGTGGAACGGAACCGCCGCCTGGCCCGCGGCGCCGACGAGGAGGAGCAGCAGTCCACCTTCAGCCAGTCCTTCGAGAACGACTCGGTGACGGCGCCGCAGGCCACAGAGTTTGACAACGGGACAAAGGTGGGAGCCACCAGCGTTGATGTCAGCCTCCGTGGGAACGCCTCCGGCTCGGACCGCGACCCTCCGGGACTCTTCAACCCTTTCTACCCGCTGGCGGACGGCTCGTACGCGGCCTACGCCGTCCTCCTCCTGGCCGGCCTGGTGCTGGCCCTGGGCGTGGTGGGAAACATGGCGGTCATGTGCGTCGTCTGGAACAACTACTACATGAGGTCCGCCTGGAACTACCTACTGGCCAGCATGGCCTTCTGGGACTTCCTGGTCCTAGTGCTCTGCCTCCCTGTGGTGGTCCTCAACCAGCTCTCCCATAGGAGGATCCTGGGCGACATCACCTGCCGAATGGTGCCTTATATGGAGGTGGGTGGGGCTTGTGTGGAAGTGGGAGGGGGGAGATATAAATGCTTTCAATGTGATTCATCCTGGTAGCTCCAGAATAAATGTGTTAAAAAATAATATTTTTAGTCTATTTGAAGTCCAGTTGGCTTCAGAATGTTTTATCACCACCACCACCACCACCACCATCACCACAATCACCACCACCACCACCATCACCACAACCACCACAACCATCACCACCACCACCACCATCACACCATCACCACAACCACCACCACCATCACCACCACCACCACTATAACCATCACTATAATCACCACCGTCACCAGGACAGAGCCATGAAAACCCGCCTCCCACAGCTGAAGCCCTGTTTTCTAACCCAGTCTAACCAGTCGGTCTCCATGGTGATCTGTTGCTCCGTCAGCTGGAACGTCCTGCTGCTGCTTTCACGGTTCGACGGGAACAAATTTGGGGTGAAACTGTGTTTGTATGATTTGTGACCCTGTGTCTCTGGCGGCCATATTGGATGTCTTCAGTCTCAGCAGAACTGAACAGCTTTACAGTAACATCCTGTGTATTTAAAACTATTTACAGTAACATCCTGTGTATTTAAAACTATTTACAGTAACATCCTGTGTATTTAAAACTCTTTACAGTAACATCCTGTATATTTAAAACTCTTTACAGTAACATCCTGTGTATTTAATAACTCTTTACAGTAACATCCTGTATATTTAAAACTATTTACAGTAACATCCTGTGTATTTAATAACTCTTTACAGTAACATCCTGTATATTTAATAACTCTTTACAGTAACATCCTGTGTATTTAATAACTCTTTACAGTAACATCATGTATATCACGCGTTTCACAACAAGCTCTGCTCTTTACTCCCCAAGTCAAGTTTGTGGACTTGTAATTTTAGGATATATCAAAAACAATTAAAAGGATCAAAGACTGAAGGGTTCGGGTTGCGTAATAATATAATCATGAATTATCTTCTGTAATTATTTATATGATATTACATCCAGTTTTCTCTTTCAAGCAAACAGCCTGTGGATGCTAATGCTAACACCAGTTAGCACCCCAATGGTCTTGAAGGTCGACCAAGTTCACATGGATATTAATTTCATCTTTTCAGCTTGAAACAAAGGTTCTGCTTTGATGAATGACCTCTGTCCTTGCAGACCGTGTCTCTGGGCATCACCTCCTTCACTCTGTGCGCTCTGGGTATCGACCGTTTCCTCGCCGCCACCTCCTCTTCCTCCTCCTCCTCTTCCTCGTCCTCCTCCCAGCTGAAGGCCCGGCGTGTGGAGCGCTGCGGCGCCGTGGTGCTGAAGCTGCTGCTGGTGTGGCTGGCCGCACTGCTGCTGTCCAGCCCCGAGGTCTTCCTGTGGCAGCTGAGCCGGGCCGTGTCCCCGTCCACGGGCCGGCTGGTGGACTCCTGCAGTGTCACCCCGTCCTCGCCCCTGACCCTCCTGCTGCCCGACTCGCTGCACTCGCTGCTGCTCAGGTACCACCAGGTGAGGACTGAGAGCAGGGATACCCCGAGGGGGGAATGCAGCTGTGACTGGCTGAGAGCTGATCAATCAACCGACATCGATCACGTTTACGTGCACTTATGTCCACGTTCGTTCTTTCTCGTTAGAAAAGTTTGGGAAAATAAATCCTTATGTTTTTATGTGGAAAAAAGAGTTGAAATGAAAAACCTTTGGAAAGTAAATTCTGACTAATTAATTAATTAAAGTCACAATTTGCTGTTTCTGCTGTGGGCGTCTTCATGGAAATATATTTATACAAATATAGTCATATAAATATAATTTATTCAACCGCTCAAATTATATAGACTATTTATTTAATAATTTAAACAAATATATATATAATATAAATATATATTTATATAATATAAGAATATATAAGAATACATATAGTACAGTACACAGAACCCGACAGTACCATGATGCACACAGTATTCCTGCAGAGTAATCAGATTACTGGCTCCGTTTCAGGGACGGATGTGGTGGTGTTTCGGCTGCTACTTCTGCCTCCCCGTCCTCTTCACCGTCCTCTGCCAGATGGCCACCCGCAACGTCAACAGCGACTCCAGCTCCGCCCAAAAGCAGCGCGGCCACGACGACCGCTCGACCAATCAGAAGCGGCAGCAGCACCAGGCGGTGGAGCGGCAGCTGAACTGCACGCTGCTGGCGCTGGCCGTGGTGTACGCCGTCTGCGCGCTGCCCGAACACGTGTGCAACATCACGCTGGCCTACACGCACATCAGCCTGTCCGAGGACACGGCGGCCACGCTGGCGCTGCTGCACCACTTCCTGCTGTTCTTCAAGTCCTCGGTGACGCCGGTGCTGCTGCTGTGTCTGTGTAAGGTAGGTCGGTGAATCAGTGAGGCAGAAGCACCAAGAATGGTTGTATAGAAGTCATGTGCTTCATGTGTTAAAGCTGCATTTTCTCTCCTGACCACCAGGGGGCGACTCCTCTGTTTGTATAGAAGTCTATGCTTCATGTGTTAAAGCTGCATTCTCTCTCCTGACCACCAGGGGGCGACTCCTCTGTTTGTATAGAAGTCTATGCTTCATGTGTTAAAGCTGCATTCTCTCTCCTGACCACCAGGGGGCGACTCCTCTGGTTGTATAGAAGTCTATGATTCATGTGTTAAAGCTGCATTCTCTCTCCTGACCACCAGGGGGCGACTCCTCTGGTTGTATAGAAGTCTTTGAGACAATGACTTCTCATCACTCTTCTGCATGTCATGTTTCAGGCTCTCGGTCAGGCCTTCATGGACTGCTGCTGCTGCTGCTGTCAGGAGTGTCAGCCAACCAGCGCCCAGGGATCGCCAAGCTCCGCCCAGTTCAAACTGAAGGCAGCCAATGAGGCGTCCATCTTTTTTGACAAGGGTAAAGACACGTCGGCCATCTTGTCCATCACAAGCTAGAGCCACTGGTCCCTCTTCATCATCTCCTCCTCTTTTTTTACGGTTTCTCTTCCATCAGTAGTTATCGCTAACCCAGCAGTTTCCTCTGTCCTCAACAGTCGTCTTTTCTTCCTCGTCCTCTCCCAGAGGTTCCATTTGTATGATATTTCTCTGTGGACACAGCGTTTCTCCCTCCAGCTTCCTGTCTGTGCAGGAAGTGAAGTTTAATCTGTAGTAATGGTAGAAAAGTTGCTGTACTTGCACAACCAGCTGTTTCAGGACTCTTCCCTCCAACGACCTGTAACAACGTTTGATGTTTTCCTTCTCCAGAACGATGGGGGCCTTCCTGTCACCAGTGTAGCATCAAAGCATGGTGGACTAGCTAACTAGCCAGCTGTGAGCAAGTCAACTAGCTACCGAATGTGCTAAGTCCACCACGCTTCGATGCTACGCTGGATAAAGAGTCAGAATCAATCACAATGCATGCTGGGTAGATTTGTGTCAGACTTGATCCCGACCTGCCCTCACGTCGTGCACACATGGACAACGGCAACCTCACGAGAGCGAGGCGGCTGCAGGTTTTAGAGCCGCCGACTGCGTGGCCCAGTGCATGATGGGAAACGCCTGGCTGTCTCCACATCAGAGTTCTGATTGGCTCTTAGATCTGACAGCAAACACCACGTGTTGTGAAAAATTCTTATTTTAAGTGTAGTTGTAATACTTAACGCTGGATTGTTGACTATTAGTCTAAAGACATATCCTGTGTGGTTGATAATAATAAAGCTTATTTATATAACATTTATCAAAACCAGTAGAGATGTGTTTCACATACAAATTTAAAATATATATTGTATATATTTACAAACTTTTGCCCGTGAACGTACGTTTTGCTCCCATTTTACTTCCATTGAACCGGCCGACACTGAAGCCAGATGGGGTTTCAACCCTAACCGGGGTTTCGACCCTAACCATGGTGAGTTTCAACCCTAACCATGGTGAGTTTCAACCCTAACTGGGGTTTTGACCCTAACCTGGGTTTTGGTGCAGAATATGTTCGGCTTCGTGAATGTTTCTCAGAGGGAAGGAAAGGAGGGAAGGAAAGGAGTGTTTGAACTGGACCCGGACCTCCTCTGTCTCTTTGTACAGGAAGTGCGTAGGAAGTCGTATTAATGTTTCTTTAGCGCTGCAGCTTTCAGACCGTCAAACTCAAAGAGCTAGAACAGAAGATATGAATTTAGCTGATTTTTAATGCAGTAACTAATTACATCTCAATATGAAGAGTTATGTCACACGGTTCAGCGTCTCGATGTTGAATCATAGAAACGTCACTAACCTTCACTCCCAAAGCTGGAGGCGTTTACTTCTTGTAGTCGGGATCCGAACCAGCCAACGTGTTAATAAGTCAGACTTCATCTGCCATAAATAAGTCAGACTTCATCTGTTTTACTGGACACATTTTAGATTCCACCGTATTGGAGCTCATGTACTGAATCAATAAATACGGTAGTTTGTCAAACGTTCTGTAAAAGTAAATATTAGCTTCACTTCCACTGGAAGGTTTTAGCATCTTTAATGACTTTATCCATCATAATGCAACATAAACATTATTATTATTCCCAATTTATCATCCGTATTGTTAATAATCTTAACCTTAAACATTTAGTTTATTTGCTTTCTATATTTGGGTCCCGTTCAAACAAGATGTGTTTTAATAACACAGCTAAAAGAAAATGTGAAGGTGAAATCTTTTGTAATAAACGGAAAAGAATCCAAAATGTGACTTCCGTCACATTAGATTTACTTAGATTTGCGCACTGTCACTTAGATTTGATATCCAGCACTTTGACAGCGATCACCTTGTTGTTACAAACGTGAATATGTTTGAGTCCAATTTTGCACACAAGCTTGTACATTGTTTTTGTGTTTTTTTGTAAACAATAACTGGACAAAAGAAAGACGATGTATGAACTCATGTCCTGCTGGTGTGTTTGAGTTCAGTGTAAATGTGAACAACGCTGGCTTCTCTTCCTAACTCTTTAATAAAGGGACAGTCCACACAAACTAAACCTCTGTCTTATATTTGTGTCTTTCCATCTGGATGTGGCGTCGGACTTTATTCAATTCAATTCAATTCAGTTTATTTTGTATAGCCCAAAATCACAAATACAAACTCCCCTCTAAGGGCTTCACAATCTGTACACATACGACATCCCTGTCCCGGAACCTCACATCGGATCAGGAAAAACTCCCACTAAAAAACAAGGGGAAGAAACCTTCAGGAGAGCAACAGAGGAGGATCCCTCTCCCCGGATGGACAGAAGCAATAGATGTCATGTGTACAGAATCAGCATAACAGAGTTACAGCACATTCAATGGATGTCACAGAAATTATTCATGAGTAGTAGGCATGGCCACGACCCAGATGACTATGATCCACGACAGCAGACGGAGGTGAAGATGAAGGGCATCAGCAGGGCCGCCATGGAAGGGAACAGGACCGGCTTTATCAATAAAGTTGTGTAATTTAACCTGAGAGCTTATTGACAGAACGAAGGTTTTATTGGCGTCAAATGCTTCTGGAAGTAAAAAAAGTCTTTCATAAAAAAATGGACATAAAAACCTGAAGGACAGAAGTCCACTACGATTCCCAGGGTGCACCTGCACAAGAACCATCCAACTGGTCCCCATTGAAGGAGAAGGCAGCAGATAAACGAGTTGTGAGGCCAACTTCTCATTTACGTCCACTAAATGAACCTTGTTGTTATTATAAGTGTAGCTAATAGCTAACCGCTAACTGCTAATAGCTAGCGGTTAGCATTATCAGACTACGGTTCCTTCGCTCTTGTTTTCAGAATACAACTCTGTACCGAAGTATCGGTCCAGAACCCCTGACTGACCTTTGACCCGATGACATCATGAAACACAAGAGGAGTCGTTTCAGTTTCCTGTTGGAGGACTTTGTCTTCAAAAAGGAACGAGGAGGACTTTCCCTCAGCCGAGCTGCTGAGCTGCATATCAATGACCTCACTACTGTCCCGTCGCCGTGGATACCAACCTAAATTCTCTCTCTCACACACACACACACACACACACACACACACACACACACACACACACACACACACACACACACACACACACACACACACACACACACACACACACACACACACACACACACACACACAGGATTTGTGTCCCTCAGAGAGACAGAAACAAACAAACAGACAGAGAGACAGACAGAGGGTGAGACAGAAAGACAAACAAGCATAATGTTAGCTTGATGCTAGCATAACACCAATTTGATGCCAGCATAACGTTAGTTTGATGATAGCATAACGCTAGCTTGATGCCAGCATAACATTAGTTTGATGCTAGCATAACGTTAGCTTGATGCTAGCATAATGCCAATTTGATGCCAGCATAACGTTAGCTTGATGCTAGCATAATGTTAGCTTGATGCTAGCATAACGTAAATTTGATGCCAGCATAACGTTAGCTTGATGATAGCATAACGCTAGCTTGATGCCAGCATAAAATTAGTTTGATGCTAGCATAATGTTAGCTTGATGCTAGCATAATGCCAATTTGATGCCAGCATAACTTTAGCTTGATGCTAGCATAATGTTAGCTTGATGCTAGCATAACGCCAATTTGATGCCAGCATAACATTAGCTTGATGCCAGCATAATGTTAGCTTGATGCCAGCATAACGTTAGCTTGATACCAGCATAACGTTAGCTTGATGCCAGCATAACGTTAGCTTGATGCCAGCATAACATTAGTTTGATGCTAGCATGACGTTAGCTTGATGCTAGCATAATGCCAATTTGATGCCAGCATGACGTTAGCTTGATGCTAGCATAACGCCAATTTGATGCCAGCATAACGTTAGCTTGATGCCAGCATAACGTTAGCTTGATGCCAGCATAATGTTAGCTTGATGCCAGTATAACTTTAGCTTGATGCTAGCATAACGTTAGCTTGATGCTCAGCGGACACAGTATTCCTGCAGAGTAATCAGATTACTGGCTCCGTTTCAGGGACGGATGTGGTGGTGTTTCGGCTGCTACTTCTGCCTCCCCGTCCTCTTCACCGTCCTCTGCCAGATGGCCACCCGCAACGTCAACAGCGACTCCAGCTCCGCCCAAAAGCAGCGCGGCCACGACGACCGCTCGACCAATCAGAAGCGGCAGCAGCACCAGGCGGTGGAGCGGCAGCTGAACTGCACGCTGCTGGCGCTGGCCGTGGTGTACGCCGTCTGCGCGCTGCCCGAACACGTGTGCAACATCACGCTGGCCTACACGCACATCAGCCTGTCCGAGGACACGGCGGCCACGCTGGCGCTGCTGCACCACTTCCTGCTGTTCTTCAAGTCCTCGGTGAAGCCGGTGCTGCTGCTGTGTCTGTGTAAGGTAGGTCGGTGAATCAGTGAGGCAGAAGCACCAAGAATGGTTGTATAGAAGTCATGTGCTTCATGTGTTAAAGCTGCATTTTCTCTCCTAACCACCAGGGGGCGACTCCTCTGTTTGTATAGAAGTCTATGCTTCATGTGTTAAAGCTGCATTCTCTCTCCTGACCACCAGGGGGCGACTCCTCTGGTTGTATAGAAGTCTATGATTCATGTGTTAAAGCTGCATTCTCTCTCCTGACCACCAGGGGGCGACTCCTCTGGTTGTATAGAAGTCTTTGAGACAATGACTTCTCATCACTCTTCTGCATGTCATGTTTCAGGCTCTCGGTCAGGCCTTCATGGACTGCTGCTGCTGCTGCTGTCAGGAGTGTCAGCCAACCAGCGCCCAGGGATCGCCAAGCTCCGCCCAGTTCAAACTGAAGGCATGACGTTAGCTTGATGCTAGCATAATGCCAATTTGATGCCAGCATGACGTTAGCTTGATGCTAGCATAACGCCAATTTGATGCCAGCATAACATTAGCTTGATGCCAGTATAACTTTAGCTTGATGCTAGCTTAACGTTAGCTTGATGCTCAGCGGACACATCTCCTGTTGCCAAGTCGTATCTACGGTCCGTCCTATTTACTGGAGCAGTGACCAATGTTTCCATTGCGTCAGAGCATTATGGGATGGCAGTGGTTGTTCTTCTTTATATTATTGTGAAAAAACAATATTGATTCCAAAATGCACGTAAATTAATGGTCGTAAGTATTTAGCTCTTCGGCTGATGGCCAAATGGTTTCGGAGGGAAAATGATTGATGGTGTCCATAATAATATAACTTTTAGATATTCCTCAGGGTGGTCGTCATGGTGACATCTCTCACTGGTTTCTGGCCGTTTTGAAGCCTCCAGTTTGCCGTCGCCATCTTGTTCTTTTGTGCAACCCGTGATCAGGAAGTGACCATATTTGGACCGGAAGAGTGACGTAGAGACGCCAGTAACGCATCTGGTGTCAGCCTGGTTGTATAGAAGTCTCCTCTCTGGGTTTATTCAACCCACTTCCTGTTCACCGACATGGCGGCGGCCGTAATCCAAGATGGAGACGGAAAGATGACTGTTCTGACAATATTTCATCTATTTCTTTTTCTCTCGCTGGAAATAAAGCAACGTGGAAACGTGAGGTTAGTGAAAAACTAACTTCAGAGAGAAACAACTTTAAAAGCTTTAAAATATCATTTAAATGTGATTTCATTCTTGGTGGAACCAGAGAGGCGGATTGATGGAGGAACAGAGTGTTTCAGGAGGTGATGATGTCGTCCTCATTAGTAGTGATGAGAGCTCAGAACAGAGAACAGACCGCCTCTGTTCACTAATGAAGCCACACACACACACACACACACACACACACACACACACACACACACACACACACACACACTCTCTCTCTCAGGGGCGACTAGACCACCATTGGTCACACAAACCTCTCTGGGACAGACTGGACGGGAACCAACTGCTGGCTGAAGTTATGTAATCCAGAAGGTCACAGGTTCGAGCCCCACATCTAATGTTAGGTGAGGCGTGTTCCACACCCACTTCTTTCTTATATCTTGCTTCTCACAACTGATGAACAGGAAGTGACCATATCAGGTGTCGGCCTGTCAATCACCCTGTAGCCCCGCCCTAAAGCATCCCCTGCTTTATGGTCTGTTTGACTCTAAATGAGCATAATTTACTAAATGAACATCATGCTGTATTGAAGAAGACTTGAAACTAGAGATTGAGACATAAACTCATGTTTACAATGTTTACTGAGGGAATACATCAAGAGAGAAGTCATTTATATAGACTTCTATACAACCAGAGGAGTCGCCCCCTGGTGGTCAGTAGAGAGAATGCAGCTTTAACACATGAAGCATAGACTTCTATACAACCAGAGGAGTCGCCCCCTGGTGGTCAGTAGAGAGAATGCAGCTTTAACACATGAAGCATAGACTTCTATACAACCAGAGGAGTCACCCCTGGTGGTCAGGAGAGATAATGCAGCTTTAACACATGAAGCATAGACTTCTATACAACCAGAGGAGTAGCCCCCTGGTGGGCAGGAGAGAGAATGCAGCTTTAACACATGAAGCATAGACTTCTATACAACCAGAGGAGTCACCCCCTGGTGGGCAGGAGAGAGTAGGCAGCTTTAACACATGAAGCATAGACTTCTATACAACCATAGGAGTCGCCCCCTGGTGGGCAGGAGAGAGAATGCAGCTTTAACACATGAAGCACAGACTTCTATACAACCAGAGGAGTTCCTCCCTGATGGTCAGGAGAGAGAATGCAGCTTTAACACATGAAGCATAGACTTCTATACAACCAGATGAGTCGCCCCCTGGTGGTCAGGAGAGAAAATGCAGCTTTAACACATGAAGCATAGACTTCTATACAACCAGATGACTCGCCCCCTGGTGGGCAGGAGAGAGAAAGCAGCTTTAACACATGAAGCATAGACTTCTATACAACCAGAGGAGTCGCCCCCTGGTGGTCAGGAGAGATAATGCAGCTTTAACACATGAAGCATAGACTTCTATACAACCAGAGAAGTAGCCCCCTGGTGGGCAGGAGAGAGAATGCAGCTTTAACACATGAAGCATAGACTTCTATACAACCAGAGGAGTTCCTCCCTGATGGTCAGGAGAGAGAATGCAGCTTTAACACATGAAGCATAGACTTCTATACAACCAGATGAGTGGCCCCCTGGTGGTCAGGAGAGAAAATGCAGCTTTAACACATGAAGCATAGACTTCTATACAACCAGATGAGTCGCCCCCTGGTGGTCAGGAGAGAGAAAGCAGCTTTAACACATGAAGCATAGACTTCTATACAACCAGAGGAGTCGCCCCCTGGTGGTCAGGAGAGAGAATGCAGCTTTAACACATGAAGCATAGACTTCTATACAACCAGAAGAGTCTCCCCCTGGTGGTCAGGAGAGAGAATGCAGCTTTAACACATGAAGCATAGACTTCTATACAACCAGATGAGTCGCCCCCTGGTGGTCAGGAGAGAGAATGCAGCTTTAACACATGAAGCATAGACTTCTATACAACCAGAGGAGTCGCTCTCTGGTGGTCAGGAGAGAGAATGCAGCTTTAACACATGAAGCATAGACTTCTATACAACCAGAGGAGTCGCCCCCTGGTGGTCAGGAGAGAGAATGCAGCTTTAACACATGAAGCATAGACTTCTATACAACCAGATGAGTCGCCCCCTGGTGGTCAGGAGAGAGAATGCAGCTTTAACACATGAAGCATAGACTTCTATACAACCAGAGGAGTCGCCCCCTGGTGGTCAGGAGAGAGAATGCAGCTTTAACACATGAAGCAAGGACTTCTATACAAACATATGAGTCGCCCCCTGGTGGTCAGGAGAGAAAATGCAGCTTTAACACATGAAGCATAGACTTCTATACAACCAGATGAGTCGCCCCCTGGTGGTCAGGAGAGAGAATGCAGCTTTAACACATGAAGCATAGACTTCTATACAACCAGAGGAGTCGCCCCCTGGTGGTCAGGAGAGAGAATGCAGCTTTAACACATGAAGCATAGACTTCTATACAACCAGAGGAGTCGCCCCCTGGTGGTCAGGAGAGAGATGAGAACATTTAGGAAACATTTCCGAGTCTGTGTGAAAGTTTAACAGGAGTGTTGAACTTCTCACTTGGTGTGTGAATCCCACCAAGTGTGTGTGTGTGTGTGTGTGTGTGTGTGTGTGTAACTTAGCCCGAACTCAAGCTCAATGAACACAAACTAATCTGACCTGAATGTCTCTCTCACACACACACACACACACACACACACACACACACACACACACACACACACACACACACACACACACACACACACACACAGGAGCACAATGTTGGTTTTGTTCTGTGGGAAAACTGATGAGGGAAGGAGTGAGTAGGGGGGGATACTGTTGCCACGACAACAAGCACGGGGTCCCCCGATGGAGAGGTAGGTTGACTCTCATTTTGGGAACGAACACACAAAACACACACACACACACACACACACACACACACACACACACACACACACACACACACACACACACACACACACACACACACACTGGTGAGACCACCTTGTACTGCAGACAGGAAACACTGAGGCCTGCTTCTTTGTTGATTGGTATAAAAGTAGCTACACACACACACAGACACACACAGACACACACAGACACACACACACACACACACACACACGGATTCTATTTTTTACTTCTTTTATTTATTTATATAAATATATATAAACATATATGTATATTACTTAATATATTTATATATATATATATGTGTATATATATATACACATATATATATGTATATACAAATATATATATATGCCCCCCTAGTGGTTCACTAGAGTACTACATTAACTCAATACTATGCATGAGTACTAATATACTTCAGTATTTACATTACATTATTTATGTACCTCTTCTCCACTACGAGGTACATGTTGTACTTTTGACTAATTTTGACTGACACGTTTTTCAACCACTTCCTGTCGAAGTGTCTGTGTGTGCGTCTGTGTAAATGTGAATGTGTGAGTGTGTGTGTGTGTGTGTGCTGCCCCCTGCAGTTTTGCAGGGGGCAGCACCAGTCAGACACTTAAAATGTTAAATAACAAAGTATCACAGTAACGAGTTACAATGTTTCATATTGAATAAACACAAATATAAATTATATAATACTCCACCGCATGCTGGTATCTGACAGTATAAATAATAAGTAAACAGTATTAATAATAAGTAAACAATATTAATAATAAGTAAACAGTATTAATAATAAGTAAACAATATTAATAATAAGTAAACAGTATTAATAATAAGTAAACAATATTAATAATAAGTAAACAGTAATAATAATAAGTAAACAGTAATAATAAGTAAACAGCATTCATTAAGTAAACAGTATTTATAATTAACAATACATTTAAAAACAATTAATTCAGAACAAAGAACAACGACTGCCTCACATTGTTTTCCTCCATAGTATTTAATTATTATCATACACAAGCATGTTTCTATTCAAACACATATCAACTCATTTAAACGATAATGTACAAACTCGCCAAAAACTGGAGGAATCCAGTCGGAACGTTCCAACCTGCAGCTTGAAGAATGCTCATAAATAAACATTTTTATTTGTTTCTGACTGATCTGCTAAAATATAACAAATAAGCTCCGCCCACGCAAAGAATCTGGTCATTAAGGTCGAGATCCAATGAGATGAAAACTCACGCTGCTGAAGAAGATTGTGAGTTATGAGTGAAAGCACCAGAACGGCCACTCAAGGGAGCGTGTGATTTTATTATTTATTATGGTTATTTTTAATAGTTATGGCTTTTTGAAGGAAATTTCTATTTTTATAATATATATATATACATATATATACACATATATATGTGTATATATACGTATATGTATGTGTATATATATATCTATGTGTTTATATATATATAAATATATGTGTATATATATACACATATATATACACACATATACATATATATACACACATATATATGTGTATATATATATTTATATATATGTGTATATATATTTATATATACACATATATACATACATACAGTCCCCTCCAAAAGTATTGGAACAGTAAGGCAAATTCCTTTATTTTTGTTGTTCACTGAAGACATTTGGGTTTAAGATAAAAAGATGAGTATGAGACAAGAGTTCAGAATTTCAGCTTTTATTATTTAGTATTCACATCTAGATGTGTTAAACAACTCACGACATACCACCCTTTGTTTGAACCCACCCATTTTTCAAGTGAGCAAAAGTATTGGAACAAATAATCTTAAAGTAAATAACATTTAATATTTGGTGGCATAACCCTTGCTTGCAATAACTGCCCCAAGCCTGCGACCCATCGACATCACCAAACTGTTGCATTCTTCATTTGTGATGCTATTCCAGGCTTTTACCGCAGCTTCTTTTAGTTCTTGTTTGTTTCGGGGTGTTTCTCCCTTCAGTCTCCTCTTAAGGAGGTGAAATGCATGCTCTATTGGGTTAAGGTCAGGTGATTGACTTGGCCAGTCTAAAACCTTCCACTTTTTCCCTCTGATGAAGTCCTTTGTTTTGTTGGCAGTGTGCTTTGGGTCATTGTCCTGCTGCATGATGAACTTCCTCCCGATTAGTTTCAATGCATTTCTCCGTAAATTGGCAGACAAAATGTTTCTGTACACTCTGAATTCATTCTGCTCCTACCATCATCAGTTACATCATCAATAAATATCAATGAGCCTGTTCCAGAAGCAGCCATGCACGCCCAAGCCATGACATTACCTCCACCATGCTTCACAGATGAGCTTGTATGCTTCGGATCATAAGCAGTTCCTTTCTTTCTCCACACTTTGGCCTTTCCATCATTGTTGTGCTTGCTATGCCCAATGTTTGTCCAATGACTCTGATCGACTTTCCTTCTTTTCTCAGCTTGACAATGGCTTGCTTTTCTCCCATAGACAGCTCTCTGGTCTTCATGTTGGTTTATCCTCTTTAACAGGAAATGCAGTCTTGATAGGTTTGAACCAAGGGTGAAAACTTAGACTAGTCATGCAGAGCTATTTAATGTTTGGACAATCAACCTAAAAGGCAAAACCTGGGCAACAAGAAACACCTGTCAGTCACATGTTCCAATACTTTTGCTCACTTGAAAAATGGGTGGGTTCAAACAAAGGGTGGTATGTCGTGAGTTGTTTAACACATCTAGATGTGAATACTAAATAATAAAAGCTGAAATTCTGAACTCTTGTCTCATACTCATCTTTTTATCTTAAACCCAAATGTCTTCAGTGAACAACAAAAATAAAGGAATTTGCCTTACCGTTCCAATACTTTTGGAGGGGACTGTATAACACAAGCGGTTTCGTGGTGAAAAGGATATTTTCAAGGTCTCTAGTTTCATGAGGATCTGTTTGATTTTGAGATGCTGAACGTTCAGTCTGGATTCCGTCATATTTTCATATATTTATATGTTCTGACTTCGGTCTGTAATTCAGGATTGAACCGACCGGGATGATCACGACACGCTTCACTTCCTGTACGGTTCCAGTTTGGCCGTGATCACAGGACGTCACTTGATTATTCGCCATTCAAAAAGAACAAAAAAGGAACCAATCGGGGTTCAAACATCATGTCAGAGACCGAATTCCAGTTTTTACTGGAGAGAACAATCCTGGAAGCAAACCTTCATCATGTGACCTCAACTATGAAGCAAACCTTCATCATGTGACCTCAACTATGAAGCAAACCTTCATCATGTGACCTCAACGTTGAAGCAAACCTTCGTCACATGACCCTCAACGTTCAATTGGATCAATTAAGTCCTATTTTATTGGTAAAGTTGCACCAAAACAAACGTTTTACTTCAGCGGGCCCCACAAGTACACAACGCTGCCCTTGGCATGCAAACAGACGTGGCCAGAGCCAATCAGAACGCAGCTGCAGAGGGAGACTTCCTGGTTGGGTGAACGAGAAGAGAAAACAAAGGCGTCGTTCTCAGTGTTTCTGAGTGTGTTCGGCTGTTTGAGGAACTTTTCCGATCGCGCTAAGCTCTTCTTCGTGCAGCTACTCCTGTCTGCTCACATCCCGCTTCAAACCCGTTCCCTCTGTGTATGAAGGAAGAAGCAGCTTTCCGCTGTCGGCTGAGGAGAGGCGGGTAAGAAGCTGCAGGACACCAAACATGTAACGTGAGATGATGTTCAGTCGTAGCAGGCGATGTTAACCCGAACCCGTTCGCTGGCATTTGGAAGTCCTGACCGACTAGAAAGGTCTGCCTGCAGCCGCTCGGCTCAGGTGGGTCACCTCTACAGGTCCTCACAAATCCACCTGTTTCAGACCTAAAGACTAAACTCACTCGGTGCCAGTTGTACCACATGATCTGGGTTTGGTTGATGGGTTTAGTTGATGGGTTTAGTTGACGGGTTTGGTTGATGGGTTTAGTTGATGGGTTTAATTGACGGGTTTGGTTGATGGGTTTAGTTGATGGGTTTAGTTGATGGGTTTAGTTGACGGGTTTGGTTGATGGGTTTAGTTGACGGGTTTGGTTGACGGGTTTGGTTGATGGGTTTAGTTGATGGGTTTAGTTGACGGGTTTGGTTGATGGGTTTGGTTGATGGGTTTAGTTGACGGGTTTGGTTGATGGGTTTAGTTGATGGGGTTGGTTGATGGGTTTAGTTGACGGGTTTGGTTGACGGGTTGGTTGATGGGTTTAGTTGACGGGTTGGTTGATGGGTTTGGTTGATGGGTTGGTTGATGGGTTGGTTGACGGGTTTGGTTGACGGGTTTAGTTGATGGGTTTAGTTGATGGGTTTAGTTGATGGGTTTGGTTGATGGGTTGGTTAATGGGTTTGGTTAATGGGTTTGGTTGATGGGTTTAGTTGACGGGGTTGGTTGATGGGTTTAGTTGACGGGTTTGGTTGACGGGTTTGGTTGACGGGTTGGTTAATGGGTTTGGTTGATGGGTTTAGTTGACGGGTTTGGTTGATGGGTTTAGTTGATGGGGTTGGTTGATGGGTTTAGTTGACGGGTTTGGTTGACAGGTTTGGTTGACGGGTTGGTTGATGGTTTAGTTGACGGGTTGGTTGATGGGTTTAGTTGACGGGTTTGGTTGACGGGTTGGTTGATGGGTTGGTTGACGGGTTTGGTTGACGGGTTTGGTTGATGGGTTTGGTTGATGGGTTTAGTTGACGGGTTTGGTTGACGGGTTGGTTAATGGGTTTGGTTGACGGGTTTGGTTGATGGGTTTAGTTGACGGGTTTGGTAGATGGGTTTGGTTGACGGGTTTGGTTGATGGTTTGGTTGATGGGTTTAGTTGATGGGTTTAGTTGACGGGTTTGGTTGATGGGATGGGAGCTGCTAATAGCAGTCGCTTCATAGATTTGGTCAATCAGCAGAAAAAGTATTTGGATCTTCATATTTTTAAGTATGATACGACATTAACGCGACACCTTAACGCGGTGAAGGAGTTTGAGTGGCTCAATGATCCTGGGAGCTATGTTGTCCGGGGCATCTGCCCCTGGTAGGGTCTCCCAAGGCAAACAGGTCTCGGGGGAGAGCCCAGACTAAGAGCGGTTCAAAAAACCCTGATGAATAGCAGCACACGGAATGTAGCTACCTCGCCCGGACCAGGGAAACCGGGGCACCCTCCCGGAGCCAGACCCGGGAGGCGAGCTCGTCGGCGAGCGTCTGGTGGCCGGGCTTTCGCCCATGGGGCCCGGTCGGGCTCAGCCCGAAGAAACATCATGGTGCAGCCACCCGCAGGGACCCACCACCCGCAGGGACAGACATCGGGGTCGGGTGCTATGTAGACCGGGCGGCGGGCCGGGCAGGGGGCCTGGGCGAGCCGATCGCCGGCGACATAGACTAGCTCTAGGGACGTGGAACGTCACCTCGCTAGCGGGGAAGGAGCCGGAGCTGGTGAGGGAGGTGGAGCGGTACCAGCTAGATATAGTTGGGCTCACCTCCACGCACAGCGCTGGCTCTGGAACCAAACTCCTGGAGAAGGGTTGGACTTTGTTCTTTTCTGGAGTCGCCCAGGGTGAGAGGCGCCGGGCAGGAGTGGGGATACTCACGAGTCCCCGGCTGAGCGCCGCCGTGTTGGAGTTTTCCCCGGAGAACGAGAGGGTCGCCTCCCTGCGCCTACAAGTTGCGGGGAGTAAGGCTCTGACTGTTGTTTGTGCTTATGCACCAAACAGCATTTCGGAGTATCCGGCCTTCTTGGAGTTGGTGGGAGGGGTCCTGGAAAGGGCGCCGCCTGCCGACTCCATAGTTCTCCTGCGAGACTTCAACGCTCATGTGGGCGACGACAGAGAAACCTGGCGGGGAGTGATTGGGAGGAACGGCTTGCCTGATCTGAACCCGAGTGGTGTTTCGTTGTTGGACTTCTGTGCTAGCCACAGTTTGTCCATAACAAACACCATGTTTGAACATAAGGTGGCTCATAAGTGTACCTGGTACCAGAACACCTTAGGCCGGAGATCAATGATCGACTTCGTAATCGTATCATCTGATCTGCGGCCGTATGTTTTGGACACTCGGGTGAAGAGAGGAGCAGAGCTGTCAACTGATCACCACCTGGTGGTGAGTTGGATCAGATGGCGGGGGAGTCGGCCAGAAAGACCTGGCAAGCCCAAACGTGTAGTGAGGGTGAACTGGGAACGTCTGGCGGAGGATCCTGTCCGGGAGGTCTTCAACTCCCACCTCCGGAAGGACTTCTCACACATCCCGAGGGAGGTTGGGGACATGGAATCCGAGTGGATCATGTTCAAAGCCTCTATTGTGGACGCGGCCGCTAGGAGCTGTGGTCGGAAGGTCATCGGTGCCTGTCGTGGCGGCAACCCGAGAACCCGGTGGTGGACACCGGGGGTGAGGGAAGCCGTCAAGCTGAAGAAGGAGGCCTTTCGGGCTTGGTTGGCCCAGGGGTCTCCTGAAGCAGCTGACAGGTACAGGCAGGCCAGAAGGACTGCAGCTGCGGTGGTCACGGATGCTAAAACTCGGGCATGGGAGGTGTAGGAGCGGTCAGTAAATCAACGCGCATCGTCTCTTTGTGTCACGTAGTTCTTTTATTGAACATTAGATCCAACTCATCTTAAATCAAAAACGTCACTTTGTCACAGTGGTATGCTAATACAGTTTCTAATGAGTTCTCTAAATGCGGTTGAAAAACAGTTCGCCCTTCCGCTCTCTAGTCAAAACACACACCTGCTGTGCTCAGGTGACCTCTACATATAGCGTTAACGCCCCCTGACATCATCATTGCGTCATCAAATAATCTCAGCTGTCTCACATCGATATGATCTGGCTAAACATAAATTGGCTTCTACACACCGGCCCCTAATTGACCGATACAGGGCAATTCATACATTTATTTATACATTCATACATTGGAAGCCAGAGATTTCTTTGTGGCAATAATCAGGATTGTTGAGTGTCCATAGAGTTTCAAGAATAAACCAAAACATGTATCCATTTAGTTCTGGTAATCCATTTCACGAAACCAGTTCAGGAAATCCAGCAAAAAGTTCAACCAAGTTCTTGAGAAAGAGAAAAGGCGGAAAAGGGCTTCAACTAAAAGTACTATTGGGTCAAATAAGAAAAGGGGACCCGTCTCATGTTTGTAGAAGGCATAGCTTTGTAATTGGCCTTTCTAAGGTGCCGCTTTGTGTTCTGATCTTGACTCGACGTACATGTCCTTTTTTGTCTGCGAAGATTTCCGTGATTCTGCCCATGGGCCAGGAGTTGCGTGGTGAGCTTTCATCGATGATCAGCACTATGTCTCCATGCTTTAAATTCTCTTTAACCTTATTCCATTTCTGTCTCTCCTGTAGCAGTGGGAGGTACTCTCGTGTCCATCGTTTCCAGAAGAGGTCAGCTATGTATTGGGTCTGTTTCCATCTTCTTCTGGAATAGGTATCTCTTTTGTCAAAGAGTCCAGGTGGGAGAGTCGGCATTCGCTTCATTTGAAGCAAGTGGTTGGGTGTCAGAGGTTCTGGATCTTTCACATCTTGAGATAAGACGGTGATGGGCCGGTCATTCATGATTGCCTCCACTTCGCATAGAGCTGTTTGGAGACTCTCGTCATCCAAGGTCTGTTCCTTTGTGATGGAGTAGAGGATCTTTTTGATTATCCGGATAAGCCGCTCCCATACGCCTCCATGGTGAGGACCATAGGGTGGATTGAATGTCCATTTGATACCTTCAGTGTGCATTGAATGCTGGATCTTGCTGAGGTCAAGGTGCGTAAGTGCTTCTCGAAGCTCCCGTTCTGTACCGACAAAATTTGTACCGTTGTCAGAAACAATCTCCTTCACTTGGCCTCGTCTGCAGATAAATCGTCGGAGTGCAGAAATACAGGAATCTGTATCCATTGAGTAGGCCATCTCCAGGTGTACGGCTCTGCATGCAAGGCACGTAAACAAGGCTCCATACCTTTTTACTTTGCTGCGGGCTCGCTTGACTTCTATAGGACCAAAGTAGTCCAGTCCAGTATGGGTAAAGGGTGGCAAGTCAGGTGTTATCCTGTGTAGAGGTAAGTCGGACATTTTTTGGTTCATTGCTGCTCCATGCCATCTCCTGCACAGTACGCAATCCTGTGTTATCCTTTTCGCAGCCGAATTTGCTCTAAGGATCCAGTATTTTGTTCTAAGTTTTGCAATCATTTGGTTTCTTCCACAATGACCCGCTAAGGCGTGGATATGGCGTAGGAGTATCTTTGACAGGTGGTTGTCCTTGGGCAGGATGGCAGGATGTTTAGTTTCCTCTGGCATTGCCAGTTTACTTAGTCTGCCTCCAACTCTCAGGATTCCATGTTGGAGGATGGGATCTAGCTTATAGATCCTGCTGCTTTTCTTTATGGGTAATCCCTTTTGTAGGCAGGTTACTTCATCTTGGAAGGATCGTTGCTGGACGTAGGACACGAGTGCTTGCTCAGCGTTGGCTAAATCCTCAACAGACAGCTGTGACCCAGTTGGGTCAATTTCTTTTAAGTTTGATTGTCTCAGAGTTCTTTTGATTTTTAAGAGCCAGGCTGACGATCGAATCAGTTTGTCCCATGATGAGAAGTGCTCAATAAACCGGGTCAGGGGACTTTGATTCTGCAGTACACTTGTTGTGAAAGTCACAGCCACCTTCTTGACCTCCGGATCAGCGTCGGACAGTGTGGGTGGTGCTTGGCTCACTGGCCAGTCTATTTCGGGTTGCATCAGGAAATTTGGACCTCTTAGCCAGTGTCTTTCTTGAACAAACTTATGAGCTTTCATGCCTCTTGATGCACTGTCTGCGGGGTTGAGTCCAGTCTTTATGTGGCGCCATTGGGATTTGTGTGTGAGATCCCGAATAGTGGACACTCTGTTAGCCACGTAGGTTTGAAACCTTCTGGAGTCATTTTGGATGTATTTTAAGACGGCGGTGCTGTCAGTCCAAAACACTGAGTCTCCTAGGGTTAACTCGAGCTCTCGCCTCAGCATCCTGTCTATCCTCGCAGCAAGGACTGCACTGGCAAGCTCCAACCTTGGAATTGTCACCACCTTTAAAGGTGCTACTCTTGCCTTCCCCATCACAAACGCCATGTGAGGTAGTCCACTGTCACTGGTCAGTTTCAGATAGCTGACTGTCCCGTAACCTTGCTCGCTTGCATCACAGAAATGGTGCATCTGTGCTCTAGTAACATCAAAATTTGGTGGCCTAAAGCATCTCTTGATTCTTAGATTGGAAATCAGGTTAAGATCTTTCAGCCACTCCTTCCATCTATTTGTGTAGGCCATGGGTATCGATTCATCCCATCCACAGTTTAGTCTACAAAGGTCCTGCAGTATTATTTTCCCGGTCAGCATGACTGGTGCAATGAACCCAAGAGGGTCATATACTGAGTTCAACACCGACAAGATGCTTCTGCGGGTGACTGATGGTTGCTTCGGGGTAATTGAGAAGAAGAATGTGTCTGACTCAATGTCCCATCGCATGCCAAGAGCTCTTTCTATGGGCAGTTTGTCTTTGTCGAGGTCTAGATCCTTAACCTCTTTTGCTCGCTCTTCAGCTGGGACAGAGGCAAGAACTGCACGGCTGTTACTGGTCCATTTGGTGATCTTAAATCCACCTGTGGTACATACTGATCTGAGCTCTTTCACCAACCCGATTGCTTGGCTCTCGCTTTGGACCGATTTGAGGCAGTCATCCACGTAAAAGTTGTGCCGAATGGTGTTGAGGACTTCAGTGCTATGCTTTCCTTCATTATCATCAGCCGTCTGCTTCAGTGCGAAATTGGCACAGCTCGGGGATGACGCTGCTCCGAAGAGATGCACCGTCATCCGGTACTCTGCTAGCGGTTGATTGGTGATGCCGTCTGGCCACCACAGGAATCTAAGGAAGTCCACATCATCTTTAGGTATTCTTACTTGATGGAACATTCCTTCAATGTCCCCCATCACTGCTACTGGTTCCTGTCGGAATCTAAGGACTACACCCATCAATGTGTTCGTAAGGTCAGGACCCTGCAGCAGCTCACGATTCAGGGAAGTTCCTTGGAAGGAAGAGGTACAATCAAACACCACCCGTATTGTCTTTTTCCTTTTATGGTAGACACCATGGTGCGGGATATACCACAGTCTTCCATCTTTCCGGAGGAGTTGTTCCTCTGGCACTCTTTCTGCATGCCCCTTACTCAAGACATCAGTCATGAAGCCATTATAATCTTTTCGAAAGGCTTCATCTTTCTGGAATCTGCGGGCAAGACTTAATGTTCTTTGTTCCGCCACCTTCCTGTTGTTTGGCAGGCTGATGTTATCCTTTCGGAACGGAAGTCGTATTTCGTAGTGACCATCTTTCCTTTTAATTGAGCTGTTCATCACCTGCAAGAATTTCTTGTCTTCAAATGAGTGTTCTTGTTTTTCCTTGTAGGTCAACTCTGAGAAGTCCTGGTTGTGTTGCTGTATGAGGAGTTCTTCCAGCTTGACCACTGATATCCTATTGGACGTTATCCGTGGTCGACCGTCCTCGTCCATAGGTGCAGTACTGCAGAGGGGTCCATTTATAGTCCAACCTAGGCATGTTAGGACGGCGTAGGGTCCCTCACCTTGACTATTGATCACTCTCAGTGGCTCCATAGCCTTTGGTGCATTCACACCGATCAATAGGCCCACTTCAGCATTGATGGGTCTTAAGTGGACCTCGTTTAGATAGGACCATCCTTTTATGTCCATCTCTGTAGGAATGTTCTCCTGGCTGACTGGAATGGCATTTTGTGTGAAGACTTCAGGGAGCGCTATGAAGCTGTCGCCTTCCAGGCTGCATACTTCCAGTCCCTTTACCGCATGGGTTTTCACAGGCTTTTCATGACCCATCGTTCGGAGTAGGATTTCGGTTTTCTTTCCTCTGACAGACAACTGTTCCATCAGTTTCTCTGTGACAAAGCTAGCATTGCTTCCAGGATCCAGGAACGCATATGTTTCTATCAAACAGCTGCCTTTATGGGTCTTAATCTTTACTGGTACCACTGCTAACTTGTAGTCTGTGGTTCTGTCCCCCGTTTGGGCTGCTGATGACACCATAGCAATTTGTGCTGCCGATGAAACTTTAGCAATGTTATTACTCCTGGTATCTGAATCCTGCTTAGCTGCTGGCTTGATATATCCTGGATTAAAATTCTCTATATGCAGGATAGTGGCATGTTTCTTCTCACAGAAACGACATGTGAGACGTTTCTTGCATTCTTTACTCATATGACCTTTAATCAAGCAGGCAAAGCATAGTCCATTTTTCTTTAGCAGCTCAACTTTCTCCTTGTGGGGGAATTTTGTTATTATTTCACATGTTTCCATCACATGATCTCCTTTGCAGAAAGCACAAGGCCTGACGAAAGCGTCCATGGCTGTTCGGGTGCCCTCTGGCCTGTTGGCACCTTCCCGTGCTTTAGCGCTCTTGTTGGTTTCCATCTTGGGCACAACAGTTGTAACAAAGCTTTTCTTGCTGCTAGATCTTATATACGGTAAGTCCTTTTTGGATATTTTCCCATTTGTGATTCCGGCAGGGTCCTGGATATCTCCAAAGACAGGATCTTGAATGATTCTCACCTGCTTTTCCATAAACAGAACAAGGTCATGGAATCTAGGTCTCTGTTGTGTTCTATCAGTGATGTCACATACAGTAGACCGCCATTTCTCTCGAAGCTTAAAAGGGAGTTTGGAAACAAGTCTTTTCATGTTAGATGGTGAGTCCAGCTCTGCCATGTATGGAAGGCCCTGGACTGCATTACCACATCCTCTCAAATAGAGGGCGTAGCTATGAAGAGCCTTTCCATCATCTGTCCGTATTTGGTTCCAGTTTAAGGCCTTTTCAACGTATGCAGATGTGATTTTGAAATCGTCGCCAAAGTGATATTTAAGCAGACGCTTTGCTTCCTCGTAACCAGTTGTGGCATTCATGTGAAAGCAGCTTTGAACCAGTTCTCTTGGCTGTCCGACAGTATACTGTTCCAAAAAGTACAGTCGATCCTCGTTACTGTTGGTCTTATCCTCGATATTGTGCTTGAAAGCCTTCATAAATGGCCTGAAAGTGAGAGGATCACCGTCAAACACCGGCACCTCCCTTCTCGGGAGTTTCGATTCTTTCTGCTGTATCACTAGCAGGTCCGTCAAGTCTGTCTGTCTTTGTATAATATTTGTGAGATCAATACTTTGAGCCATTTCACCTCTTGGGGTGGATTCGCCTCGTCTGTGTGGACCATTAGAAACAACAGCTCTACGTGTGTGGGGCCTTGCTGTGGCCCTTGGAGGTTGCTCTGACCCAGTTGGTGGTTGATACTGAGTGTGTATCAATTTTTGTAAGGGTGTTTTAGGTATGGTTCCTATCCGTGCAAACTCCAGTTGTGTTAGGCTTCCTTCTATTTTGTCAGATGCATGTATTTGCTCTTCCATTTCTTTTCCAGATTCTGATACTTCATCTCCTTCAAATTCCTCCAGAACTTTTAGCCTCGCATCGGCTGCAGCAATATCTGCTTCCAGGTCCAGGGATTCCATTTTTAAACCCAGCTGATGTTTTTCCGTTTCCAGTTCATGTTTCTTTTTTAGAGCTTCCGCCCTGACGTTCAGAGCAGCTCTGTCTGCAGCCGCCTTCATGCGTGCTGAAATCACAGATGAAGATTTAGAACTTTTAGAACTTCTTGAGCCGGTCTGTGAAACACTGTCCCCAGCGTCCACAAGAGTATGTGGGTCCAGGTGAGATTTTATCCATTGATCCACCTCGCTCAGGAAAGCATCATAATCCTCCATTTTTGGCTCATACCAGTCCAAAGTTTCATTCATTCTCACATCCTCAGGCAGCAGTATCTGAACCGCTTCATGACACCGTTTGAATTCATCCAACAGTCTTAGAAATTCATTTGCACCTTCATTAACATAGTCAACCTCAGTGCCCTCTTTCATCATTGTTTTTATTTCATTCATTTTCCGTGTACAGTGTGAGAGTTTTCCTCTGCGCGTTGCGCAGAGCGATTTGAACGCTTTCCCTTGTTGCGCTGCGTCCCTCGCAATAACACCGGCTTCGGTAACTCCAGATTCAACTCCCTCTGCCATTATTTAAATTTTCGTTCTCAGCTTTTAATATTCGTTTGTACAGGGTTTATTTTCTTTTTTTTGTTTTTTTTTCCCTTTTTTTTCTTCTTCGGATATCCGTTCGGATACCTGCAGCCTTTAGTTTCTGTGAGTTCGTAATTTATAGGCAGTTTATGGATTTATTTGTCTGCTCACCAAACACTTCCTTCGTTTCTTTGTCGCTTTTAATGTTTGATCGTAACCCGCTTCGGAAGACGGCGCTTCCGCTCGTTTACTCACGGTACCGGTGAGATCAGATTCTGGCCGCAGTCCGGATCCATCCAAGACGACAGTGACTCCGGTCTAATCCATCCATTTCCACTGTGACTGGCGTTCTTTCTGGCGTTCAGATGGGCTGTTTTTCAACTTAATTGTAGGAGCGGTCAGTAAATCAACGCGCATCGTCTCTTTGTGTCACGTAGTTCTTTTATTGAACATTAGATCCAACTCATCTTAAATCAAAAACGTCACTTTGTCACAGTGGTATGCTAATACAGTTTCTAATGAGTTCTCTAAATGCGGTTGAAAAACAGTTCGCCCTTCCGCTCTCTAGTCAAAACACACACCTGCTGTGCTCAGGTGACCTCTACATATAGCGTTAACGCCCCCTGACATCATCATTGCGTCATCAAATAATCTCAGCTGTCTCACATCGATATGATCTGGCTAAACATAAATTGGCTTCTACAGGAGGAGTTCGGGGAGGCCATGGAGAAGGACTTTCGGTTGGCCTCAAGGAGGTTCTGGCAAACCATCTGACGACTCAGGAAGGGAAAGCAGGGCCTTCCCCAGGCTGTTATCAGCGGGGGAGGGTTGCTGCTGACCCAGACAGAGGATATCGTCGGGCGGTGGAAGGAGCACTTTGAGGAACTCCTAAACCCGGTCAACATGTCCCCTGAACAGGGGGCAGCGCCTGAAGACTTGGGGTTGGATGAACCCATATCCCTGGCAGAGGTCACTAAGGTAGTCAAAAAGCTCCTTGGTGGCAAGGCGCCGGGGGTGGATGAAATCCGCCCTGAGATGCTGAAGGCGCTGGACTTTGTTGGGCTCTCTTGGCTGACACGCCTCTTCAATGTCGCATGGGGGTCGGGCACAGTGCCCATGGACTGGCAGACCGGGGTGGTGGTTCCCATCTTCAAGAAGGGGGACCGGAGAGTGTGCTCGAATTATCGGGGTATCACACTACTCAGCCTCCCGGGAAAAGCTTATGCCAGGGTGCTGGAACGGAGGCTCCGACCGTTTGTCGAACCTCGGATTCAAGAAGAACAGTGCGGGTTTCGTCCTGGTCGTGGAACAGTGGACCAGCTCTTTACCCTTGCAAGGATACTGGAGGGGTCCTGGGAGTTTGCCCAACCAGTCTACATGTGCTTTGTGGACTTGGAGAAGGCTTTCGACCGGGTCCCTCTGGGCTTTTTGTGGGGGGTGCTGCGGGAGTATGGTGTGCCGGACCCGTTGCAACGGGCCATCCGGTCTCTGTACGCCTGCAGTAGGAGCTGTGTTCGTATCCTCGGCAGTAAGTCAGATACGTTCCCGGTGGGTGTTGGCCTCCGCCAGGGCTGCCCTTTATCACCGGTCCTGTTCGTGACTTTCATGGACAGGATATCTAGGCGCAGCCGTGGGGCGGAGAATGTCAGGTTCGGGGATCTCAGGATAGCCTCTCTGCTGTTTGCAGATGATGTGGTCCTGTTTGCCTCCTCGGACCATGACCTCCAGCATTCACTGGGGCGTTTTGCAGCCGAGTGTGAAGCGGCGGGGATGAGAGTCAGCACCACGAAATCTGAGGCCATGGTGCTCTGCCGGAAACCGGTGGATTGCTCCCTCCGGGTGGGGACAGAGTGCCTACCACAAGCGAAGGAGTTCAAGTATCTCGGGGTCTTGTTCACGAGTGAGGGTAAAATGGAGCGGGAGATCGACAGGCGTATCGGTGCGGCTGCAGCAGTAAAACAGGCGTTGCACCGGGCCGTCTTGGTGAAGAAGGAGCTGAGCCGGAAGGCAAAGCTCTCAATTTACTGGTCGGTCTACGTCCCAACCCTCACCTATGGTCACGAGCTTTGGATCGTGTCCGAAAGAACGAGGTCGCGGATACAAGCGGCCGAAATGAGTTTCCTCCGTAGAGTGGCCGGGCTCAGCCTTAGAGATAGGGTGAGGAGCTCGGACATCAGGAGGGAGCTTGAAGTTGAGCCGCTACTCCTTCGTGTCGAAAGGAGTCAGCTGAGGTGGTTCAGCATCTAATTAGGATGCCTCCAGGACGCCTCCCTTTAGAGGTTTTCCAGGCACGTCCAACTGGTAGGTTTTGACTGCATTCCTTCAGCTGATCAATAGACTTTATAAAGAACCTTCAGCTGATCAATAGACTTCATAAGGAACCTTCGGGTGATCTATAGACTTTATAAAGACCTTTCAAGTGGACGATTGGAGCGTTCTTGAGGACCACGTCGGCCATTATGAAAGGTGGACTGCGCCCATATATATATATATATATATATATATATACACATATATACATATATACATATATATATATATACACATATACATATATATACATAAACATATATATACACACACACACACACACATGTATATATGTATACATATATATATACACACACACACATATATACATATATATACACACACACATGTATATATGTATATATATACATAAATGCATTATTGACCAAAATGAACGTTAAATAGTGTTCAGTGTTCTATTGAGCTTAATAAAAAAAAAAAACGTGAAATGGAAATATTTTCAAATTGTTTTATCGACCTGAACTTGAAAATCAAACAAACTGGAGTTCCCATTTGAATATTAGTTATTTTCTAAAATAAAATCTAATTCATATGATAAAGACCATAAAATAAAAAGCTTTTTATATTTAATGTCCAGTTTGTTATTTCACTTCACGCTGAATGTTTTTATTTTCAAACATTAAAATCATCATTCGATTCAACTTTTTTCATTTATTCAAACATCATTTGCAGAAAAATGCGGTTTAAATTTTAATTTAAATATTTTTCTGCAGACTAATATCTTTTGTGGTTTACATTAAATTAGTTCATAAACACGATTTATTCTTTGTGGTGTCACGAATCGTGAAAATCCGTCGGGAGAAAAACAAATAGATGAAAACGGTTCAAATAAATGGATTTTTAAAATAAACATTTAATATGCGGGAGTTTCAACTCTTAATTAATTACATGGCTGCGTTTTCTACCCGACGTGACGCGTGAGCGCTGCGTGTGATCACGTGACACCCCGAGGTCCAATCATTGGCTCACATCCAGAGACATAACAATAATAAAAAAAAAATAACAATATAAAACAAATAAGAATAAAAAGGCTTATTACAGAGATATGAACAGAAACAACATTTCTCCAGTTCAGAGTACCAACTTCCTTAAATCTGGACAGACCAGGTTATGTCACAATAAGAAGATTATTAACATTATTCTCATTATTAATATCTTACAAAAACCAAAATCAAAACAGTGCAATAAAAAGGTTTTTTTAAATCCCTCGCTCGGCACGACGAGGGGGCGGGGCTTGGCGGCAGGGCTTGGCGACAGACGAGAGAGAAGGTAACATCCAAAAATTAAAAAAAGGAAGGAGGTATAGAGGGAACACAGAGGAGGACGAGCAGTTTACAAGGACGAGGAGGAAGAGGAGGAGGCGGAGCTTCTCAGGATTATATAAAGGTGAAAGAAAGGAGGCGAGGATGGATGAACCATGTGGAGGTAGAGAGGGAAGAGGGAGCGATGAAGGCAGATCTGTGAGGGGGGGAGAGGAGGATCATGGGAAAATCCACAAAACAGGCTCAAAGCTCCTTATTTTAATGAGTTAAGTTTAGCAAACGTATTATTCTGGAGGCTGTTGTGTGGATCTGAGGGGATGCTCTGACGCCGCCTTCCTGTTGGCTAAATATAAATATATATATATACATATTTATATCATGTTTTTATTGTAGAAATGAAGACTTCTTTAGTGTGAAATGCGTCAGCTGTTAGTGACATCAAGAATAAAATACACATTAGCTTCGTTTCATTAATGCTTCCAATCAGTTGTCAATCATTTCTTCATAACGATCATTTCAACAAGACGAGGAAACAGGAAGTGGGTCGTCTGGTTTCTGACTCGTTGGACCTGCTTGATATTTAAATTTCACGAGGAGCGTCAGTGCATCTCAAGGGAGGAGGGAGGTAAAGCTTTGGGAAGGGGGAGGGGTTTGTGTGTTGGA
The DNA here is from genome assembly GCA_023566465.1 of Cottus gobio. Classification (NCBI taxonomy): domain Eukaryota; kingdom Metazoa; phylum Chordata; class Actinopteri; order Perciformes; family Cottidae; genus Cottus; species Cottus gobio. The sequence continues at coordinate 1,263,399 of CM042215.1, read as the reverse complement.
CAAGTGGGCGTGGCCTGTTCTGTTGGGGGAGGGGCGTGGCCTGTTCTCAGGAACTCCTCTTAGTCCGGGAGTGTTGGATCAACCACTGAAGAGTGATGTCTGTGGGGGGAGAGGGAGGGAGGGAGGGAGGGAGGGGGAGAGAGAGAGAGAGAGAGAGAGAGAGAGAGAGAGAGAGAGAGAGAGAGAGAGAGAGAGAGAGAGAGAGAGAGAGAGAGAGAGAGAGAGAGAGAGAGAGAGAGAGAGAGAGAGAGAGAGAGAGAGAGAGAGAGAGAGAGAGAGAGAGAGAGAGAGAGAGAGAGAGAGATTATTATTAATGTGGTTGTCCATTTAAGTTGTATATTTTTGTGTTTGTCTCTTGTTGTTGTAATGTTTTGGCAATATTGTCTTTTTGTACATTCATGCCAATAAAGCTCATTGAATTGAAAATTAAATTGAATAGATAGATAGATAGATAGATAGATAGATAGATAGATAGATAGATAGATAAACAAACAAACAGGAGGAAGAATAGACAGAACATTGTAGTAACATTAGCAGCACAGCTAACAGTGTGTGTGTGTGTGTGTCTCTGTGTGTGTGTGTGTGTCTCTGTGTGTGTGTGTGTGTGTGTGTGTGTGTGTGTGTCTCTGTGTGTGTGTGTGTGTGTGTGTGTGTGTGTGTGTGTGTGTGTGCGTGTGTCTCTGTGTGTCTGTGTGGGTGTGTGTGTGTGTGTGTGTCTGTGTCTCTGTGTGTCTGTGTGGGTGTGTGTGTGTGTGTGTGTACCGATGTTGTCCTTCTCCTTGCAGGAGATGGAGTAGCAGCAGATCTCTCGGTCCTGGATGGCAGACAGGTTCCTGATTTAAAAATAAAACACAAATTAATAAAAAGTGAAAACACAAAAATATAGAAAGTATTGATTTTGATCAGCGACCGGAACACGAGTCATGTGACTAGAAGCTGGTCACATGACTCTGTTTGTACTTCCATTAAATACTACTTTAAACTTCTCCACTACAACAATTAATTATTATTTTAGTGACTTTGACACAAAATACCAACTAATAAATTATGATGCGGTATTGTATAGATTATGATGAGTTATTGTATAGATTATGATGAGGTATTGTATAGATTATGATGAGTTATTGTATAGATTATGATGAGTTATTGTATAGATTATGATGAGTTATTGTATAGATTATGATGAGTTATTGTATAGATTATGATGCGTTATTGTATAGATTATGATGCGTTATTGTATAGATTATGATGAGTTATTGTATAGATTATGATGAGTTATTGTATAGATTATGATGAGTTATTGTATAGATTATGATGCGTTATTGTATAGATTATGATGAGTTATTGTATAGATTATGATGAGTTATTGTATAGATTATGATGAGTTATTGTATAGATTATGATGAGTTATTGTATAGATTATGATGAGTTATTGTATAGATTATGATTATCTATACAATGATTATTATGATCATCATAATCATAAAAAAAACTGAGGTCTATAGGAGACCAGGACTAGACTGAAGTCTATAGGGGACCAGGACTAGACTGAGGTCTATAGGGGACCAGGACTAGACTGAGGTCTATAGGGGACCAGGACTAGACTGAGGTCTATAGGGATCAGGACTAGACTGAGGTCTATAGGGATCAGGACTAGACTGAGGTCTATAGGGACCAGGACTAGACTGAGGTCTATAGGGACCAGGACTATACTGAGGTCTATAGGGAGCAGGACTAGACTGAGGTCTATAGGGGACCAGGACTAGACTGAGGTCTATAGGGATCAGGACTAGACTGAGGTCTATAGGGATCAGGACTAGACTGAGGTCTATAGGGATCAGGACTAGACTGAGGTCTATAGGGATCAGGACTATACTGAGGTCTATAGGGATCAGGACTATACTGAGGTCTATAGGGATCAGGACTATACTGAGGTCTACAGGGGACCAGGGTTCATGCCTAATGAAGGAGGACCTCTGGGGGGTTACTCACATCCTCTCTATGAGCTCCTTCTCGTCCAGGGCTCCTGGGAGGTCCCTCTTGTTGCCCAGAACCAGAACCTGAACCCACACAGAGGAAGAACCAGAGTTACTGAGCAGCCTCTTCCAGGAGATTTTATATATACAAAGAAATATATATATAACAATACAAAGTATACATATATGCAATGTATAAATATACAAAAGAAATATATATAAAATAAGTGTAAAAATATATTTATTTATAATAAATATATTTATTTATAGTCTGGCATCAGATTCTTTCTCAGGTCACTTCGATGTCGTTCACGTTATTATTTAATCTGTCGAGTTCTGCTGGGTCTCGTCAGTGGTTCTGGTCTACTTGGTTCTGGTTCTTACAGGGATTCCCTGCAGCTGCGGTTTGTCCAGCAGGTTGTGGAGTTCGTTCTTGGAGGCTTCGATCTTCTCTGGATCAGCTGCATCCACCATGTAGCTGCAACACACACACACACACACACACACACACACACACACACACACACACACACACACACACACACACACACACACACACACACACACACACACACACACACACACACACACACACACACACACACACACACACACACACACACACACACACACACACACACACACACACACACACACACACACACACACACACACACACACACACACACACACACACACACACACACACACACACACACACACACACACACACACACACACGTCATGGCTGGGCCTTTGGACCCGGTCCTGGCGCCCACCTCGGGCCTCAGTACTCACACGATGGCGCTGACCCCCCTGCAGTAGCGCTCCCACATGCTGCGGAACCGAGGCTGACCACCGATGTCCCACAGCTGCAGAGACACAACGTCTCATGAGGACAATCATGTCACTACAACTAATACACACTGTTACAGGTCACATGACATCATCAGTTATGACTTATTGTTCATCTACGCTTATTAGAATAATAATGAAATAAAACCTTGATGGTGACGTTTCCCTTCGTGATCTTCCTCATGTTGAAGCCGACGGTCGGGATCATGTCCTCACTGAACTGACCGGACTGGAACACACACACACACACACACACACACACACACACACACACACACACACACACACACACACACACACACACACACACACACACACACACACACACACACACACACACACACACACACACACACACACACACACACAATAGAAATATTAATATTCTGGGTGTCGACTAGCTGCGATAACCACACAAGTTCATCTGTAATTATGGATCATCAACGATCAATAATTAATATCAGCAGCAGAGAAAACGTGATCACAGACCTAAACGTTACATTTGCTTTTTTGGGGGAATTTATGATCCTCCAATACTCGTGAATAATTGATATTAAATATGGGGATGAAGCGGTCACATGACCGTCTGCTCGCTTCCTGACGTGAGGACACAGAATTCCAGAGATCCCTAAACGTCTCACCGGAACAAACAAACAAACACCAGCGAATCTTAGAATCTCAAACTTGATTTTCAGCGTTCTAATTATTGATTATTTTGATTCGCTTGAGCAATTTTGACTCGATGGAGAGAAAAAAAACGTAATAATCTAAAAATAAAAAATCGATTCTCAACGTTACGATCGGCGGAAACTATTCTGTGACGCCGGGATGTCCGTTTCTCACGGCCGACCCTGAACGCAACAGATGTAAAACGTTTGTTTTGTTTATGTCCTGAACTAGAATAAATACTAAATACATATAATACATACCAAATATTAATACATAAATATAACACTAAATAAATAAAATACTAATAAATACTAAATAAAAATACTAAATAATATAAAATAATACTAATATGGGAACGATCTGATCGGAACCTCCTGGTTTAAAGAACACGCATGGAATCGTTTCTCTTCCTCCTCCTCTTCCTCCTCTCTTCACAGGATGTTAGTTATTGTTGAACACGATATATTTGTGAGAAGATAAGTTTATATTATTGATTAGCGAATGAGAGCAGCTTGTTGCGTCACATGACTGACGGTGTGTTTTTACTCCAGGAAACGTGACACTTCTCTTCTATCAGCTACTAATATTGAACTATTACAAGAAACATGGAAGTAAATTCATCCGTTGGATTTATTATTATGAATCAAGACAAATGAGCTGCGTTTAATAACATAATAAATCAGATAAAAATGGTGATATAAAATGAATCCTGTTGATGCATCAAGACGAATTGTTTTACAATTGTTCACAAATATTCCCTAAATACACATTTCATGTATTTAGATAAATATATATCTAGATACATATATATTTATTAAATATATATTTGTGGAGGAAAAAGTACAAATCTATGTTAGTAGGTCAACAACAACAAAAGCGTGATGTCCAGAGAGTGAGAGTGAAGGTCACTCCGACAGGATGGCGGGGATCGATCCAAAGACCCCCGACCCCCCCATCCCCCCCCGGGATTATTACCCCCAATACACCGGTCCTGCAGCCTCAGGAGGTTCAAACCCCTCCCCAGGTGTGACATCTAGCAGCCGCGGTCCCTGAACGCATCACAGGTGAACGTCTCGCCCCGGTGGCACGTGACGACCACAGCCCCGCTAACACCGCGTTATCGATCCCCTCCTCTCCTGGACCCTGAACGCACCACCGGGACGGCTAACAATGGCCGCCAGGGAACCCGCCGAGCCCGCCAGACTCACCGCGATGACGTTCACGAAGGTGGTCTTGCCGGAGTACTGCAGCCCCACCAGGGTCAGCTCCATCTCCTCCTTCCAGAACAGCGCCTTGAACCAGTCCAGCAGCTTGTTGATGAGCGCGATCATCTTCCGGTTCGGAGAGGCCTTCTGGGTTCTTTAGCGCGGGGGGCCGGGGGTCACTGCGGTACCACGGGACGGCTACACGGCTCAGCGGCGACACGGGACCGGGACCGGGAGACGGGGTTCAGTACGTCGGTGTTTCGAGGCCGCGATGAGGAGGTTTTTCTGTTTACTAGCTGCGCCTTTTCCTCCCGGAGCGTCAAAGCATACGTCACAACTGCGCGACACTTCCGGTGCGGACCCTTTCAGAATAAAACCCCAGCGTGATGTTAGGCAAGGCTTGTTCGAAACAGCTGCTTCTCGCCTGGATTCCAGACGAGAGCAGTATCATCATCATCATCATCAGGGTCGGTGACAATAAACTGCGGTCAAGTCGGACAGTTTTCAGCTGACACTATTCTTAATGTGTCTTTATTAATGTGTCTTTATTAATGTGTCAGTGTCTTTATTAATGTGTCATTATTAATGTGTCATTATTAATGTGTCTTTATTAATGTGTCATTTTCACGGCCTCTCATGGGTTCATGGTAACTCAGGTGAATTAATTCTTGTGTTCAACGTGAGAAGAAGAGCAGGTGGTCGACTCTACTTCCGGTTTGGGTGGGGCTGAATGAGGAAGAGGAGGAAAAGGAGGAAGGAGAGAGGAGACAGAAGTGTGATTGGAAGGCTGCCCCCTGGTGGTGGTGTTGGTTCAACCCCCACTGCAACCTGTATATAATAATATAATATGCTAGTACTCATAGGAGACTGATGTTCAACACACTGGAGAGGATCTGTGTCTGACCCTTGTCCTCTCACTACTGGGGTCCCTCAAGGCTCCGTCCTCGGTCCTCTCACTACTGGGGTCCCTCAAGGCTCGGTCCTCGGTCCTCTCCTCTTCTCCCTGTACACCAACTCTCTTGGCTCCGTCATTCGCTCGCATGGCTTTTCCTACCATAGCTATGCTGACGACACCCAACTGATCCTCTCGTTTCCCCAATCGGAAACACAGGTAGCAGCACGAATCTCGGCCTGTCTGACTGACATCTCACAATGGATGTCCGCACATCACCTGAAGATTAACCCCGACAAGACGGAATTACTTCTCCTTCCAGGGAAAGTCTCCCCCACTCACGACCTGACGATTACTTTCAACAACTCAGTCTTGGCCCCGACCCCGACTGCCAGGAACCTCGGTGTGACCCTGGACAGTCAACTCTCCCTGACTGCCAACATTACCACAACAACTCATTCCTGCAGATTCATGCTGCACAACATCAGGAGAATACGTCCACTTCTCACCCAGAAGGCGGCACAGGTTCTGGTCCAGGCTCTGGTCATCTCACGTCTAGACTACTGTAACTCCCTCCTGGCGGGTCTACCTGCTGGTGCCATCCGACCTTTGCAGCTCATCCAGAATGCAGCAGCTCGACTGGTCTTCAACCTCCTGAAATTCACCCACACTACTCCGCTCCTCCGCGACCTTCACTGGTTACCGGTGGCCGCCCACATCCGCTTCAAAACACTGGTACTGGCGTACCGTGCTACGAACAGATCTGGTCCAGTCTACATCCAGGACATGGTAAAACCTTACACCCCAACTCGTGCACTCCGCTCGGCTTCTCTGTCCTGGCTCCTCGATGGTGGAATGAGCTCCCCATTGACATCAGAACAGCAGAAAGTCTCTACATCTTCCGTCGCAAACTAAAAACATATCTTTTCCGACTATATCTTGAATAAAGGATGTAGCATTATAGTAGCACTGAAATGTCTCTTACTGATAGCACTTTGTAGTTGAACTTTATTGATGAAATTGTAACTTCTTGATTCTTGTTGTTCTGATTCTTGTTTGTAACCGTAGAATGCACTTATTGTAAGTCGCTTTGGATAAAAGCGTCAGCTAAATGACATGTAATGTAATGTAACATGATATACTGTATTTATATTAGACTGATTAAAATACAACAGAATATATATATATAGTATATAAATTAGATTAAAAGTTAGATTAAAGTTAGTCGTGAAGCAACGTTATGTCACTCAACTGTAAAAGTAAAGCTCTTTATTTCCTGTTGGACTGTCTGTGTTTTCAGTGAGATGTGGTCAGAAGTCACAAAACACAATAATAATATCTCCTGACAGTAAGTCATAATACATTATGGGGTTTTCAGTTTAATATAATTGTTTTTATTTTCTGACATTTTCTAAAAGAATCGATCAATCAAGAAAATCATTTCAGTCATCAGTAGTAAAAACAATCATTAGTAGCAGCTCCAAACGGTCTTTCTTGTCTAATTAAAGCGGCTGCAGATGATTATTCGGGCCCTCAGACCCTCGCGGTCATATTTTGCTTTCACTGTACATGTTTCATAATTATCATAACCTGACATCAAACTATTCAAAATGTCCCGACCTGATCTCGTATTAATACAACGACATGTTAAAGACACCCAGCGTGTCGTGAAGTCACATTTCAGTCTTTTTACGTCTGTAATGAGAAACTGCTTGACTGTTGACACGGAGGAGCTGTTCAGTGAATGAAAACCATTCAAAACGTGACGCTACATCGACACTCATCAGAGAGAACAACGTTCGGTAGCACTAAAGCATGCTGCTATTAGCTAGCTAAACATACGCTGGTCTATTAGCTAGCTACGTCCACCATGCTTTCATGCTACACTGGTTACAGGGAAGCATGACACGTTGCTCTGGAGAAGGACTAGCTAACGTTATATAGCTAACTAGCCGCCCGTCTCCAGAGCTGCGTCCGCTCCCCTCACAAAGTAGGAACTTTGTTCAGCTTGTTTGTTTTGTAACCAGTGTAGCACTCATAGTGGAATTAGAGAGCTAGATTGCTAACCAAACTGGCTAGTTAGCTAGATTGCTAATTAAACCATGTTTAGTGCTACACCGGTTACAGAACATAAGCCGAGAAGCAGCTTCACTCTGGAGCAAGCTAACGTTAGCTTGCTAACTAGCTAGCCGCTTGTCTCTAGAGCTGCGTCGTCGGCTCTCTTCTTATCAAGCTTATGGTTCTGTTCACGTGTTGGGTCTCTTTAGGTGTGAAGCTGCTCTCATTGGTTCTGCAGGTTCATGTTCTGTGGGCTGTCCAGTTGGAGGTTCTGTAGATGGAAGCTGACCTGGTCCTCTGGGTTCTGGTTCTGCTCCTGGTTAAGAGGAAACATGGCTGTTACTGAAGACCGAGTCCTCACATCAGGCAGTGAAATATAGGCACAACACAAAAAGAACGACTCAGTTCTATTTGTGCTCTCTACTGTCCACCAGGGGGCGACTCCTCTGGTTGTATAGAAGTCTATGCTTCATGTGTTAAAGCTGCATTCTCTCTCCTGACCACCAGGGGGCGACTCCTCTGGTTGTATAGAAGTCTATGCTTCATGTGTTAAAGCAGCATTCTCTCTATTGACAACCAGGGGGCGACTCCTCTGGTTGTATAGAAGTCTATGCTTCATGTGTTAAAGCTGCATTCTCTCTCCTGACCATCAGGGGGCGGCTCCTCTGGTTGTATAGAAGTCTATGCGTCATGTGTTAAAGCTGCATTCTCTCTCCTGACCACCAGGGGGCGACTCCTCTGGTTGTATAGAAGTCTATGCTTCATGTGTTAAAGCTGCATTCTCGTGTGTGTGTGTGTGTGTGTGTGTGTGTGTGTGTGTACCTGGCTGTGGTGTAACTGGGAGCTGTACTGGGCCAGTGTGGAGTAGAGGAACTGGTACTGCTCTGTGGTCTGGATCATCCCTCCTCTGCAGAGGACAGAACGCTGACGTTACCCCACAGACCGAGGCGACAGAGGCTGAGACCGGAGAGGACAGGTGAGTCTCACCTGTCCAGGCGGAGCTGACAAACTGTCTCCAGGATGTCGACTTGTCGGTCGTCTCTGAGCTGCTGACAGCCGATACAGCTGACGATGAAACAGCCCGTCCGCCCGATACCTGCACTGAAAGGAGGGACACCGCACCTGAATGTCAGCTGAACACACACGATAAGCACTTTTCACGTCTTTTCATTATAATCTCTGCGAGAGTCAAATACAGTCAGGTCCATAAATATTTGGACATTGACACATTTTCCATTATTTTGGCTCTGTACACCACAACAATGGAGTTGAAATGAAAAAATCAAGATGTGCTTTAAGCTCAGACTTTCAGCTTTAATTTGAGGGTATTTACATCCAAATCAGGTGAACGGTGTAGGAATTACAACAAATTCAAATGTGGCCACCCTCTTTTTGGGACCAAAAGTAATTGGACAAATTAATATAATCATAAATCTAATTGTCACTTTTAATACTTTGTTGAAAATCCTTTGCAGTCAATGACAGCCTGAAGTCCATAGACATCACCAGACGCTGGGTTTCGTCCCTGGTGATGCTCTGCCAGGCCTCTACTGCAACCGTCTTCAGTTCCTGCTGGTTCTTGGGGCATTTTCCCTTCAGTTTTGTCTTCAGCAAGTGAAATGCATGCTCAATTGGATTCAGGTCAGGTGATTGACTTGGCCATTGCAGAACATTCCACTTCTTTGCCTTAAAAAACTCCTTGGTTGCTTTCGCAGTATGCTTCGGGTCATTGTCCATCTGCACTGTGAAGCGCCGTCCAATGAGTTCTGAAGCATTTGGCTGAATATGAGCAGATAATATTGCCCGAAACACTTCTGAATTCATCCTGCTGCTTTTGTCAGCAGTCACATCATCAATAAATACGAGGGAACCAGTTCCATTGGCAGCCATACATGCCCACGCCATAACACTACCTCCACCATGCTTCACTGATGAGGTGGTATGCTTTGGATCATGAGCAGTTCCTTTCCTTCTCCATACTCTTCTCTTCCCATCATTCTGGTACAAGTTTATCTTCGTCTCATCTGTCCATAGGATGTTCTTCCAGAACTGTACAGGCTCTTTTAGATGTTTTTTGGCAAACTCTAATCTGGTCTTCCTGTTTTTGAGGCTCACCAATGGTTTACATCTTGTGGTGAACCCTCTGTATTTACTCTGGTGAAGTCTTCACTTGATTGTCGACTTTGACACAGATACACCTACCTCCTGGAGAGTGTTCTTGATCTGGCCAACTGTTGTGAAGGGGTTTTTCTTCACCAGGGAAATGATTCTTCTGTCATCCACCACAGTTGTCTTCTGTGGTCTTCCAGGTCTTTTGGTGTAGCTGAGCTCACCAGTGCGTTCTTTCTTCTTAAGAATGTACCAAACAGTTGATTTGGCCACACCTAATGTGTCTGCTATCTCTCTGATGGTTTTGTTTTGATTTTTCAGCCTAATGATGGCTTGCTTCACTGATAGTGACAGCTCTTTGGACTTCATATTGAAAGTTGACCGCAACAGATTCCAAACACAAATACCACACCTGAAATGAACCCAAGACCTTTTATCTACTCCTTGTAAATGAAATAACGAGGGAATTACACACACCTGACCTTGAAACAGCTGATCAGCCAATTGTCCAATTACTTTTGGTCCCTTAAAAAGAGGGTGGCCACATTTGAATTTGTTGTAATTCCTACACCGTTAACCTAATTTGGATGTAAATACCCTCAAATTAAAGCTGAAAGTCTGCACTTAAAGCACATCTTGATTTTTTCATTACAACTCCATTGTTGTGGTGTACAGAGCCAAAATAATGAAAAATGTGTCAATGTCCAAATATTTATGGACCTGACTGTATACCCCAAAATAATAATAATAATATATATATATATATATATATATATATATATATATATATATATAAAATATATATGTAGCATATACAGTATATATACATGTATATAATGTAATTATAATTATGATATAATAAATATTACATATAGTTTTATGACTGTGAACATCCTCTGTACATATTACCTGATTGACAAGGAACCAACCTGCAGTGGACAACGATTGGTCCGGCACCGAGGGCGGGGCCTGTGATTGGCTGAGAGCCGGACTGGAGGAGGGACTGCCTGTACGTCTCCACCTCCTCCACCAGTCTCAGTAGTGGAGCAGTGCATTGTGGGATGTGGTGGTCCGGCCAAGAGGTGAACCAGTAGTGTCTGACGGCACGGCGCTCTGAGCACAGCTGCACACACACACACACACACACACGAGCAAAACTGAAACTGATGAAGTGAAATTGAACGCTGGTCTTACTTCCGTGTCTACGCCATAAAATGGATGAAAATATGTTTTGAGATGCACCGATTTCATTTGAATGAAAAACAACTTCTCAGTCGTCCATCAGGAAACCAAAAGATGATTTTAATCTCAAATGTGAGAACACGACTTCAAGCTGTGCCGAGGTGGTTTGGTTGGTTTGGTTAAATCATGTTGACGTATCAGAGTCAGGCTCGTCATTTCCTGCAGAACGTTATCGCTCCAGACGCTGATGGTGTGGCTGCAGTGAACCGGCTGGTCGATCAATCAGGTTGAAACGTTAATGTCAAAATGTGTTGGATTATATCCACTCATGTCACAATGTATGACGCTGCATCATATGACATATAGTATTAGTTCAAAATGTACCTCTGAGATGTAGTACAATAGAAGAACAGGAATACTGAAGTACAGTACTTGAGTAAATACTTTGTGTACCTGGATCTCCATGTCGGTGACGGTGAACCCGTCTTTCTCTTGGCTGTCTTTGACTCTGAGGACGAATCTGCCGAATTGTCCTGTCTCTCCTCCCTCCTCCTCCTCCTCTTCCTCCTCCTCCTCCTCCTCCTCCTCCTCCTCCTCCTCCTCCTCCACCCTCCTCCTCCTCTCCCTCGGTTGTGGCCAGTACAGCTCACATTTCTGGAATCAAACACCTCAGACAGTTTCAGTATTAGTGAAGAAGAGGAAGATTGGAGGAAGGAGAGGAGGAGTCGCGTCTCCTCACCTCGTTGTTCTCCTTCAGCCTCGTCACCATGATGATGATGCTGCTCCTCTCCTGCCACACCATGTCCCAGAAGTCCCCCACAGTGTGCAGCATCGGGCCCTGGGTGGCGATGAAGGCCCTGGGAGCTCCACTGTAACCCTGTAGTACAGACCAGGTGAGACCTTCAATTGGACAATCTATCAACCAATCAACTAGCTCACCAACCAACCAATCAACCAACTAGCTCACCAACCAACCAATCAACCAACCAACCAATCAACCAACTAGCTCACCACCCAACCAATCAACCAACTAGCTCACCAACCAACCAATCAACCAACCAGCTCACCAACCAACCAATCAACTAGCTCACCAACCAACCAATCAACTAGCTCACCAACCAACCAGTCAACCAACCAATAAACCAACTAGCTCACCAACCAACCAATCAACCAACTAGCTCACCAACCAACCAATCAACTAGCTCACCAACCAACCAACCAACCAACCAACCAACCAACCAACCAACCAACCAACCAACCAACCAACTAGCTCACCAACCAACCAACCAACCAACCAACCAACTAGCTCACCAACCAACCAACCAACCAACCAACCAACCAACCAACCAACCAACCAACCAACCAATCAACCAACTAGCTCACCAACCAACCAATCAACTAGCTCACCAACCAACCAACCAACCAACCAATCAATCAACCAACGAGCTCACCAATCAATCAATCAACCAACTACCCAATCATTCTATCAAGCAATCAAAAAAGTGTGTCTTTATTTCAAAACTTGTATGATGTTTTGTGAAAACAGAACGTTTAACGGCTTAATAAACTCTCTGCTACCAAAAACAAGTTAACTTGAGTAAACAAGTAACTTCCCTGAAACACCGTGTCACGGAGAGTATGTGGACAAAAGATGACAATGCGGCTCGTTTGAATTAAAGAACCTTAACGGAACGTAATCACAGGCTGATTCAATCACATGAACCTTATGAAAGAAACCGGTGATTTCATCATGTCCCCTTTTCTTTTGAAACCACATCCTTGACCTCGTTGGACAGGAAGTCAACAATCTGCTCGTAGACAACCACCGCCGAGCGTCCAATCAGCACGTAGACGTGCTGAAATGTATTTATGTTTTAATTCAAACATGCAAATACATTCATACATTAATTAAAATAAATGTAATTGTGGATGTTGCTACACATCAGGAAGGCAGCAGGTGTCTGCTGCACAACACACACACACACACACACACACACACAGAGTGTTGAGGGATGCGTGGGCGAGTGGAGGAGGGGGAGGGGTTAGGGATGTGTCACTTCCTGTGGCTTTCCTGGTTGTCAGACTTCCACTCTGACTAACCGACGTTTCATATCATAGTTTCGATCGAGTTTGTTTAGATGTCCAAAACACACACACACACACACACACACACACACACACACACACACACACACACACACACACACACACACACACACACACACACACACACACACACACACACACACACACACACATAGAGCGCTTTTGAAAACATAATTGTCACTTAACTAATTTAATTATGGAGGAAATAAAAAAACCTTGAGTTATTAAACCAATAATCCGATGACAGCTGATGTATTTTTCTGCAGCATTTTTTGTGTATGAAAAGTAAAACTCGGGCTCGTTAAACTCCTCTTAGATGGATGGAGTCGTTGTGGTGAAAGATTAGGGATACGAGATATCTCCTTCTGGGTCCAACCCTGAAGCCTTTACATGCCGCAGATGTGACGAATGAACAACACAAACATGTCAATGCCTGCATATATTAAATATCGAGGGCTTTTATTGTGAAAGGTAAGAACAGACATAGTGGATCTGGTCAAAGCTGCCTTGGTCAAGATTGAAAAGTAATAAAGTTTGTCTTCTTGTTTTGGACCAGGAGTCAAACTGTGGTTGTTTAAAGTGAAGTTGTATAGAAGTCTATGCTTCATGTGTTAAAGCTGCATTCTCTCCTGACCACCAGGGGGCGACTCCTCTGGTTGTATAGAAGTCTATGCTTCATGTGTTAAAGCTGCATTCTCTCTCCTGACCACCAGGGGGTGACTCCTCTGGTTGTATAGAAGTCTATGCTTCTTGTGTTAAAGCTGCATTCTCTCTCCTGACCACCAGGGGGCGACTCCTCTGGTTGTATAGAAGTCTATGCTTCATGTGTTAAAGCTGCATTCTCTCTCCTGACCACCAGGGGGCGACTCCTCTGGTTGTATAGAAGTCTATGCTTCATGTGTTAAAGCTGCATTCTCTCTCCTGACCACCAGGGGGTGACTCCTCTGGTTGTATAGAAGTCTATGCTTCATGTGTTAAAGCTGCATTCTCTCTCCTGACCACCAGGGGGCGACTCCTCTGACTCCTCTGGTTGTATAGAAGTCTATGTATCATCATCATCAGCACTCAATGTGAGACATTGCAAGACTCTGACCCTGACGTAGTTGGCGTTGATGTAGCGGTCTGGCCCCGCCTCCTCCTCCAGGCTCCTCAGGACCACCCGGCTCTCAGGGTCTGAACAGTAAACAACAAACAACAGAAGGTAAACAAGAGTGAAAGCCGCGTTCCTCTCTGATCACAGACGGCGCTACTGACTGGGCAGGATGCTCTTGTATCTGTCTTTGATCGCGTGTCCCGGGACGTCGAGCTCTGCCGTGCTCACAAAGTTCGGTGGAATCTTCTGCGGGAGAGACAGGGACGGGCCGGACGTTAAAACAAACGCACCTCAACGAACAGGGCTCAGGCGAAGACGCCGATGGAGCCGTTACCTGGTACTCCGCGTTCAGGGCGTCGGCGTCCACGGCGGCCTGCTGCAGCGCCGCGTGGCCGAGGGGTCGGCACGAGGTGTGGAGCAACTGGAGCCACACCTCCTTCGGGGTGGAGACGGAACACACAGGCTCCGCCCCCAGGCTGCTCACATCCAATAGTAGCGAGAGGTTGGAGCCCCGCCTACAAAAACAATAAGGAAACAACGTGATGATTGTTGTGAACATTTCTTGGGAGATTTTAGCGATATTAGAATATAGGAAACTTAATTTAGGATTTTTTTTATGAAACTTCTTTGGAAAGAATTAACATCTTCAGACATTTTTGTGAAATTATAACGTGTGTGTGTTTGTGTGTGTTTAAAATACACACCTCTCCTGCAGGCGGACTGAGGTTTTGCGAGAAGGCGCGGTCATTGGTGGGGGCGTGGTCGGGTCCTCAGAAAGAGAGGAGGCTAAGTGCACTGTTGACATACTGCTAGCGTGTTTGTGTGAGTGTGTGTGTGTGTGTGTGTGTGTGTGTGTGTGTGTGTGTTTACAGTGGTTCTGAGCTGGTCATCACAACAGCATGCTGGAGGAGAGAGAAGACAGATATTAATGTCAGTACATCATTATGTTTGTTGCAGGTTAATAATCAGTGACACAGTTTTTCAGTTAATCATAATTATAACTAAATGAATATGCTTTTAAAAGGGGATGAAGCGACAGTTGATTTTAGAGGTTTATTGAGGCTTTCAGGGGCATGAAGCCATATGACCATATATGGACTGAGGAGGAATGCTGTATATTATTACATTACATTTCATTTAGCTGACGCTTTTATCCAAAGAGACTTACATGCTATACAGTAGACCGTAGACACAGCAACGGTGAGCAATGAGGGTTAAGTGTCTTGCTCAAGGACACAATGACACAGACTGCCGGAGCCGGGGATCGAACCACCGACCCTCTGATTGAAAGACCGACTTGCTAACCACTGAGCCACAGTCGCCCCACGTCTCTGGTGTCGACCTGTCAATCACCTTGTAGCCCCGCCCCTAAATCATCCCCTGCTTTATGGTCTGTTTGACTCTAAATGAGCATAATTTACTAAATGAACATCATGCTGTATTGAAGAAGACTCAAAACTAGAGATTGAGTTCTTGAAACACTGAATTTAACTCACCGCTCTGGTCTCTCTATTTCTTTTTTTCACATTGAACTCCGTCTGTTGTGCGCTCGCTCGATGGTTTTGTCATCAATGAACTTCCTGATGAAGTCAGACGTTAACGTGAAGAAGTTACTTCTGCATGAACCACGTTGCTGAGTTATGAAGGTTTGACATGACGATGTCACCCTGAAAACAGTCTGAACGCTGAAGAACACATGAAAAGTGTGTGCGTGTGTGTGAGTGTGTGAGTCAGTGTGTTTCCACATCACTTCA
>CM042215.1:1190000-1242500 GCA_023566465.1 Cottus gobio | reverse complement strand
AGCGCCCTCTAGTGGCCTCATTCCTCTTTCATTCCTACATATATTCTGAGTGTTTATGCAGTGGGGTTTGTTCACACAGCATTCAGGGTCTTATTTATACTACATGTATTAATAAAAAGATGGCTGTTGACATTTTATTCAAAAAACAGTGATTTATAATAATTACATATATATAAAAAAATATCATATCTGTAATTTGAAATCAAAACAGTGTCTCGTTCTCAGTCACTCAACAGATTATCAGAATGGCTGAATGTGTATTTGTCAGTAAAAAACATAATATAACATTTCTATATTTAGCAGTGAGTTCAGTACATTCAGGATTACACAAACTGCTTTATCTTAAAATGTATTTAAATCACCAAAATTACATTATTTAGAATTTTTCTAGGAATTATGCTACTATATCTTAGTAGTTTAATTATTCTGCAAACCAAACTAAAAGTATAGATGGATAAAAGCAAAGTCTGATTGATGAGAAAACTGTACAAATAACACAAATAGAAACATGAATACGAAAACAAGAAATGTAACAAAAGAGCTCAACCTTTAAACACAGAAGACCTCAACACGCTCCTGTAGCCTCGTAAACCACTTAAAGAAATAAAGATGTTCTAAAACTGATGCACACAAGAACAATTCATTATTGGCACCTAAGTCCAATATTCAATTTATTAAAAATGGTTTCAATTACTTTTATTTAAACTTTTTACAACTCTCAAAGTGTGTTTTGTTCTGTAAAGCTTCGAGAACCTTTGAGGGTTCCTTTAAATATATCTGCAGGACCAACAGTCCGTTGAATAGTGAGGTTGTGGTTAAAACCCGATGGACTCCGTTGTGAGAACTCGAGAGGACCGAGGATGGTTCCATGAGGAACTCCGTCACGAAGAACTCACAAGACCTGCTGGTGGTTTTGGGGGTTTTACTGGGTAAATGAGGAACTGGGACCATCAGAAATGATCCCACCTGCACCTGTGCTTCTTGATCACTGGATCACGTCCAAGACGTTCTACGCTCGTCCGTCATTGGCACCAATCGAGAAATTAAATATCATTATTATTTCAGATGACAACGTGCTACTTAGTGATTGGACTTCTAAATATATCTAAATATATAATATATATAATATAATATATATATATATATATATATATATGTACATATATCTGGATTGCTGGTGAACTCCTTTACATCCTGATAATTTTAGTGTCCTGTGAATGTTAGTGTATATATATATATATATATATATATATATATAAAATGGTCATCAAGTGTTTCTTAGACAACAAGTATTCCCTGCTGCCAGACACGATCACACATTTCCATTTCCACAACGTATTAACTGAAGCTCACAACCTCATCATCTCCATGTGAGACATTTATACTGTCAATCATCTCAACATCACTATCTCAAGATCATAACATCAAATTTGTTATCTCTATACTTTTGAACCCCTTCCTGGTAGGTCAGCCTTCAAATAGCAAAAAACATTTATTAAAGCTATTAATAATAACTTTTTGGTTGGCAGATTGTTAAAACTCTCTAACTTCAGCAATAGTTAATAATTCCTACATGACAATAAAAAGGTCCTAATTCACCAATAAAGGGTCGTTACAATACAACAATTCATCAAGATGTAAATGTTTTACATGTTCATGAATTATCATTATTAATGTTTAACGATCAAATTAAAGTTCTACTTTTCATTATGCCAGGAGAAAGTGCACTTAATATTAATACTATAATATTGTTATGATCTTCATTACCATAAATAAAAAGAGACAATCAAGTTGTGATCTCCGTTTCATCAACAGGAAGTAGTTCTTCTGCTTTGTTGATTTGCAAAGTTAAAAAGACTTTAGAATGAAGGTTTGATTGACAGGTTTGATTGACAGGTTCTGCCGTAAATATCAATGCAAACAGTCAGAGGCGTCCAGAGGGGGGCGCTACACGCCCGTCGTCTCCATAATCCAGCGGCGGTATTTGGTGATCCGGGTGTAGACGCCGGGTTTGTTCCTGCGAGCGCAGCCGTCGCCCCAGCTCACCATGCCGGCCAGGAAGACCCGCCCACTAGAGCCGGTGACGGACAGCGGGCCGCCGGAGTCGCCCTGAGAGAGTTGGAGAGGACAGTTACAGGTTTACCTGTAGAGATCAACTAAACCCTCAGTTTTGACTTGAACCCTCCACAAACCCTGCTCGACCCAAAGAAACCTGATGAGTCGTAAACCAGCTGGAAGTGAAGCGACTTTGCTGCGGTATTCTAACGTTCAAGAGAGCAGTTAAGGGGGGGGCACATGAAGCATAGACTTCTATACAACCAGAGGAGTCGCCCCTGGTGGTCAGTAGAGAGAATGCAGCTTTAACACATGCAGCATAGACTTCTATACATTACATTACATTACATTTCATTTAGCTGACGCTTTTGTCCAAAGCGACTTACAATAAGTGCATTCTACGGTTACAAACAAGAATCAGAACAACAAGAATCAAGAAGGTACAATTTCGTCCAAAAGTTCAACTACAAAGTGCTATCAGTAAGAGCCATTTCAGTGCTACTATAGTGCTACATCCTTTATTCAAGGTATAGTCGGAAAAGATATGTTTTTAGTTTGTGACGGAAGATGTAGAGACTTTCTGATGTCCTGATGTCAATGGGGAGCTCATTCCACCATCGAGGAGCCAGGACAGAGAACAGTCGAGACTTTGTGGAGTGTTTAGCTCTCAGTGACGGAGCTACAAGGCGATTGGCAGAAGCCGAGCGGAGTGCACGAGCTGGGGTGTAAGGTTTCACCATGTCCTGGATGTAGACTGGACCAGATCTGTTCGTAGCACGGTACGCCAGTACCAATGTTTTGAAGCGGATGCGGGCGGCCACTGGTAACCAGTGAAGGTCGCGGAGGAGTGGAGTAGTGTGGGTGAATTTCAGGTTAAAGACCAGTCGAGCTGCTGCATTCTGGATGAGCTGCAAAGGTCGGATGGCACCAGCAGGTAGACCCGCCAGGAGGGAGTTACAGTAGTCTAGGCGTGAGATGACCAGAGCCTGGACGAGAACCTGTGCTGCCTTCTGGGTGAGAAGTGGACGTATTCTCCTGATGTTGTGCAGCATGAATCTGCAGGAATGAGTTGTTGCGGTAATGTTGGCAGTCAGGGAGAGTTGACTGTCCAGGGTCACACCGAGGTTCCTGGCAGTCGGGGTCGGGGCCAAGACTGAGTTGTTGAAAGTAATCGTCAGGTCGTGAGTGGGGGAGACTTTCCCTGGAAGGAGAAGTAATTCCGTCTTGTCGGGGTTAATCTTCAAGTGATGTGCGGACATCCATTGTGAGATGTCAGTCAGACAGGCAGAGATTCGTGCTGCTACCTGTGTTTCCGATTGTGGAAACGAGAGGATCAGTTGGGTGTCGTCAGCATAGCTATGGTAGGAAAAGCCATGTGAGCGAATGACGGAGCCAAGAGAGTTGGTGTACAGGGAGAAGAGGAGAGGACCGAGGACAGAGCCTTGAGGGACCCCAGTAGTGAGAGGACAAGACTCAGACACAGATCCTCTCCAGGATCTGTGGTGGTCAGGAGAGATAATGCAGCTTTAACACATGAAGCATAGACTTCTATACAACCAGAGGAGTCGCCCCTGGTGATCAGTAGAGAGAATGCAGCTTTAACACATGAAGCATAGACTTCTATACAACCAGAGGAGTCGCCCCTGGTGGTCAGTAGAGAGAATGCAGCTTTAACACATGAAGCATAGACTTCTATAAAACCAGAGGAGTCGCCCCTGGTGGTCAGGAGAGAGAATGCAGCTTTAACACATGAAGCATATACTTCTATACAACCAGAGGAGTCGCCCCTGGTGGTCAGTAGAGAGAATGCAGCTTTAACACATGAAGCATAGACTTCTATAAAACCAGAGGAGTCGCCCCTGGTGGTCAGGAGAGAGAATGCAGCTTTAACACATGAAGCATAGACTTCTATACAACCAGAGGAGTCGCCCCTGGTGATCAGTAGAGAGAATGCAGCTTTAACACATGAAGCATAGACTTCTATACAACCAGGGGAGTCGCCCCTGGTGGTCAGTCGAGAGAATGCAGCTTTAACACATGAAGCTTAGACTTCTATACAACCAGAGGAGTCGCCCCGCCCCAGACCCTTCATTCCTTCCATCAGCACACATTAGGTTCTGGTTCATATCTCGTCCCTGCAGTGGTTCTAGTGAGTATCTGTCCGTGCATGTCATCAAGATCTTTTCATCCATGGGTTCCCATCTCATGTTGTGTGGTTGGCGTTACCTGACAGGCGTCCACGCCTCCTTTGAGGACGCCGGCACACAGCATCCTGTCGGTGACTTCGCCGTCCATCAGACTCTTGCACACCGTGCTGTTGATGATCCGAACCTCGGCCTTCTGCAGGATGGTCGCTGCCAGGCCTGACGACACCAAGGGACGAGGTTTAGACTAAAACTAAAGTTTATTTTGGATACGAACAGATCCCGATGAACCACTTCCAGCACGAGGACTACTCTCCAAGTCTGAAAGCTTAGATTTAGAAAAGGAACAGCTTCCTGTTTCAGCATTGAGAGTTTCACAATAAAAGCAGCCCGGAACAAGCTGGCCTTAAATGCACAACAGAAGCAGAAGGTTAGTCAGTTGGAGCGGATCAATAATCTCCATCAGCTATAACTGCTGTCTGAATAATAAAGTCTTCATCTCTTCACAGTTATTATTGAATTCATAACTCTACATGACAATCATCCTCTCACAGCTTCTTCCCCAAATGTTTTTATTTATTTAACATTTGCATCCATTTTTTTAATCAAGATGCATTTTTTTAATGTCAAGTCTGGTTGATTAATTTTATCTTCGTTATATTGAGTTTTAAATACATCCGTATTAATCAAAGCTTCTTCTTCTTTCACTTAGAAAACGCGGCGCCCTTCACTTCCTGTCTCACCTCCCTCTCTCGTGGCGCCCCAGCCGGTGATCCACGCCTCTCGGCCTGCTGGGAAGTCGTGGGAGGCGGCCGGCAGGCAGATGGGCCAGATGTTCTGGTTCAGTGTGACGTCGGCGTCCAGCTCCATGGCGGCGATGTCGTTGTCGTAGGTGGCGGTGTTGTAGTCGGGGTGGGAGATGATGCGCTTCACCCGCCGCCTCACCGTCCACTCGCTGGTCTGACTCTGCACATGCAGACCCAGCAGGACCTCCCACTGGTCTGCCTGGGAGTATCTACACACACACACACACACACACACACACACACACACACACACACACACACACACACACACACACACACACACACACACACACACACACACACACACACACACACACACACACACACACACACACACACACACACACACACACACACACACACACACACACACACACACACACACACACACACACACACACACACACACACAACTTTAAAGGGGAACTCCAAAACCTGTTGTTCATCTAAACCCTCACCTGCTGGGAGGAAGAGGAAGAGGAAGAAGAGGAAGAGGCTGGAAACATGAGAATAGTTTATGTATAAAACATCCAACATTATAACACTTGGATATTTAGATTGTATGTATTCTTTTCCAATTTTTGTAAATTAAATTATCAAAAGAAAATTTTAATGATTGTTGTCATAATAATAATAGTTCTTCACCATAGATGTGTTCTAGTTCTACTTCTAGACTTTTATTTTGAAAATCAAGGCTATAGTAGACTGAACATGATGTCGTTCATACGTTGTTTACTCCATAAGGCCAGCAGCGTGCTGGGGTGTCCTCTGGATACTGTGGAGGTGGTGGGAGACAGGAGGATGATGGCCAAGCTCTCATCCCTGATGAACCACGCCTCCCACCCCATGCAGGACACCCTGGCAGCTCTGCACAGCTCCTTCAGCCACCGGCTGATTCACCCCCGGTGTGTGAAGGAGAGGTACCGCAAGTCCTTCCTCCCTGCTGCTGTCAGCCTGCAGTAGGAGCTGTGTTCGTATCCTCGGCAGTAAGTCAGATACGTTCCCGGTGGGTGTTGGCCTCCGCCAGGGCTGCCCTTTATCACCGGTCCTGTTCGTGACTTTCATGGACAGGATATCTAGGCGCAGCCGTGGGGCGGAGAATGTCAGGTTCGGGGATCTCAGGATAGCCTCTCTGCTGTTTGCAGATGATGTGGTCCTGTTTGCCTCCTCGGACCATGACCTCCAGCATTCACTGGGGCGTTTTGCAGCCGAGTGTGAAGCGGCGGGGATGAGAGTCAGCACCACGAAATCTGAGGCCATGGTGCTCTGCCGGAAACCGGTGGATTGCTCCCTCCGGGTGGGGACAGAGTGCCTACCACAAGCGAAGGAGTTCAAGTATCTCGGGGTCTTGTTCACGAGTGAGGGTAAAATGGAGCGGGAGATCGACAGGCGTATCGGTGCGGCTGCAGCAGTAAAACAGGCGTTGCACCGGGCCGTCTTGGTGAAGAAGGAGCTGAGCCGGAAGGCAAAGCTCTCAATTTACTGGTCGGTCTACGTCCCAACCCTCACCTATGGTCACGAGCTTTGGATCGTGTCCGAAAGAACGAGGTCGCGGATACAAGCGGCCGAAATGAGTTTCCTCCGTAGAGTGGCCGGGCTCAGCCTTAGAGATAGGGTAAGGAGCTCGGACATCAGGAGGGAGCTTGAAGTCGAGCCGCTACTCCTTCGTGTCGAAAGGAGTCAGCTGAGGTGGTTCAGCATCTAATTAGGATGCCTCCAGGACGCCTCCCTTTAGAGGTTTTCCAGGCACGTCCAACTGGTAGGAGGCCCCGGGGAAGACCCAGGACACGCTGGAGGGATTATATCTCCCAGCTGGCCTGGGAACGCCTCGGGATCCCCCAGAATGGGCTGGTAGATGTTGCGGGTGAGAGAGAAGTCTGGGTCAGCCTGCTTGACCTGCTGCCTCCGCGACCCGACCCGACCCGATAAGCGGTGGAAAATGGATGGATGGATGGATGGATATTCTGGTCACTTTAATCCATTCTGGTGCAATATTTTGTAATATTTTTGTAATTTGTATATTCAATATTCTACTGTACATTCAATTTCTTCTTTACTGTTTATTTTATTATGTTTATTACTGTTTATTTATATTACTGATTTTTATCTTTACATACTGAGCAATGCTGCTGTAATCCTGTAATTTCCCCACTGCGGGACTAATAAAGGATTATCTTATCTTATCTTATCTCTTATACCCTTCACAATAAAAGGCGGGTCGTGACCCTAACCCATACGTTGTTTCCTCCATACCCTTCACAATAAAAGGCTAACCCCTACTTGTTGTCTCCTTTGTCCTGGACGCAGTGGGCGGCGGTCAGCAGCCAGCGGTTGTTTATCACCGAGGCGCCGCACACGTGGCCGGTGCCCCGGATGTGGAGGCTGACCTGCCAGGGCCACTCCCCCTCCCGGGACGCGGTTCCGCCCACAATGCGGGAGCTCCGGTACGGCGTCGTCCCGCACTCTGAATACACACACACACACACACACACACACACACACACACACACACACACACACACACACACACACACACACACACACACACACACACACACACACACAGAGACACACACAGAGACACACACATGGAGACAATGTAAGTGTGTGTGTATATATATGTGTATATATATGTGTATATATATATATATATATATGTGTATGTGTGTGTGTGTGTGTGTGTGTGTGTGTGTGTGTGTGTGTGTACATACCACACTGGTCCTCATCAGAACCGTCCTCACAGTCCGGTTCTCCGTCACACTCCGGGTTCAGTTTGCTGATGCAGCGTCCGGTTCTGCAGCGGAACGTGAACTCTGAACACGTCAGCAGCTGCAGAGCTGGAGGACGGAGCAGCGTCAGTACCACTAGTACTACTACTACACCAGTACTAGTGGTGGTACCACTACTAGTATTACTACTACACTAGTACTACACCACCACCACCCCCTGGCCACACCCCTTTAAGAAAGAAGAACCCACCCTTCCCACAGAGGGACTCGTCCGACCCGTCGGTGCAGTCGT
Organism: Cottus gobio; assembly: GCA_023566465.1. Taxonomy (NCBI): domain Eukaryota; kingdom Metazoa; phylum Chordata; class Actinopteri; order Perciformes; family Cottidae; genus Cottus; species Cottus gobio. The sequence continues at coordinate 1,234,474 of CM042215.1, read as the reverse complement.
CCTTCCCGTTGCAGGTCAGCGTCTCCCGGATGCAGCGATGGTTTCTGCAGGAAAACTCTCCCGGTTTGCATTTCACTGTGAAGAAAAGCAGACACTCAGCTGTATGCGCAGAATCACCTTCATCAGTCCTCTCCGGCTCCACCCACCACAGTCTTCCTCATCGGTGTTGTCTCCGCAGTCGTCGAACCCGTCGCACTGCCAGAACTTCGGTTTACAGCGGCCATTTTTACACTTCATCTGAGCCGCCTCGCACTCTGGAACAAACACGAACACGCGTCAGCTGGTCCCCGGTTACCGGCGCTCACCGGCACGCCCACCGAGAGCCGAATCAGCACCGAGTCCATGCGGGGTTCGGACTCACGGCAGTGGTCCTCGTCGCTGCCGTCTCCGCAGTCGTTCCAGCCGTCGCAGTGCAGCGCCTGGTCGATGCACAGGTTGCTGGAGCACTGGAACCTCCCAGGACACGCTGGGCGGACACAAGCAGGGAGTCGAGATCAAAGCAGAAGGAACGCAACAGAACTGGAGACACTCAATGGAACATGAACCCGTCTCACGATTGGTCGGGACGAAGGCCTCGTACTCGGCGGTGAAGCCCTGGTCCACGAAGGACGAGTCGGACCAGAACCGGACCGTCATCACGCTGCTCTGGCTGGTGACCACGGTGCTGCTGGGCTTCCTGCCACACAGCCTGGGACACGGGGACATGAGGACATGAGGATGTGGGGACACGGGGACATGAGGATGTGGGGATGTGGGGACATGGGGACATGAGGATGTGGGGACATAGGGACATGAGGACATGGGGACATGAGGATGTGGGGACATAGGGACATGAGGACACTGGGACATGGGGACATGAGGACACTGGGACATGGGGACATGAGGACATGAGGACACTGGGACATGGGGACTTGAGGACATGGGGACACGGGGACTTGAGGACATGGGGATGTGGGGACACGGGGATGTGGGGACATCTTGGTTGTAAAGTCAAGGTGGGGACATCTTGGTTGTAAAGTCAAGGTGGGGACATCTTGTTTGTAAAGTCAAGGTGGGGACATCTTGTTTGTAAAGTCAAGGTGGGGACATCTTGGTTGTAAAGTCAAGGTGGGGACATCTTGTTTGTAAAGTCAAGGTGGGGACATCTTGTTTGTAAAGTCAAGGTGGGGACATCTTGGTTGTAAAGTCAAGGTGGGGACATCTTGTTTGTAAAGTCAAGGTGGGGACATCTTGTTTGTAAAGTCAAGGTGGGGACATCTTGGTTGTAAAGTCAAGGTGGGGACATCTTGTTTGTAAAGTCAAGGTGGGGACATCTTGTTTGTAAAGTCAAGGTGGGGACATCTTGTTTGTAAAGTCAAGGTGGGGACATCTTGGTTGTAAAGTCAAGGTGGGGACATCTTGGTTGTAAAGTCAAGGTGGGGACATCTTGGTTGTAAAGTCAAGCTTGGGACATCTTGGCGAGTCCCTGATTCCTTCAAAAAGGTCCAGAACCAGTTTAATGGCCCATGTGTGCGTCACTGCGTACCCGCCCGTCTCTTTTGTCATATCTACATTTGTATGTGAGTCAAATGCCCAACAAGTCCTCACCCGTCTGGGCCTCTAACCCTCCTGCTGCGGTCACACCCACGTCAGTTATCCTGCTCGACTTTGTGGTTAATTCAAAGGGGGCGTGGCTTATCTCTGTGGCTTATCTCCGTAAAAACGGTTTCCTTCACCATTGAACTAACCAGTTCTGCTTTATACTTGTTGTGGAAGTATATAAACATCGGACCATCAAACGCCCCGTGTCTGGGTTCATAATATTATTTATTTAATTATATATATATATATATATATATATATATATATATATATATATATATATGTATATATAGTTTGAGTCCGTCGGCGCTGACCTCTGACCGTCGATGTCGACGTAGTCGCCGCTGCACTGGCTGCTGCCGTTTCCCAAGAAGAACTTCTGGAACTGGACCTTCACAAACTTCTCTTTCGAGGCCTGAAGAGGAGAAGAGGCGCCTCATGAGAGGGGCGAGAGGACGCCAACCGAAGATATTGATACACAATAACAGAGAGATCATCATTATGGATTATTGATCATTATTCCAAGAAGATGAATCGTCACTGAGGGTGAACCAGAACATTCCTATGACCTCATGACCTTTGCTGGCCTCTCATTGGAGCAATAACAGGAGGCCTCACCTCGATGGTCCAGACACACGAGATGTCTGGAGGGTAGTTGGAGGGGAAGAACGGCGACGAGAAGGAGCCTCTGTCTCCGGTCAACGTTCCTCCACACTCTGAACAGGACGCAGGTTATGGAGAGGTCAGAGGTTAGAGGCCAGAGGTCAGAGGGTTAGAGGTCAGAGGGTTAGAGGCCAGAGGGTTAGAGGCCAGAGGGCTAGAGGTTATAGGGCTAGAGGTCAGAGGTTATAGGGTTAGAGGCCAGAGGGTTAGAGGTTATAGGGCTAGAGGTCAGAGGTTATAGGGTTAGAGGCCAGAGGGTTAGAGGTCAGAGGGTTAGAGGTCAGAGGGTTAGGGGCCAGAAGGTTAGAGGTCAGAGGGTTAGAGGTCAGAGGGTTAGAGGCCAGAATGTTAGAGGTTATAGGTTAGAGGCCAGAGGGTTAGAGGTTATAGGTTAGAGGTTATGGGTTAGAGGCCAGAGGGTTAGAGGTTATAGGTTAGAGGCCAGAGGGTTAGAGGTTACAGGTTAGAGGTTATGGGTTAGAGGCCAGAGGGTTAGAGGTTATAGGCCAGAGGGTTATAGGCCAGAGGGTTAGAGGTTATAGGTTAGAGGCCAGAGGGTTAGAGGTCAGAGGGTTAGAGGCCAGAGTGTTAGAGGGCTAGAGGCCAGAGGGGTCAGAGGCCAGAGGGTTATAGGTTAGAGGTCAGAGGTTAGAGGCCAGAGGGTTAGAGGCCAGAGGGTTAGAGGGTTAGAGGCCAGAGGGGTTAGAGGCCAGAGGGTTAGAGGTTATAGGGCTAGAGGTCAGAGGTTATAGGGTTAGAGGCCAGAGGCTTAGAGGTCAGAGGTTATAGGGTTAGAGGCCAGAGGGTTAGAGTTAGAGGCCAGAGGGTTAGAGGGTTAGAGGCCAGAGGGGTTAGAGGCCAGAGGGTTAGAGGTTATAGGGCTAGAGGTCAGAGGTTATAGGGTTAGAGGCCAGAGGCTTAGAGGTCAGAGGTTATAGGGTTAGAGGCCAGAGGGTTAGAGGTTATAGGGCTAGAGGTCAGAGGTTATAGGGTTAGAGGCCAGAGGGTTAGAGGTCAGAGGGTTAGAGGTCAGAGGGTTAGAGGCCAGAGGGTTAGAGGCCAGAGGGTTAGAGGCCAGAGGGTTAGAGGTTATAGGTTAGAGGCCAGAGGGTTAGAGGCCAGAGGGTTAGAGATTATAGGCCAGAGGGTTAGAGGTTAGAGGCCAGAGGGTTAGAGGTCAGAGGGTTAGAGGCCAGAGGGTTAGAGGCCAGAGGGTTAGAGGGCTAGAGGCCAGAGGGGTTAGAGGCCAGAGGGTTATAGGTTAGAGGCCAGAGGGTTAGAGGCCAGAGGGGTTAGAGGCCACACCCCTTTGATGACACAATGATCAAGAAAACAAAGACGGAAACCTCCGGACGTTAAAAAAAGAGCAAATACTCGGAAACAACCGATAAAGTTTCCTGCCGTACCTGCCGTACTCTGCTGGGCCACAGGGATCTGGGAGTAGTTGGCCCTGAAGCCGGGGAAGTTCTTCTCCTCACTGGTGATCAGGACCAGCAGCAGGACGTTCCCCGAGGACAGGAAGCTCAGGGACTCATGAGGGTACCCGCACTGCCTGAGGAGAACCACGCAGAAAGCTCTTCATGAGATCCTTCTGTACGGCCTTAGACACATACGTTTACTTTTATTGTTATTTAAGGTTAGAGATGAGTCATAAACACTTATTAATACACAAAGCCAGCTCCAACTATCCCAAACACACATCTGCTATAACATCTGTCTTCTCAAAGCTTTGTCTTTAAATTTGTCCTAATAATAATATTAATTTTTATTTATTTATTAATTTATTACTGTTTTCTACTTATTTTATTATATTTGTATTGGAATTTAATTGTGTGTCTTTGTTCAGGAGTGTTCATGAGCGAACATTACAATAAAATAGTAGATTACTGCAGTTATATATTATCACATGGATAGAACTAGAAGTCCACACATCACGAGCACCAGCTCGTATCTGGGCCGTGTTTTCTGAATTCAAACTCTACTTTAAAGACTGACGCAGACCCACTACACATCGAGGTCCAGGACCGACTAAAGTTCTGGTCTGGGTCTCACTCTGTCAAGACCCTCTTCTGGATGGGAGCCAGAGAGTCGTAGATCTGGATGAAGTCCTTCTGACAGTCGTCCTCTAGGATCAGCGTGTGGAAGTCCAGGCGGACTCGGTGGCCCGGGTCGGCCCTCAGCCTCCACTGCAGGTAGACGTTGGGCGGGTACGAGGAGTCGGGGAACCCCGGAGATCGGAGGACCCCCGGGGAGCTGACGTGGAGGTTGATTGACTTCACTGGAAAGATGGAACAATGGAAGGTCACTCAAGGTCACTCAAGAGATCTGAAGTCTCCAATACGACCTTCATGAAGGTTTCTCACCCATCAGAGACGTCCTCGTCATGCGGGGGTCGATGGCTGTGGAGACAAGAAACGTTTAAAAAGAGTTTTAAACTCGTTTACAGCTCAGATTCTTTAAATAATTATGTAATATAATAATAAACACAACGTTGATTTGAGTTGTGTACATAAAATAACATTAGCTCTAATCGACTCTTAGTATATCATATATAAATACAAAATCTATATAAATATAGCAAATAAATATATGTATATATATTTATAGTAATACTAATAATATAATGTAGTAATATATAACAATAAATATAACTATATATAAAAAATGATAAATATATACAATATGTATATAACATAGTTAACTTAACATCTTTCAGAAAGCTTTTTTTAATTATTGTCATTTATATTCAAGATTTTCACTTTCAAACATAATGTAAAACAAATTGTGACTTTGTTTTTTTTACTTGGTTTGTTCGCTAACAGATTAGCTCAAATAAAACGTAAGAGATGAAAGTGATAGAAGAGGCTCTGACAGACAGCTGGATTATTATGGGATGGTGGCGAGGGGTCCGACCTCTTGAGACGACGTTGTTGACGTCGAGGGCGTCCGTGGGCCTCAGCATCACTCGTCCTTGACGCCGCTGACTTCCTGCCGCCGGCTCCAGAGACTCGATGGCTTCGTCCAGCGTCGCCTCCTGGTGGACGTGCACGTCGAACTCAGACTGGTAGTACGCCATGACGCCTCCCCCGTCTCCCCCGTCTCCCTCGCTGCAGACACAGGGAAACAACATAATACTTAATTTATAGACAATTCTGTTTCGGGGGTTTAGCCTAGCTTAGCATAAAGAAACAGCTAGCCTAGCATAAAGAAACAGCTAGCCTAGCTTAGCATAAAGAAACAGCTAGCATAGCATAAAGAAACAGCTAGCCTAGCTTAGCATAAAGAAACAGCAGCCTAGCTTAGCATAAAGAAACAGCAAGCCTTGCACAAAGAAACAGCTGGCCTAGCTTAGCATAAAGAAACAGCTAGCCTAGCATAAAGAAACAGCTGACCTAGCTTAGCATAAAGAAACAGCTAGCCTAGCATAAAGAAACAGCTGGCCTAGCTTAGCATAAAGAAACAGCTGGCCTAGCTTAGCATAAAGAAACAGTACTTTTCCACACAACCTTCACATGTGTATTATGGGATGCAGCTCGTACCTGAAGGCCTGGACCGTGGCGCCTTGGAAGTGTTTGGCCAGCACGGAGTTTTTAGAGTAGATCAGCTTCAGCTGAAAGACGGACAGGATCATAAATCATCAATAAATACATAAAAGTCGTCACAGCAACAGAGGAGAGGAAGCCTCACCTGCCAGCTGACCAGAGAGGCCAGGTGAGAGAACTTGGGGCTGTCGGGGTCTTCGTAGTCCAGCAGGAAGGGCTGGTTATTGATCCCCATGGACCCGATGTAGACCTTCTTCACTCTGACATCATGGCGCACTGAAGAGAGAGTTAGTCCTGCATCAGGTTAAAGGGGCGGGGCCTAACTTTCACTTCTGCAGCCTCGACAAGTCAGGAAAGGTTTCAACAATCATCTTCACACGCCAAATCCCATCCTAATAAAATTATATATATATAAAATAACAAAATAAAACATGTATATACACATTTATTTTGTGTGTGTATATACACAAAAGAAATGTATCATCCACGTCAGGACCCTCTGCAGTATCTCTGCGGACTCCTTAGGGGTAGCGGACCCCCTTTTGAAGACCTCTGTCTTAAAAGATGAATAAAACTATAACCCTGGGATGAATCTGACTCCTCTCGACTAAGAAATACACCCGTTGGGAAACACCCGGACTCTAAAGGTCCTAAAGGAAACATGGGGTTTGGTTCTCATCTCCACATGAATCTGTTCCCAGATCAGCTCACAGTGGAAGTGCCAGACCAGCAGCCCGGTCAGCAGCGACAAGGCGGCCGCCGCCAGTAGCAGGCCGGCTCCGATCCACACCGTCCTCCGGCGGCCCGTCTTCTTCTCCAGCCGCTTGGTGTCCGAGGCAGGCAGGAACTGGAGGGCGGGGTCCCAGTCCTGGTCCTGCAGACAGGGGGGCAGGGGGTTAGCTGGTGGGGGGGCTCACTGGGACCAGGTCTAGGTAGGACGTCGACACAGGGGGGCTTTAACCTGAGGGACTTCCACAAATCTTCACATTTTATTTTATAGAAATCAGGAAAACAATTAATTCTAAATATACAAAATGTTTTATTATTTAGCAAAAAAAAGCTAAACCTACTTCACATATTACTAGTTGTGCGTTCAGCTGCTCTAGTTGTGTGCCATCTAATACATTTCAGAAAACATCCCGTATGATTCAATGCAAAAAAACGTATCACGCATTACTACTTTGCAGTTAAATATTTAACATTTATTCCAACACTTTGACATAAGGACATCTTATTCATACAATTCAGTATATCATCATATATCGTATATCCAATCATGGAAAGCAAAATACGACGTTAGCAGGACTGCATCCAGCAGCTAGCTTAGCCAAACCGTACGGTGTTAGCAGGACTGCATCCCACAGCTGGCTTAGCCAAACCGTACGGCGTTAGCAGGACTGCATCCAGCAGCTAGCTTAGCCAAACCGTACGGTGTTAGCAGGACTGCATCCCACAGCTAGCTTAGCCAAACCGTACGGTGTTAGCAGGACTGCATCCCACAGCTAGCTTAGCCAAACCGTACGGTGTTAGCAGGACTGCATCCCACAGCTAGCTTAGCCAAACCGTACGGTGTTAGCAGGACTGCATCCAACAGCTAGCTTAGCCAAACCGTCCTGGTGTAGCCGTTCAGAAGCTGCTTCCTTTTCAGGCCAGTCTGTTGTCTTATGCTAAGCTCAGGCTGATCTGGGACCAGTTGTTTTACCGCTAGTTTCTCCGCCAAACTTCTTCTCTCAAACGGGTCTTGGCCCGAGAGCTTTTACCGAGTTAGGGTTTGGTCTTCTTGGAAGACCAGTGCTCGCACTCGACCTCAAGAGACAGGAACGCTCCTTGGGGCCAAATGAGACGCTGATTGGCTAAATTGTGTATCACTCATTTATATCTTTAATCAGTCATTGGCTAAACTGCTTTTAGCCCGCCTCCCTTGGGGCCAATGTCATCAGGCCCTAGACGTGCACGGGCGAAGCTGAGACGTGCACGGGCGGAGAGGACGTGCCAGAAAAGCATATATTTTGGCCAGATATCCTATTTTAAAAATATTACTGCATATATTCCACATTTAAAACCCCCAAATATTGACCATTTGTATAATTTATTATTATTACATTTATTTTTGTAATTCTTTTTTTCTTCTTTTTTCGGTGGCTTAAGGTGCGGCCGGGCCGGTGGCCCTCTATTGGCCGGCCGCCACTGGTTCAGCTGCTCTAGTTGTGCGTTCAGCTGCTCTACAACAGGTTGTTGGTCTGGAATGTGTTTGAGGCGTTGTGGTGGATCCACACCCTAAGCCTTTGTGTTTCACTTTTTACATTTTTGTTCCTCAACGTGTTCAATAAGCAACATCTCTCTCTCTCTCTCTCTCTCTCTCTCTCTCTCTCTCTCTCTCTCTCTCTCTCTCTCTCTCTCTCTCTCTCTCTCTCTCTCTCTCTCTCTCTCTCTCTCTCTCTCTCTCTCTCTCTCTCTCTCTCTCGTTTAGACTTGAAATACAGATTTAAAACGATGACTTTGATCAGCTGAGGGAAATAAACTTTATGAATTATTGACAATGTTTTTCATTTAGTCGTACTGTTCCTTTAAATGTGTCTCATTTAGTCATACTGTCCCTTTAAATGTGTCTCATTTAGTCGTACTGTTCCTTTAAATGTGTCTCATTTAGTCATACTGTCCCTTTAAATGTGTCTCATTTAGTCGTACTGTCCCTTTAAATGTGTCTCATTTAGTTGTACTGTTCCTTTAAATGTGTCTCATTTAGTCGTACTGTCCCTTTAAATGTGTCTCAGTACTGTCCCTTTAAATGTGTCTCCTTTATTAAAGATTATTGTCTCATCTATCAATCTGACCAGCAATTTATTAAATTAAACAATTAGCACAGTACCAGAAGTACAATTACTCATTATGCAGAATAATATATTATAGTGTTATAATATATGTCTGTAAAATAACTAAAGTCATCAAATTCACGTAGTCGGAGTAAAAAGTACAATATCTACCTCTGATATGTTGAAGTATAAAGTACCTCTAATTGTACTTATTGTAAGTACAATATAAGTTTACTTTGAAGTTACTTTTGATTGTGTTTTATTATGACAGAAGCTGTGTTCTAACTTCAGATCCATTCAGGACCAACACGAGACCCGGTCCTGGTTTCTGACCCGGGTCTCAGGTGAAACTGACGGACCGCGGGCTGTGACGTCACACAGGTGAGGCGCTCACCTGTCTCGGGCTGAACTTCTGTCCTGAGTCCATTAAATCCATGTTTGTGTCAAAGAGTCTTTCTTATTGTTGTTGTTGTTGTTGTTGTTGTTGTTGTTGTTTACACCGTCTTCGTCTCGCGCTCTGCCTCAGCGGCGACAGACAGGTGAGCAGGTGTCTCCGTCTGCGCAGGTCACCGTAACTTCTCAGAGGAGTTCACGGGTCGTCTCTGAAAACGGGTCTCGCAGCGGGTCCGGGTCCGGGTCGCGGTCGGAGTCCTGTAGCCGGGTTCTGCCCGGAAGAGGAACCAGAAACAGAGATCCGGAGACGGGAACGAGAGACTGCGCGCGTGAACGAGACCTGAGAGCAGGTCGCATCTGGTCTCCCGTGATGCACTGCGCGAAGGGAAACGTTTCAGCTCTGATTCAAGTACAAGTACTAAGTTGTATTTATTTTACTACCAATGCAAAAGTACACCGAGTAGCAAAAGTAAAAGTACACATCATGTAGAATAATATTGTGTAATACTGTGTTTTTGCGAATGCACCTTTATTTTAATCAATTAATATAATTATTAAGTTAAATATGAAAAGTAACTAAAGTACAATATGTACCTCTGAGCTGTAGTACTGTATAAAGTACTATAAGTACCTCTTAGCTGTAGTACAGTATTTATCTCTGAGATGTAGAAGAGGGCAAGTAGGAAGTAGCAGAAAAGTCCAGTACAAGTACATCAGATGTGTACTTTGGTACAGATACTTTCAGCCTGACGTTGATGACTTGTACCTCACGGTGTGGCCACTAGAGGGCGCTGCTCCACCAGTTCAGACTTCCATCCACTGGATCAAAAGCTCACTTCATGTGTTTATCCTGAGGAAACAAATATTTATATACATATATATAGCTATATATATATGTATATATATATATATATATATATATATATATATATATATATATATATATATACATATAGAAATGTTGAGACAAAAACAAACGCATCACGTTCTGGTTTCTGTTTTCTTTATTAGTGGAATGGAATATACACCTCTGTGCTTTAATGCTGTTTTCTCCTTCATTCTCTCTCTCTCCATATATCACTCTCCATCTCTCTCTCCATCTCTCTCTCTTTATTTCTCTCTCTCCATATATCTCTCTCTCTCTCTCTCTTCATCTCGCTCTCTCTCCCTCCATCTCTTTCTCTCCATCAGTTCACTGGATGAAACGCTGGTTCTCCAGAAGCAGAAACACAGATATTCACCTCGTTAACCAACATATTCAATAAAAAAACAAACAGTTTAACTCAAACAGAATTAACTCGTAGAACCAGAGTTACACAGAAAGTAACCGACAGGAATTAGTAACTTCTTCTTCTTTTAAGTGCAGCACTTTAAAAAACAACATTTACGAACCAGCTTCATGAGCGAAACACAGTTTGATGAGGATATGAAAACACAACAGAGAAAAACTGTAAAAACAGTGAAGTATGAAAGCCCAAAGGTGTCAAAAATGTAATTCATTTGGAAATTGTAGTTTAAAATTCTGATTAATAATCGAAAGGAACGTATTCATGGATTGTTGGAGAATTAAATAACTTCCATTCAAAACGGGTATAATTACTCAGTGTCAGCTTGAAATACAAGCTGCTTTATGGTGCTAATTAGCTCAGTTGCTAAATCAAATAAATAAATAAAAAAGTCCGCCTGGGAGCCACAGAGAAAACGTTAAAACTAAATTAAATACGTTGAAACGAGAGAAACGTTTCATCCGGTGAACGTCTGTTCAGCGCCGCCGGAGAAAACAGATAAAATACCTATAACGGTATCCATGCATATTTGTGACTGCTCATCATACATACACACACACACATTCGTACCAACACACACACACACACACACACACACATATGCACACACACACACACACACACACACACACACTTTGCATTCTGGCGAGGAACATGCCTGAATGTTTTTTATTTTTTTATTAATTTCTATAATCAGTTTTGTTTCTTCTAACACGTCTCGTGGTGCAAACACTCGTCTTTGAAGGTGATGGGGGGGAGGGATCAACCAATGAGAGGAGAGAAACAAATAAAGAGTCGTCATGCAAAAGAAGGGACTGTGTTGTGTTTTCTATCTCTTTCCTCTGTTCTGCTACTTCTACACGAGGCTCATGCACGGCTCTGTTTCTAAATCTCTTTTTTATCTTTTGTTTTTTGTGCGTGTGTTTTTTGGGTTCGAGGATTTTGAATTTTGGAAGATGCAGGTGAACATTTATCATACAAAATATGTTACAGTATGTACGTCTTGGTCTCTTCCGCGTGTGAGTCGCGCTCGCTCCTGATTGGCCGAGGAGGCCGACGCCGCTCGCTCCTGAAGAAGAAGGTTTGTTTTCTTCATTTTACGCTCCTGAGCGTTTAAACTGCTTCCTCAGGATTTGTACTCGCCGACTTTAGAACCCAGTAAAGTAAAAGAAAAGCCTCAAGAGGGACAGCAGAGTTCATGTGTGCATCCTTGTGAAACCGGAGGCGCTGGAGGCTAAGCGACGCTAAGCTAAGCGACGCTAAGCGGCGCTAACACTAAGCGACGCTTAGCTAAGCGAACGTACCGGACAGTTGGGTCCTGGTTCTGCTTACTGGCACGATGCATTTCAGCCTTCACTGCTTCTTATTCTTATTAATACCACTTTCCCTTTTTGATATCCTTCCATTTACCGGTGGAGGCTCCAGGAGTAAAAGGAACGATGTCAACTGCTTCTCATTTGTTGGAACTTGTCAAAATGGCATGAAGTTTCCGTCCCGTTGTGCTAATGCTAACGTCGTCGCACGAGTTAGCGGAATCATTTGCGTGCACGATATTAGATTTCATCTTCTTGCATATTTTGAACAGCTCCCGAGGTCACAAGGTGACGTTATCGAGCATCATTGATGAATAAAGTAACTTCTTCATGAACGCGTTGAAAACAAACCTTTTTTTCCCCAGACCGCACGGCGTTCAACTCTATCGCAGAAGACTCGTTGTGTTCTCTCTCGCCGAAAAGATCACACAACATATTAATTTCTTAGTTGGTTTACATAATGTTCCCTGCAATAATTACTGTACTTTTATAACACATATATTATTATTATTATTGTTATTGTTATTATTATTATTATTATTCTTTTCACGTTGATGCTATTTTCCTGCTTGTTTGTAATGTTGCATATTTTGAAAAGTAAAAGGCGTTCGTTCTCCGTCTGGACGTCAGTGTCAAACTGACTGAAACACTTCTGAGCTACAGCCAGACCGGATCAATCCAGATCCCTCATGCAGCCCTTTACTGGGTCCCGGTCCCGTTCAGAGTCCCGTGAGTCCAGTTCAGCTCCTGAAGGATCAGCTCAGGCTCGTGAACAGCGTCCAGGCTCAGCGTGGATCAGGTAAAGTTTGGTTTATGGGTTCCAGCGGCGCCGGGACCCTCCTTCATGTTCTGAAGAGTTCCCGCTCACGGTCCTCTCTTGTCCCTTAAAATGTGACCTGAATCGGAGTAAGTGGAGAGATCCTCCACACATTCATCCTTCAGCCTCCTCTGAGACCTCTCGACCCATTTCTTTTAGGGGTTTAAACCCACAACCTTTACATTTCAAGCACATAGAGGTCCAACGCTTCACTCGGCCAGATCACCAAACCTGCAGGTATCTTTTTGGAGGGCATTGGCCTGATTACCGTCACCAACCAACATCCAGAGGAATCCAATAAGTTGGAAGCTGGTTGTCCACAGAAGGTCTCCGTCTCGTCAGTCCGATCCTCCAGCGGTCTGCAGTCCTTCAGGTTCACGGCCCAGACCAACCAAACATGAGCCCATTGCCCTCGCAGCCATGTGGTACCCGTAGAGATGCAAGCACCGACCCAATGGAGCCAATCAGCTGGTTCCAGGGGCCTCGTGTCTTTCTTTGGGAGTCTTGGTATTGTTCCCATTGGATGAAGCGTGTTGGGGTTCAGTGAACGGGGCTCAGCCGGGAGAACAGTTCCTTCTCCTGTTTGAATTCCTTGCCTTTGATTTTTTTTTGTTGCTTGATTTCCTAGCAGCAGCGACCGCGTCTCCGTTAATCCACAAAACAGAGAGCGAGGAAGTGAAAGCTCTGAGCGGTGTTTGTCCCCCGAGGGCTCAGCGAGCGGAGCCCCGGGTTGAGGGTCGGAGGCCTCGGAGCTCATGGGAGGTTTGCTAGTGAGGCAGGAATCCAAGGGGGGAGGGGAGGGTGGGGGGGGGAGGGGTCAGAGGTTATAAGGAGGAGATCTTGACGGTTTCGTGGGTGTAGGCGGTGGCCCGGGTGTTGCGCAGGATGCCAGGGATCGGGGGGGCGGGCGACGGCGGCAGGCTCTCGTCGGGCGAGTTGGCGGGCGGCGTGGGGATGCTGATGATGGCGGCGGTGAAGTCTGGATCCCCGCAGTTCAGCTTCAGGTCGCTCATCTGGGCGTTCAGGCTGGAGCGGCTGAGCAGAGACACACAGAGACTGCTTCATTTCAAACGAGGAACCAATGAATCCCCCTTAAGGGGCTCGTCATGCTTTCTAATTTGAAGTATTTCTCCTCTTGGAAGGGAATAAACAATATGTTCATGCAGTGGAATGTAATTGTGCATAATTTGGCATTTTTCAAAACACAATAAAACAGTGTTTGGAAACCAGCGTCTTGATTGGTCTTCTTCCTGGATGTCCACAGCTCAAGGTTAGTCTGCGTTAAACTGAAAACTCATCCTGAGGCCTATATTAGGCTGTGTAGCGTTCAGACTTTAGCTGTGAGCTAGCTCGTAGCGTTCAGACTTTAGCTGTGAGCTAGCTCGTAGCATTCAGACTTTAGCTGTGAGTTAGCTCGTAGCTCGTAGTGTTCAGACTTCAGCTGTGAGCTAGCTCGTAGCGTTCAGACTTTAGCTGTGAGCTAGCTCGTAGCATTCAGACTTTAGCTGTGAGTTAGCTCGTAGCTCGTAGTGTTCAGACTTCAGCTGTGAGCTAGCTCGTAGCGTTCAGACTTTAGCTGTGAGTTAGCTCGTAGCATTCAGACGTTAGCTGTGAGCTAGCTCGTAGCTCGTAGTGTTCAGACTTTAGCTGTGAGCTAGCTTGTAGCGTTCAGATGTTAGCTGTGAGCTAGCTCGTAACTCGTAGCATTCAGACTAGCTGTGAGCTAGCTCGTAGCGTTCAGAAGTTTGTTGAGTTACTTAACTCAAGTTCTGTGTCTGGTTGTGTACGTTTGTGTCTCTGTGTACGTTTGTGTGTCTCTGTGTACGTTTGAGGCGTGATGCAGGTGGACTTCAGGGTGTCCAGCTCCTGGACGCTCCCCCGGCTGACGGACACCGTGGAGTTGGCGAGGCGCATGGCGGCTCTCCTTCGGGCCCGGCGGGGGCAGCAGCCGGTGGAGTTGTTCTGCGCCCCCTGCTGGCTGGACAGGGAGGTGCTGCGGCTCGTCCGGTAGCCCACCGACTCTGTGATGCACAGCTCGCTGTAGTTCATCTCCTTTGAGAACTCATGGTTCTGTGTGGGGGGGGTAAGATAAATAAAATTAAAGCTTGAGTTGATATCGAGGCTGTCTGCAAAGATGAAGACATGCTGAAGGTGTTTTTAAACTTCACAAGGCTGAAAGAAGATCTAAATCTCAGCTCTAAACCTCAACTCTAAACCTCAGATCTAGCCTCTGATGTTGCTGATCCAGCCTCACCGTGGTCTTCTCCAGGCAGTGCAGCAGGTGGTTGTGTTGATGCTCGAAGGCTGATCTGTTCTTCACACAGAGAGCCGTGCTGTTGCTGTGCCGGTCCTGAACACAACATAAAAGAAATACACGAAAAGTCAATTTCAAAAGTGTATTATTACTGTATATTTAACGTCACGACGTAGATATACTGGATCTAATCTGCATTTAAAACCCGTCTCTGAATAGGAAGTGACGGATGTAAATCATCAAAGGCGGGCAGAGAATTTGAGACGTATAGAACTGTGTCGTCTGCATAAAGATGTATATGGAAGTACTTTAATAACCATAAACCAAATGTTGGCATAAGTCCGACTGCAGGTTCAAGCGTGTTTCAAGCGTCACGCTATGCTATGCTATGCTAAGCTATGCTACGCTATCCTACGCTAACATTGTAGCTGCTCCATCAACACCTTCATCAAAATAACATCTCGCCATAAACACTTCATTCACGTTATTGTTTTTATTCCAAAGACAGCCTACCGTAGTAGTATTGTATGTGTGTATGTAAAACGTCAACTCCAGCGAATACGACAACGACGTAAATTCTGCATATTCGCATAATTCATGTTGCAAAGGTTTAAATTTGTGCCTATTGGCGGCGTTACGTCGACTCTTTTTGGTTCCAATGACTACTGCTTGTTGCAGTTCTAACAATAAACTCGTCTGGATCCCGTTCCTTGTCCCCGGAGGAGGAACCCTTTAGATCTCAATGACCTCATGGTCGTCCCTCTGGCGCCCCCTCTGGACAAACACGATACATTATTAATTTGGTCCACGTAGTCCACAAAAGTCTTCCGTTTTTCTGCTCCACATCTGGAACAAAGTCCCTGAAAGCTGCAGGTCTGCTGAGACCCCCAGAGACCCTAAAAGACTCTGAGAGACCCTCGGAGACCCTCAGAGACCCCTAGAGACCCCCAGCTTCTTTAAATCCAGATTGAAGACTTTTCTGTTGCCTATAACTGAACCAGATTCAAGGAAATTAATCAATTTCTGAATTTTCTAAAACTGCAACATTTATTGTATTTGTTTAGCTTTTTAAATGTTTCAATAACTGTTTTTAATTGTTTTAAATCTTTTCTTCTGCACGATGTTTTGATGCTGGTGATGGTTTCATGTGAATGGCCTTGAGGTTTAAACTTTCCTTACATTGGTTCATATTCATAAGAGACGGAACGAAAAGATAAATAAAGGAGATGGAATCACCGTAGAAGAAAGGACAATTTATTAATATTAATAATCTTTAAGCTTCTCTTCTCTCCTTTTAATCTGATCCCCTCCATCTCTCTTCTTTTTGCTTCCTCGCTCTTAATAATTCTTCCTCCTCTTTATGTTCCTCCTCCTTTCTTCTTCTGATGCAACCTCTTTATATCCCTCCTCTTCCTCTTCACTCTTGTTATGCCCTCTTTAAATCCAACAGTCGTTCCACTCTCCTGCTGAGCTCTGATAGGGATTATGACTGTGTGTGTGTGTGTGTGTGTGTGTGTGTGTGTGTGTGTGTGAGTGTGTCAGTGTGTGTGTGTGAGTGTGTGTGTGTGTGTGTGTGAGTGTGTGTGTGTGTGTGTGAGTGTGTCAGTGTGTGTGTGTGAGTGTGTGTGTGTGTGTGTGTGTGTGTGTGAGTGTGTGTGTGTGTGTGTGAGTGTGTGTGTGAGTGTGTGTGAGTGTGTGAGTGTGTGTGTGTGTATGAGAGATATCCATCCACTCGCTACCTGAAGCTAAAATCCTCTTTTTCTGATAAAGCACTGAGACCCAGTATGTTTTATCCTCTGTTGCATAAGAAGAAGAAGAAGAAGAAAAAGAAGAAGAAGAAGAAGAAGAAGGAGAAGAAGAAGAACTAAAGCTCCTCAGATCTTCATCAGTGATGTTCAGAGTTCAGCTGCACGTTAACTTCCACTTAATATTCATGTTATTCAAACGCTTTGTGGGAGGAGCCTATAAATGAAGAGCTCTAACTCTGAACCCTTCACTGGTTCATCGTAAACCCAGTTTATATTCACTAGTGGTAAAATATCAAGATGTTGGTTCCCTGTTCCCTGAAATGTAACCTGGAGACTCAGAGGGAAACCAGATTATAGATTATAGATTATAGTCCTGATTCTAGACTACATGCTGATTCTGATTCTCTACTGGACACTAAGTAAACACAGGACCTTCACCCAGGAGACCTCTGCCCGCCCGCCCGCCCGCCTGCCTGCCTGCCTGCCTACACGTTCAAACACGTTTGAGCCAAACGGGTTCTGCAGCCAGCGGCGCTTTGCATTCTGGGAAACCAGACGTTGCTCTCAGCGAGAACATAATGCTCTAAATATATGAAATATATATTTACGTCTCTCTCTCCATCATATAGTGAGGAACTATCGACTGTCAGTGTGTGTGTGTGTGTGTGTGTGTGTGTGTGTGTCTCACCCCGAGGGCTCGGTCTTCTTTGTACTGGAGGAAGGCGTTGACTGTTCCTTTCTTTGCCATTCGGATTCGAGCCATGCGAACTTTCTGTAAACACACGAACACTGTCAGCACATCACACACACACACACACACACACACACACACACTGTACACACACTGTATACACACACACACACATTGTACACAGACTGTACACACACACACCCAGTACACACAAACACACACACACTGTACACACGCAGTAAGGTTAAAGGTCCATATTTGGGTGAGACTATAATAATAATAATAATGATAAAAAATAAATAAAAACAGTATTAGTAGATTTAAAGATATGTGTTGTAATGTAATTGTTTTAGTTAACATTTATTTATTTATATTTAATCTGTTAATAATATAAAACATGTGCAACTACTTTATTTAGAGAAAAATCACATTCATGAATAAAATGGGTATTTTATTATTTATACTTTTTGTTCCCTCAACCAATAAAACACTGAATTTATTTCTAGTGACATTTCTAATATTTCAAGTATTTATTCTGCAACCAGTTTCCTAAAAATTGTTTGAAAAAGGCTGCTTCGACTTCTTATTTGAATCAAATCAATACTTGAGTAAAAGTTAAGCATGCTAACGCGCAGCACTTTGTATGCTATCATGCTAACTGTAGCCTGTAACCAATAGCAGAGCCAGTTTGTTGTTGATGCTATCATGCTAACTGTAGCCTGTAACCACTAGCAGAGCCAGTTTGTTGTTGATGCTATCATGCTAACTGTAGCTGCTAACCGCTAGCAGAGCCAGTTTGTTGTTGATGCTATCATGCTAACTGTAACCGCTAACCACTTGCAGAGCCAGTTTGTTGTTGATGCTATCATGCTAACTGTAACCGCTAACCACTAGCAGTGGCAGTTTGTTGTTGATGCTATCATGCTAACTGTAGCCGCTAACCACTAGAAGAGCCAGTTTGTTGTTGATGCTATCATGCTAACTGTAACCGCTAACCACTAGCAGAGCCAGTTTGTTGTTGATGCTATCATGCTAACTGTAACCGCTAACCACTAGCAGTGCCAGTTTGTTGTTGATGCTATCATGCTAACTGTAGCTGCTAACCGCTAGCAGAGCCAGTTTGTTGTTGATGCTATCATGCTAACTGTAACCGCTAACCACTAGCAGTGCCAGTTTGTTGTTGATGCGATCATGCTAACTGTAACCGCTAACCACTAGCAGTGGCAGTTTGTTGTTGATGCTATCATGCTAACTGTAGCCGCTAACCACTAGAAGAGCCAGTTTGTTGTTGATGCTATCATGCTAACTGTAACCGCTAACCACTAGCAATGCCAGTTTGTTGTTGATGCGATCATGCTAACTGTAACCGCTAACCACTAGCAGTGCCAGTTTGTTGTTGATGTGTCAACACTTGAGACGTATATTAATGAGTTATATATTCAATAACTTCAATAACTTTAATAACCAGCTGGATGAGTCACCAACCTGCTGCGCTCTCATCTTGTCCGCCCTCTGGTTCTGGTGGTAGATCCGGCTGAAGTTGGACACGATGACCGGCACCGGCAGCGCGATCACCAGCACGCCGCTCAGCGAGCAGATGGAGCCGAAGATCTTCCCTGCGATGGTGTTGGGGACCATGTCTCCGTACCTGTGGGGGAACACGGTCACATGGTTACAGGTCACATGGTCACATGGTAACAGGTCACATGGTAACAGGTCACATGGTCACATGGTTAGAGGTCACATGGTTACAGGTCACATGGTTACATGGTAACAGGTCACATGGTTACATGGTAACTGGTCACATGGTTACAGGTCACATGGTCACATGGTAACAGGTCACATGGTCACATGGTAATAGGTCACATGGTCACATGGTAACAGGTCACATGGCAACAGGTCACATAGTCACATAGTCACATGGTCAAATGGTCACATGGTAACAGGTCACATGGTCACATGGTAACAGGTCATGATACAGGTCTGAAACATCTTGTTCCACAAAAACAAGATGGCGACGACGAAAATCGCCAAACTGGAGGCTTCAAAACGTCCAGAAACCAACAAGACGTTCATAATGACGACGTCTACTTCTACATCTTTTATAAGGTACAATCCCCGAAATATATATCATATTCGAATTCCCCTTTTATTTCCATTTTCTACGATTTTCACAATTATTCCCCCCAAAAAGTAATAAAATTGCTTTTTTTACAGTCACAAAAGTAAAATGTAATGTATTCCATTAAATGTGCATTTAATGGGCTCAAACAACAGTGTGATGAAACCCAACTGCCCCCTTTAGTTTCAGCTTTAATCAACTGAAGCCGAGAGGAAGAACCTCTGACAGTAATCTGCTGATGGAGAGTCTCCGTGAGATAAAACCACTCAGGTCAGTTTTACTGGACCTGCAGCGTCTTCAGCGGGAAGCGATGCTGCAGCCAGGAGCCGATCGATGTGATAACAGGGCCGAGCCGATCCAACCAGAGGGCCGAGCCGATACATGTGATAACAAGAAGGCCGAGCCGATCCATGTGATAACAAGAGGGCCGAGCTGATCCATGTGATAACAAGAGGGCCGAGCCGATCCATGTGATAACAAGAGGGCCGAGAGGAGCTAATGTGTACGTTTTTTGGCCAAAGGAGCTCAGAAGAATCGACAGAGATGTCTGACCGAGGCCAAACAGCAGGTATGAGCCTCTACTGGACCTGGTCCTGGACCTGGACCTGGTCCTGGACCTAGATCTGTATCCTGACGTTTCACTCTTCTCATTTATTCAAGCTTTTTAATTTTTTTTTAAAGCAAGAATTGTGACACCAGATTTTGTGTCAAACCACTTTATTTTAAAGAGTCCAGTTCACAAATCAAAATAAAAGCAGTTTGATGAATCAACGTGAGATTTTCATATTTCGTCGCACTTTGATTCCGTTGAACTGACTAAAATAGTTAAGAGGTCAGTTTTTGTTAAGTTTATAGCTAACGGCGTTCAGTTTGCGTTAGCTAGTGAGTCAGTTCCGCGTGCAGGGACCGGTCGTCCCGGATTGGTCATCTTTTGGGAGGTCTGCTCAGGTTTGACCCCATCCTGATGAAAAAGCCTCTGGGGGATTTAACATACAGTCACCCCTTGGTTAGCAGCTAATAAAGA
The DNA here is from genome assembly GCA_023566465.1 of Cottus gobio. Lineage (NCBI taxonomy): Eukaryota > Metazoa > Chordata > Actinopteri > Perciformes > Cottidae > Cottus > Cottus gobio. Next base: position 1,214,227 of record CM042215.1, on the reverse strand, counting down.
GTTTGGTGCAGATTAGCTAACGAGTCTGCTAAACCAGTTTAGTCAAGTTAAGTTAACAAGTCTGCTAAACTAGTTTGGCCCAGTTTGGCTAACGAGTGCAGTTTAGCTAACAGGTCCATTTAGTGGCTAAAGGTTCGAGCTAACGGCGGTTACACTTGTTCATTTCAGGAGCGATGATCCGTTTCGATGAAGCAGTTTGGTTCCGTTAGCTAGCGGGTCAGTTTGAAGACTAAATCCTTACTTTATAAGCTTTAATCTCCTCAGCAGCTAAAACAGTGAAGTCCACGTTAGCTAGCGGCTCAGTGCAGCTAATAACCCGCTGTGTTGGTCAGCTGATTAGCAGCTATTATCGGCTCCTAAACACGTCCCAAAGGTTTGACTCTTGTTTGTCTGAGTAAACGTTGAATATGAGCAACAGCTGCTGACTCAGAGGTTCCATATTGTGAACTTTCCATAATGCAAATGAATCATAACAAGAGAAAGCAGATGAAGGTCAAGCTCACAAACGACTCGTCTGCCGGTGCTGAGTGAGAACATAAAGCTCAGATTGTAAATATGTGGATGTGAATGTGAACGTCTGCCAGCTGCTCACCGGCACAGCTGGAGCTTCAGCCTCGTTAGCCGGAAGTTTATGGATTTATGGATTAAGAGGTTGTTAAATTCCACGAGGACCTTTGGAGAAAGAGACTCAGCAGCCGGACTTCCTGTTTCATTGGCTTCATGCAAAAGTTTCTCAGCTGCTCGCTAACCCGTCCGTGGGGGAAGGTCCGGCGTTATTATGGGCTGTCCAGTCTGAAAAGGGTCCAACAAGGGGACTGCTAGGGACTGCTAGCTTAGCACAAAGACTGGAAGCAGGGGGACTGCTAGCCTATCTTTATATTTAAAGGCAACAAGCTTCACTGAGAGATTAAACAACTAAAAATAACTTGTCACACAAAACAATAAATCCTCTAAGAAGCATCATGAAACAAGCAAAGAGGTGTAAATAAAATACAAATTTTTAATATAAAACAACAATGTTTGGGAGCTTCGGTCTGAGTGAATTCTGTTCTCTCCTCGTTGTAATAAATATTTAATATTGTTGTATTGTTTTACTTTATGATCACTAATCGCAGCACATTCTCAACCAGCAGAGGTCAGAAAAAACATGAAGATCTTCAACCTGCAGAGGTGTGTGTGTGTGTGTGTGTGTGTGTGTGTGTGTGTGTGTGTGTGTGTGTGTGTGTGTGTGTGTGTGTGTGTGTGTGTGTGTGTGGAGCTGCTAATGTTAAATAATGGATGGCAGCATTAGACGGCTTGTTAGCGGAGAGACACAGAGAGAAGAGAAAGTTTATATTCTCTCCCTCCATCTTTCCTTCATCCCTCCATCATCGCTCTACACATTTCCTTCCTCCCTGTTGCCCTTTTGCCTCTCTCTCTCTCTAACTCTCCCCCATCTCCCATTTCTCCCTTCCTCTTTCTCTGGGGTCATTGTCTGCTGCAGAACGGAGACTTGACTCCTGCAGCAGGAGAGAGGAGGAGGAGGAGGAAGAGGAGGAAGGAGGAGAGGGAAGGGGGGGGGAGGAGGAGGAGGAGGAAGAGGAGGGGCAAGAGGAGGGGGAGGAGGAGGAAGAGGAGGGGGAGGAGGAGGAGGGGGACACGTGGAGTGGTAGCTTGACACAAAGCCAGAGCAGAGAGATGGAGGACGGAGGGAGGAAAGAGGAGAAGGAGAGAACATGAAGAGGTCAGGAGTGAAGGAGGAGCTGAGATCAGTATCAGAGTCCGTGAAGGTCCAGAGTCTCAGACCGAAGTTAAACTGAGGTCAAATCCCCCAAACGAGTGACGAAGAAAACAAAGTTATTATTCCTGTTGGTCATCATTCAGTTCACTATCACATTGTTCATATATTCATATTTATTCTGGCATGATAAATAATTAACATTTAACCTTTAGTATAAACGGTTGAAAGCCGCATTCCAGGGTGCGACTCCTCTGGTTGTATAGAAGTCTATGCTTCATGTGTTAAAGCTGCATTCTCTCTCCTGACCACCAGGGGGCGACTCCTCTGGTTGTATAGAAGTCTATGCTTCATGTGTTAAAGCTGCATTCTCTCTCCTGACCACCAGGGGGTGACTCCTCTGGTTGTATAGAAGTCTATGCTTCATGTGTTAAAGCTGCATTCTCTCTCCTGACCACCAGGGGGCGACTCCTCTGGTTGTATAGAAGTCTATGCTTCATGTGTTAAAGCTGCATTCTCTCTCCTGACCACCAGGGGGCGACTCCTCTGGTTGTATAGAAGTCTATGCTTCATGTGTTAAAACTACATTCTCTCTCCTGACCACCAGGGGGCGACTCCTCTGGTGGTATAGAAGTCTATGCTTCATGTGTTAAAGCTGCATTCTCTCTCCTGACCACCAGGGGGCAACTCCTCTGGTTGTATAGAAGTCTATGCTTCATGTGTTAAAGCTGCATTCTCTCTACTGACCACCAGGGGGTGACTCCTCTGGTTGTATAGAAGTCTATGCTTCATGTGTTAAAGCTGCATTCTCTCTACTGACCACCAGGGGGCGACTCCTCTGGTTGTATAGAAGTCTATGCTTCATGTGTTAAAGCTGCATTCTCTCTCCTGACCACCAGGGGGCGACTCCTCTGGTTGTATAGAAGTATATGCTTCATGTGTTAAAGCTGCATTCTCTCTCCTGACCACCAGGGGGCAACTCCTCTGATTGTATAGAAGTCTATGCTTCATGTGTTAAAACTGCATTCTCTCTCCTGACCACCAGGGGGCGACTCCTCTGGTTGTATAGAAGTCTATGCTTCATGTGTTAAAGCTGCATTCTCTCTCCTGACCACCAGGGGCGACTCCTCTGGTTGTATAGAAGTCTATGCTTCATGTGGTAAAGCTGCTTTATTGAAGTACTTCTTCCGACTCACACATTTAGGATTTCCTGAGCAAGCTGACAGAACACTGTCCCTTTAAAACCCGTGACATCACAGCCCCTCCTTCAAAACTTCGTCAGAACCGGGTAAAAGTCCAAAATGTCTGAATGGAGTGAAGCCAGCCTCAGAGACATGTGACCCTCGAGGAGCTCACCTGTCGTCATGAATAAAGGTTTTACAAGAGGGGGGGCGAGGGGGGACTCCCAGGGGGCGGGGCCTCCGGTTATTCTGAGCTTCCAGAACCTTAAATATTTCATGGCCGTTATCTCACCCCATGCAATGACTCTGGAGGAAGTACTCGCTTCCTCTGCTCGGGTACTACTGAGTAAAAAGTACAGTATTTTTCAGTGAGATGTAGTACAGTAAAAAGTACAACATGTACCTCTGAGATGTAGTACAGTAAGAAGTACAACGTGTACCTCTGAGATGTAGTGGAGTATGAAGTACACTAAGTAGCCGAGTCGGCAGACAGACAATGGGAATTAGTTTAGAGCGGAGAGCAGGAAGAGCAATTAAGCTGGAGGGTAGCCCCTCCCATCAGAGGAGGAGGAGGAGGAGGAAGAGAAGGAGGAGGAGGAGGAGGAGGAGGAGGAGGAGGAGGAGGAGGAGGAGGAGAAGGAGGAGGAGTTCTAACCAACATCAACAGAGTTTCAAAGACCAGCAGAGACAAAGAGTATTTTTACTTTGTTATCTATACAGATATATCTATCTATATCTATATAGATATAGACTTGGTTACATATTTTACTTTGTTATATATTTTACTTTGTTATATATTTTACTTTGTTATATATCTATCTATATCTGATCTATATCTATATAGATATAGATCAGATAGAGCCTGAACACAGACTTCTGACTTCAGGTGAAAATGATCAACAGCAGGATTCACCTTCAGGGAATATTAATACCTCAACGATATATATTATATATAACATAATGTACCTGCTCAGGTACTCCTCTTCCTCTCCCTCTCCTTCCTCTTCCTCTCCCTCCTCTTTTTCTCCCTCTCCTCCTCTTCCTCTTGCTTTACAAGGATGCCGGTATCGACCGACCGGTTTGATTCTCCTCTTTGAAAACTTCTATTCTGGATTCCAGTCGTCTCCTAAAAGCCTCCTCCTCCTCTTCTTCCTCCTCCTCCTCCTCCTCCTGGTCCTCTTCTTCCTCCTATTCCTCCTCCTCCTTCCCTCTAAATCCTCCTCCCTCCTTGTGTCCTCTCCTTCCTTCTGTCTCTCCCTCCTTCATGTTTAATTGATGGAGGGATGATGAAAGTTGCAGGAGGAGCGATGGTGGTTCCATGTTTTCTCCTCCTCTGCTGAAGAATATCTGAAATTCTCCTCTTTCATATTTATATATATATATATATACACATATATATATGTATATATATATGTATATATTATATATATTACTTAATATTTTATTTGTCAGTAAAAATCTGATTTCATGTCTTCAGGTCCATAAAATGCAAATTTTATGTTCTCAAAGGAAAGAAAGTTGTTCTTTAAGTTCAGATAGGGCGACTGTGGCTCAGTGGTTAGCAAGTCAGTCTTTTAATCAGAGGGTTTGTGGTTCAAACCCCGGCTCAGCCAGTCCATGTCGTTGTGTCCTTGAGCAAGACACTTAACCCTCATTGCTCACCGTTGCTGTGTCTACTGTATATCATGTAAGTCGCTTTGGATAAAAGCGTCAGTGAAATGTAATGTAATGTAAAGATAGAAAAACATGCTTTTATTTTGAAAGGGTACTCCGCTGGTTGATCATCACACTCAGTTTAGAGGAGAAAGAGGAGGAGCAGAAGGAAAGGAGACGAGGAAGAGCAGAAGGAAAGGAGACGAGGAAGAGGAGGAGCAGAAGGAGAGAGAATTAAACCCTTGAAAGAGAAGATGAAGATGAAGAAAGTCTATTTACAGCTCCTGAAGTTATTTAAAGGTTCAAAGTCTCGTCATCGCTGTAAAATAAATGAAAAGCAGATAAAAACATTCTGATAACCAGAAGCTGGTGCTGGTCTCAACATGGGGTCGCGGCCCCTGGGGGGGCCTGACCCTGGGGGGTCCTAACCCTGACCTAACCCTGGGGGGTCCTAACACTAACCCTGGGGGGTCCTAACCCTGACCCTAACACCTGGGGGGCCTAACCCTGAGGGGGCCTAACCCTGAGGGGCCTAACCCTGAGGGGCCTAACCCTGAGGGGGCCTAACCCTGAGGGGCCTAACCCTGAGGGGCCTAACCCTGAGGGGCCTAACCCTGACACTAACCCTGAGGGGGCCTAACCCTGACACTAACCCTGAGGGGGCCTAACCCTGACACTAACCCACAGCTGAGTCGAGTATCGAGCCCACGACCTGCTGGGGTTAGGGTTAGGGTTAGGCCCCCCCAGGGTTAGGTCAGGGTTAGGCCCCCCCAGGGTTAGGTCAGGGTTAGGACCCCCCAGGGTTAGGTCAGGGTTAGGCCCACTCAGGGTTAGGGATTAAAAATATAAATCATGATATTCGTTATGTCATTGTACATTCTTGTCTATGCAACCAGTTTTGGTCGCTCAGGGTCAGAATAATAAGAATGCTATCATGGAGTCAGAGAGGTCCCTGAGTGTTTAGACTAGTTACACGCCCGAGCACCGCCACAACACCCACATCTGTTATTATTATGTTAGACCAGCTGCAGAAGACCGGCCTTGGACGCCCAGTCTTGTGAGATGGGGAGGATATGTGTCTTTCCTCCCCGTTGACAGGTTAGAGCCAATTAGATGCTAGGATGATGTGATGAAACCTGTGACGAAGAATCTATGTATAAAACCACCGGGCTTCCGGTTGAGGAGGAGTTCTGTTTTGATCTCAACCTGCGTGTTGACGAAACGAATCCCTGCTCTTGCAATTGCAGCGCTCGTACTTTGATTGTGACCAGAGAAATAAACCTACCAAATGAGAGAAGTTGTTCGGCTGAATTCTTCCGGAGTTTCTACCAGGCATCCAATATAGAATATGCTAACAATTTGGTGACCCCGAACGTTGGTTGTTTGACCTGGGTAAAGAGAAAGAGCGGTGACGACGTCCGTTGCCCGGACCCCCTGCCGAGGGTCGGCGGCTGTTTGGCGGTTGACAACGAGAGGTGCCTCATAAAGAACAGGTGAGCAGGCAACCTTTTATTCAAATGAATAGAATGTCTGTGATTGGATAAACTAAATTGTGTTGTCAACAACTGAATGAGTCTCTGCCCATAGTTTAGAAATAGTGAAAACATGGTACCTGGTCACAAGTAAAGTAAAAGCACATATTTCCACTGATGTTTATGATGTTATGTTGAAAAGGGAAGAGAATAAGTGTCCACAGGGTTAGGGATTTAGTTAATACGAATAAAGAGTTTAAATAGGACAAAGGGATGCTCTTTGGAGCTACCAGAGGTCGACTCTTAGTCGGTAGAAATCCAAGTTGAAATCTGTGTGATACATTGATACCTCTGGTAACTGAAGTCACGGAGCGATATAGCGATGATGGTGACGGTCAGTTTAGGATTTTGGATAATGCCGCTGTGGTAGCGATGTCGCAAGAGGCGAAGATAAGGACACAGGGAAAGATTTGTTGTGTTTCATGAAATGTGTGGGTGGGTTTTGTAAGTCTTGGTGATTTGACGAAACCTGAAACCGGGTGTATCAGAACACGAACGTGGACTGAAAATTCCTCGGGAGAAGGTGTTCGACCAGACTGCATATCTGTGGGGCATTGAAGGGGAATAAAAGGGAAAATCATAGTCTATGGTACTAAGGAGCGAGGAGAAATAAAACAATATTTGTGGACTGGTGTTAGAAACCCCAGCGATCGAGTGCTGTATCCCTCTGATACAGTAGAAGCTTCTCGTTCGAGTTCACTGTATTGGGTATTGCAGCCTTTATCCTGAGCTTCAAGGATACGTGTGGATAAATTAATAAAATAAACTGTTGAAGATGGGAAGAACGGGGAAAACCATCGAGGTGTGGAAGGGATGCCCGGAAGGTACATTAGGGCATGCCTTGTTGAGAACGTATGAGAGGGTTATGAATAAGACGCGAGAAGCAGATAGAGGGAGTGTAGCGAAGAGATATGTGCAGTGGACAGAAAGTATGAGAGAGAGAGGCATGCTGGAAGGGGAGAGAACTCCCCAACCGACATGCCAGGGACTGGTAAGCCATCTGAGCATGGCTAGAAAGGGAAGAGAGCAATCACAGCTGGTACTAGCAGCAACAGGGAAAGGTAGCGGAAAGGAGAAGAAAAGTTTGGAGCAAGCAGAAGAGTTTTTGACCGATTGTAATTATTTCCTGGGGGAAATGAATGCAGTGATAATGGGTAAGACGGCAAGGCAGATGCCGCAAACAGTGAAAACAATGCTTAAAAATGACGACGAGACCCCACTTGACATATGCCCGAAAGTGCTAAGTTCAGAGCAATCGGTACCGCCTCCATGTTTGTCTAAGCCGTATGAGGAGGTTTCGCAAATGCTGATAACCGTGGCTGCACCCTCAAGGTCACACTCACCACTCGCACACACACACTCAAATCTGTTCGGAGCACACTCGCTGCCTGTACGCACACACATAAATCCGTTCCACCAAATGCCCTTAACACAAAGCAGAGGAGCTGAACCAGAACAGACACAAGTGTTGTTAGTTCATAAAGGGTTATTGCAAGTAACCGCTCAAGAGCCAGCAGAGGAGGGACAGATAGATCAGTATCTGGAGGAGACAGTGAAAATGCCTTCTTCTCCCTTCACCCCTCCACTTTGGACGACTATCGATGAATGGGAGATGGAAGCAGAGACAAAAGAGTGTGTAGAAAGAGGGGGTCCCGCGACCGGGCCTAGACCCATAACATCCTGGACTGGGGATACAGCGAGAGGGAGAGCTAGAGGCACAGAGAGAGAGAGGCGGATATCTAGAAGGGAGGTTGAGCCAGTAGGGGGAAATGCAAGGGAGAGTTTAGCGGAGGAAGAGGAAGGAGCGGAGAGTGAGGAAGAGCAGGTGGTTAGAGATAATGAAAGACAGGAAAAAGATACAAAGCGCGCTGTGACACAGCATCCAGGGCCAGGAGGGTTAAGGCGTGGTAGGGATAGGTATTATCAAAGAGGGGAAGTTAGAGGAGAAAATGTACACCAATGTGCCGACATGAATAGACCAGTTGACCGGAGGGTCACTGGAAGTACACGCAGAGAGCCCCAATGTCAGTTCCCACTCCTGACTGCAGTAGGAGCTAATGGTAACGAAAAGACAACATACTCTCCCCTTGCGCTGGCAGACGTGTCAATGCTGAAGGAGAAGCTGCCGATAATTGAAAAAGGAGGTGCAGCTTGGATCCGAGGGTTTTTGGAGCAATGTGCGGGGAGTGTACCAGGGGTGGGAGACTTTAGGAGAATTTTTGTAGCCTGCGCCTCATTAGCGGAATTGCAGCATTTAGAGAGGATTGCGGGGACATCAGATGTGGCTGATGGGGAACCGTTAGCACACTGGGTCAGTGATTATTGGCCTGAGCTTAGATATAGGTACCCGACAAAGATAGTGACCGCAGAGCTTACAGTGGTGCCACCACTGGATGGTGAGGGAGGAGCAGCTTACTTGGGTAGGGTCAGAGGTTTATGGAACAATAATCTGGGGGAAGACCCCATTGGAGTGAACACGACTGAGGTGTTGTTCAGAGTGATAATAGTAGCATCTTTGCCGGAGGCCATACGGACCCAGCTGCAAGGGACAGTGGGGCTAGCAGGTATGAATTACAGTGACTGGGCAGCTCAGGTGTCACACCATGTTGATGTACAAAAGGACATGTGGGATAAAGATAAAACGGAGATGAATAGCGTACTGTTGCAGTTAGCTAAAGTGCAGTTGAAAGAGAGCAGAGAGAAGGTGAACCAAGCCAAAACAGAAGCAAAGCAGATGGCACAAGCTGTTGTGCAGCAGCAGATACCAGAACAAACACCTGGACCGTGGGTTCCGGTTGGTTCGTATCCAGCCCCTCAGCCGGGTCCTTATGTACCGGTCTACCAACAGCCATGGCAAGCCCAGTTTGCACCACCTCAAGCCCTGCCCCCTCAGCCATATGTCCCGCAGCAGGCGGAACAGCAGCCTAGGCATGGGGCCCCATCCTACGGAGGGTTTAGCCAACCGAGGGGATGGTGGGGAAAGAGAGGTCGGGGTGGTGGTGGTAACAGAGGCCAGTTTAGGAAGAGAAATAGTGGTTGTTTCAATTGTGGGCAGCAGGGACATTGGGCTATTTCCTGTCCTTATCCTTGTGCGCCACAGGGAGAGCCCTCTCAGTTGAGTCTGCCTCAGTACCCCCATGTTGTCCATCCCCCGCCACAGAACGCGATTACATGGCCCGAACAAACACCCTCAGCTAGGGACACAGCCACAAGGCAATAATGGTCCGTGGCATCAGGCCCCGGGTCAGACACAAATGCCATAGGGGTGCCCAGATCCGATGGCTGACGGCGACCTGTATCCAGAGCCTTTGGTAACTCTCACGATAAATGGAAGGGACTATATGTGCATGCTGGACTCAGGAGCCAGGTATTCCACAATAAATACGCCACTACCAGCTTCAAGGAATACCGTGCCAGTAATCGGATTTTCGGGTCGATCAGAAGAGTGGCCGCTATCGATAGAGGTTCCATGTAGGTGGAAATCGCTCTGTTTTGACCAATCTTTTTTGGTATCTACTGCCTGCCCAGTGAATCTGGTAGGAAGAGACATTTTGTGTGCACAAAACGTGACAATGCAGTTGACGAAAGACTGTGTTATTGTGACATTTCCTGATGGAACCCAGCAAAGGTGTGCCACACCACGCTACAATAGTCACCAAATGATCCAACTGGAGACTAAAGAGACATTGGAGAAGGAAGCGGAGGTCTGGTGGGGGAGAGTAATTGATTATGACATTTCACCTCTGCATGACGCCATACAGCAATGGGGACCTTGGTTCAAGGTGCTGCATCCGTACTCACCGCCAGAGGACTCACAACATTGTACCTTTAACTACTCTCTGATTCAAGACGAGAATTATGAGATCCTGTGGGAAGGCCTGGAACACGAGAGTGAGGTTCATGGACACCCCACTGTGAAGGTTCGGGAGATCTATGCAGGGAAGCAAGGAGTAGCGGCGGCTGTAGAGTTGACCCCGGAGTTGCAGGTTTTGTTTGCACTCGGTGACACTTCAGCCCCACACATCACTGTGTTGGTCCAGGGAGGTGGAGAGGCGAAGAACATGGGTCCAATGGTTAAAGCAGGGGTTGATGCTACGGACTGGGTGCCCACACAGAATAAAAACATGCATTACTCCCCATCTATCGACATGTACAGAATTGCACACACATCGGAGGTCCAGTTAGGGCCAGAGACACACATGCTTAGTCGCACACATGGTAGAGAGAACACTGATCATGGAAGCACTGAGAACATGTTAGCTTTGTTTCCAGACACCTTTTGGACAAAAGGGGGAGCTGATGTGGGGCTGATTGAGATGGCTCCCGTTGAAATAGAGCTAAAGCCAGGGACGATTCCAATTTATCGTTACCAGTATCCCTTAAGGATGGAACAGACTGTAGGGATTTCTAAAACGATAGAAGGGCTGTTGGAGGCAGGTGTATTGGTAAGGACGAGGTCCCCCTGGAACACACCTATTAATCCGGTCCCCAAGCCTGGAAAACCAGACTACAGGATGGTCCACGATTTGAGACCAATAAATAAAGTAGTGGTGCACACTAACTATGACACTCCAAACCCTTATACAATGTTGAATGCTGTGGGTCCAGACAAGACTTGGTTCTCATGCATCGACTTGGCAAATGCTTTCTTCTGTGTGCCATTGGCTGAAAGTTCAAGACAGATGTTTGCATTCTCATATCAGGGGAAGCAGTACACGTACACACGCCTACCACAGGGCTATTTAGACTCGCGCTCTATATTTAACCATGTGTTAAAAGGCATTCTGATGAAACTGGAGTTACCAGTTGGAGTGGTGCTGTTGCAGTATGTGGATGACATTTTGCTAGCAGGTACCAGCTCGGAGTCCATTATGGAGGCCACAAAGGGGGTTTTGGGGTGGCTACAGGTGAATGGATTCAAGGTGTCCAAGTCAAAGTTGCAGATTGGGAGACAGAGAGTAACGTTTTTGGGAAGAATAGTATCCAGAACAGGGCAAGCTATGACTGAGGAACAGAAATCGTCGATTTTGCAGCATACAAAGCCAGGAACAGTGAGAGAGATGATGACATTTTTAGGGTTGGTAAACTGGAGTAAGAATTTCATTGCTAATTTCTCAGAGGAAGTGTCCCCGTTGAGGAGACTTATACAGGGAGCAGGGTATCGAAATTACTCTAAACCATTGATATGGACCCAGGAGGCAGAGGCCGCGTTCATAACAATTAAACAAGCCATGGCCAGAGCGACCACGTTGCACCCACCTGACTATTCTAAGCCATTTCATCTTGATGTTGATGAAAAGGACGGATTTGTGAATTCCGTCCTGTTTCAAAAGGGGGAGAGTTGCGGGGATAGGAGAGTTCTGATGTACTACAGTGGGAAATTAGACAATGTGGAAATAGGGCACCCCACATGTGTAAGACACGTAGCGGCCATAGGGAAAGCACTGAAAAACAGCCCATATAACGATGGAGCACCAGACTGTTGTACATTCCACACACGGAGTAGTGGCGTTTCTACAGTCAAATGCTTTCACACTCTCCGCGGCAAGGCAGGCAACTCTGCAAAGCCTTTTGATTAAGACACACATACATTTTGAGGCCTCAGTTAAAAACATGGCAACACAGATGGGCAATGGGAATGAGCATGTATGTGCAGAGGCAACAGACCATGAAATGAAGGTGTACCAGACCTTAGAAAAAGAGCCACTGACTGATCCAGACGACACCTACTACTGTGACGGCCACAGCCATCAGACACAAGACCGAGAGATGGTTGCGTCTTATGCGGTAGTGAGAAGATCATCTGAGGGTTGGGAGACAGTGCGAACAGGCATAGTTCCACAGCCAGCGTCAGCACAAACTGCAGAAGTGACAGCACTAACAGAAGCATGTAAGGCAGCGAAGGGAAAGAGAGTGAATATCTATTCAGATTCAGCATACACCCTACAAGCAGCACACATAGACCTCTGCCATTGGAGACGAAAAGGTTTTGTGACCAGTAAAGGTACGCCAGTAAAACATTTGCAACCCTTATTGGACCTCTACTATGCCTTAGGGCACATGTGTCAAACTCAAGGCCCGCGGGCCAGATGTGGCCCGCCACGTCATTGTATGTGGCCCGCGACGGCTTGGAAGGCATGATCACCACCGTGGACCCGTTTTCAGTCTGTCGCGGATCCGTTTCCGGTTCGTCGCGGACCAGTTTTCAGTCGGTCGCGGACCCGTTTTCAGTCGGTCGCGGACCCGTTTTCGGTTCGTCGCGGACCCGTTTTCAGTCGGTCGCGGACCCGTTTTCAGTCGGTCGCGTACCCGTTTTCAGTGGGTTGCGGACCCGTTTTCAGTCTGTCGCGGACCCGTTTTCAGTGGGACCTTTGCATGGGCAATATAAAAATCCTGTGATTTTATTTTGAAGGGAATTTTGAATGCAGCAGAGTGCGTCTATTCACACTCCTCAGTGCTGCGTTCACAACACACTTGCATGAGTTTACACACGCACTATTTGTGATAGTTCACTTCATTCCCGACCTTTTTATTATGTTTGAGCATGAAAGCACTGCTGAGTCTGTTAAAAAAGGCTGAAGTTATAAAATGATTGTGTGTTGTATTACTTTGTGTCCTTAAGATGCACTTTGGGGTTTTTAATTGAGTGTAAAAGTGAATATTTCAAACTAGTTTTTTTGTGTTGGCATGTGAGATTCTGTACCATTTCAGGCTCAAACTGCTCCATCTTTTCATTAAATCCATTTGAGAAGTTGAGCATGTTCCTTGCTTTGGGTCACGGCCGGTCATTCAGGGGTGATGGTGCAGCCAGACCAGTAGAACCACTGCCCCAGACCACATGCATGTTCTTATTGGCTAGTTATGTCCTTCTCAACTGTGACAAAAAAAGCTTTGAACAAAGTTAATATAACAACGATTGTTTGATCTTTGTCTTTGTTATTTTCTTCTGTTTTAAGTTTGATCTTTGATAGAATAATGTGGGTTTAATGTGGGTTTAAGTTTGATCTTTGATGGAATAATGTGGGTTTAATGTGGGTTTATATATATATGCATGTACAATATTTTTACACTTGAATAAACAATACAAAGACAGTTATTTAACAATATGTTCGGTAGTAGTTAAATTTATACAGTGTTACAGTTACAACCGGCCCTTTGAGGGCGACCATGATGCTGAAGTGGCCCGCGGTGAAAATGAGTTTGACACCCCTGCCTTAGGGGAACCCAAACAGGTAGCAGTGATGAAATGCAAGGGACATCAGACAGATGCCTCTGAGATAGTGAAGGGAAATAATGCGGCAGACCGAGCAGCTAAGATCACAGCAGGGTATGGACCCAAGAGCCAGATGATGCAGGGAACAGAAGAGCCAGAGAGAGGAAGATTAGACTCAGATCACATTAGAAGATTGCAGGAACAGGCAGCACCAACAGAGAAACAGGCTTGGATGGAGAAGGGAGCGAGAAAAGATGAGGAAGGCATATGGAGAAACCATGAAGGGAAAGTAGTAGCCTCCGCAGGTCTGTTGAACATGTTGTGTCAGGAAGCACATAGCAGAGGACATGGTGCAAGTGGTAGGATGGTGACATTGCTTTCTCAGAAGTGGTGGCATCCATTCATGAGGGATATAGCTAAATACTATGTCCAGACTTGTGAGATATGTTGCCAACACAACCCCAAAGTTGCACTCAAAGCCGGGTTGGGAAGCTTTCCCTCCCCAACAGCTCCTTGGAAGGAGGTAGTAATAGATTTTACAGACATGGGGACTGAGAATCGCGTTGAAGGGAAAAGATATTTGTTGGTATGTGTTGATCCATTCTCGCGGTGGGTAGAAGCTATCCCCACAAAGTCAGAGAGGGCTGCAGAGGTGGTGAAATGGTTGACAAGGGAACTCATACCCCGATTTGGCATTCCGGAAATAATAAGATCAGACAATGGCTCACATTTCTCTAACGCAGAACTACAAGAAATAGAGACGACATTTGGCATCACTCATAAGTTTGGAGCAGTATATCATCCAGCGTCTCAGGGACTGGTAGAAAGAGCAAATAGGACCATAAAAGAGGGGCTAGGGAAAGTATGCGCAGACACTAAGTTGAACTGGGTTGAGGCTCTCCCCATAGTACTGTATGGAATTAGGTCAAGTCCAAACTCTAAGTTAGGGATAAGTCCCCATGAAGTACTTACGGGTAGGAAAATGCCATGTCCACTGACCTCTACCTTGCCGACCACTGTGAGTCAGTTGCAATACCAGCATATGGAGATATCCGATTACATGAGGCGGTTGAACAATGCTGTTATGAGTATCTCTCAACAGGTGACGGAGATCCTGTCCGAAGAGCAAGAGGGGGAGGGTGCTTCCGTTGAAGTAGATGACTGGGTACTGAAGAAGGTATACAGATTCAACTGGACGGCTCCCCGCTGGGAAGGACCGTATAAGGTTGCAGAGGTAACCTCACACTGTGTGAAGGTGTGGTTGAAAGAAGATAAGATAAGTAATTGGATACACAAGACCCACTGCTGTCGAGGTCTGGCCCCTAAAGACAGAACATTGGCCCAAGTTAGGAGTGACTTGAGAGAGCTGGACGAAAGGAGTGACTTGAAAGAGCTGGACGAAATCCTGGGAGCAGGAGCCTCAGAGAAAAAGGAGGAAGTTCGTGAAGTTCGTGAAGTTTGTGAAGACGAGGAGGAACCGAGGTATAACCTGAGGAGCCGGAAGGGCATAGTAAAATAAGAATAAAACCTAAACAAAATAAAGAAAATAGAGATAGATGTATTTCTTATCGAGATAGAAAATAGATGAAAAATAAAAATAAGGAAGGAAAATCAGGGGTTAGTAGGGGCAATAATTAATAACTATAGCTTTGATACTGGGGTATCGCGATAATGAAAACTGTTCTAGGATGTAACACGAGGGCCACTCTCCTGGTACTCTTAATCATAAGTCTCTTGGTAGGACTTCCCTACCAAGAATGGTACTGAGAATGGTGGGTCTGTGGAAAAGAAAGGAGAGAACTATAGACTTAGATAAGGGGTCCCCCATATATTTCGATGCGATAGGAGTGCCCAGAGGGGTCCCTAACGAATACAAGCTGGCTGACCAAATAGCTGATGGATTTGCATCCATTCTCCCGTGGATCATAGTAAATAAAAATGTAGACCGCCTGAATTATGTACATTTCAATATTCAACGCCTGACCAACCAGACTAGAGATGCCCTAGATGGAGTGCATGGACAGTTGTCTGCCACCTCCTTAATGTCTTACCAGAACCGGATGGCGCTCGATATGTTGTTGGCAGAGAAGGGAGGAGTCTGCTCTATGTTTGGCCAAACTTGTTGCACTTTTATTCCAAATAACACAGCCCCAGATGGATCTTTTACCAGGGCCTTAGACGGTCTGAGAGCAATGTCCCACGAATTGGCAGAGCACTCAGGCATAGTAAGCCCCCTTAACGATCGGTTAAGTAGTATGTTCGGCAGGTGGAAGAGCGTAATTATATCTGCATTTCTCTCCATAGTCATAGCGACAGTGGTGATGTCGTTATGTGGATGTTGTTGCATCCCCTGTATTAGACAGTTATGCCTGAAGTGTATCACCACTGCCGTGGACTCTAAATTGACCCCGCCATATCAGATGACTTTGTTAGAAGAGCAGGTACAGTTGTTGGAGGAGAATGATGAGAATGGTATGGTAAGATTCGACATCAATGGATCCGAAGAAGAGACTGAGTTAGAATCCCCCTTCCTGTATGAGTAACTTTGCTAATATTTGACCATATCCCATATAGCATACGCACACACGTAGACGGCGTGAGATTGTAGGCCTAGGATGATTCTTTACTGTTTTGCTTGTGCCATATTGTGCTTATGTGCTTAGGTGATGCCCGAAGGGGTAGAGGGGGTTAGCTTAGCTTCATTGTAATGTGTTCAGCCATAGTCATGAACTGACTTAGCCATGCTTGTAGTATAATATATGTATATGTTAGAGATTTCCACCCTGTGAGAGGAGTAACACACACATAGTTATGAACTGATCTAGCCACTCCGGTAGTACAATATATATGTTAAAGATTTCAACACTGTTAAATAAATAACCCACACATAGTTAGGAATGAATATAACCTGTCTAGGTAGCTGATTCATATTGTTTAGTTTACATAATGAATTATGTAAAAAGGGGGATTGAAAATATAAATCATGATATTCGTTATGTAATTGTACATTCGTGTCTATGCAACCAGTTTTGATCGCTCAGGGTCAGAATAATAAGAATGCTATCATGGAGTCAGAGAGGTCCCTGAGTGTTTAGACTAGTTACACGCCCGAGCACCGCCACAACACCCACATCTGTTATTATTATGTTGGACCAGCTGCAGAAGACCGGCCTTGGACGCCCAGTCTTGTGAGATGGGGAGGATATGTGTCTTTCCTCCCCGTTGACAGGTTAGAGCCAATTAGATGCTAGGATGATGTGATGAAACCTGTGACGAAGAATCTATGTATAAAACCACCGGGCTTCCGGTTGAGGAGGAGTTCTGTTTTGATCTCAACCTGCGTGTTGACGAAACGAATCCCTGCTCTTGCAATTGCAGCGCTCGTACTTTGATTGTGACCAGAGAAATAAACCTACCAAATGAGAGAAGTTGTTCGGCTGAATTCTTCCGGAGTTTCTACCAGGCATCCAATATAGAATATGCTAACAGTTAGGACCCCCCAGGGTTAGGACCCCCCAGGGTTAGGGTTAGGACCCCCCAGGGTTAGGGTTAGGTTTTGTGGCCCTGGCACTAAGGGGCTATATTTGGATTTAAAAAAAACCTAAAAGGTTAAATGAAACTTCATAGAATAGGTTAAAAACCTATTAAAAGAATAAAAACGCTATCTAAGAATAAACGTAAAATTCAGATAAATGAAATAAAAGATCAAATGATTTAAAAGAAAGGGCTATAAAAAATTAAAAGGATAAAATTTAAAAGATAAAAATCAAGGGCCCCTTAGGCTCTGGCAGGGTTAGGTTTTGTGGAAGGCGGGGTCCTCCGAAAAGGACCAAGGTAAGCACTGGCACTAAGGGGCTACTAAGAGCGCCCCCCTAGGGTTAGGGTTAGGGTTTATGGGTTAGAGGATTAGGGGTTAGGACACACACAACCTTCACTCCTCCTTCAGACTTTGTAAAACTTTATTTCATGAAACTCATTCAGTAACCGGATGAAAGAGGAAACATTAGAAGATATTATATTTAAATCAATAAACTCTTCTGATCTATTTACAGCGTTCTGACTTTGGTTTTCTGTTTCTCTTTGTCCACTTCTCTCTATTTCTGGATACGAGCACACACACACACACACACACACACACACACACACACACACACACACACACACACACACACACACACACACACAGAGAGAATAATACACTTGTGTGTAAAAGTACTAGAAGTCCTGAAGGCGATGCAAAGAACCAGACCAGGACAAACCTGCTGATACACAAATATATATGTGTATATATGTATATATACACATATATATTTATATATTAATATACATATTGTATTAACTGGACTTGAAACATTCAGGTTATTGTTTCTTTCTGTTTCTGCTCGTACTTCATATTTCTCTCATTTTATCCTGTTATGGTTCCCACGCTCAGCCCTCCTCCCCCTCTCCTCTCCTCCTCCCCTCCTCCTCCTCTTCCCCTCCTCCCCTCCTCCTCTCCTCTCCTCCCCTCCTCCTCTCCTCCTCCCCCTCCCCCTCTCCTCCTCCCCTCCTCCCCTCCTTCCCCCTCCTCCTCCTCTTCTCCCCTCCTCTCCCCCTCCCCCTCCCCCTCTCCTCCTCTCCTCCTCCCCTCCTTCCCCCTCCTCTCCTCTCCTCTCCTCCTCTCCCCCTCCTCCTCCCCCTCCTCCCCTCCTCCTCTCCTCCTCTCCTCCCCTCCTCCCCTCCTCCCCCCTCTCTCTTTGTTATTAACTGAAGGAGCTCACGTTGTTTCAGAGCGTCTCTAATGTGTCTTATTTATTCATTTAGCATAATCCACATTTCTGTGTTTATTTTTACCTCACACACACACACGCACACACACACGCACGCACGCACACGCACACACGCACACACGCACACACACACACACACACACACACACACACACACACACACACACACACACACACACACACACGTTTAAATATCACATGATGTGTGTTAAATGTTTCAGATCGTCTCACAAGATGATGAAGATGGAAGTTGATGAAGAAAAGAAGAGAAGAAGAGAAGGAAGGATAACTAGTTTAAATGAAGCAGAGGAGTAAAAGAAAAGCAAAGGAATGACTGAGTGAATGGAGGAGAGGAGTAAAGGAAATAAGGGAGGCAGTGGCGAAACCACCGGGGTGGCAAGGGGTGGCAGCTGCCACCCTAAAAAAATTGCTTGCCATCCCACTTGCCACCCAGGTTGTCAGAAGTGTCTCCTATAATATACTACACATTTATATAATGGTATTATATTTTTGCTACTTAAGCTGTTCTTTGGTAACTTGTTCTAAAATCTTTAAGTTCCCCCTCCCCTGTAAAATGGTTGAGTCCATGAGTCCGCTTTGCCCTCGTCACCGTGGTTGCCCATCTCCCGCAACTAACTGGAGACAAGCCTACTGTAGGCTTCCAGTGATGAAAGAAGGTACAGTACTGCTGAATCGTGAATCAAGAAAATGTGATGGGTGGTCATATGTGATAGACAGTTCCGAATTTCAATCGTTTATTTAATTGCTAGCTTGCAAAAGTCGGTAGCATACAGTAGCTAGCTCGCTATACGGCTTGCTTGTGCTAGCTAGCCTTGAAGTTACCACTGTTAGCTTAGCTAACCAACGTCTTACTAACGTCTTTAGTACAGTAAGGTGGACTGACAGAAAATGTTATAGCAGTTTTTTCTCAGTTTTTATTTTCATTACGTATACTTAACTGTTAAGCTATTCCATTGCTCTTGTCTGTTTTCACTATCTGGATTTGTATAAATAAATATATATAGACACCAGGCATGTGTGTGTGTGTGATATGCCACCCTTGCATTTCAACTTGCCACCCTTCTGCCACCCCATGTAAAATTTTCTAGAATCGCCACTGAAGGGAGGAGAGGAGTAAATTAAATAAGGGACACAAATGGTGGAGAAAAGGAAGGAAAGAGAGGATGAAAGAAAAGAGGATTGGAAATGTGAAGGAGTAATCAAATCAAAGGAGGAGATGAAAAATAGAATAGGGAGGAGAAGAGAGGAGGAAAGGGAAGGTAAATAAGTGATGGACAGAAGGAGAGAGGAAAGGCGAAAGGAGAAGGGAAGAGAGGAGGGAAGGACACAGGAGAGGAGGAATGATGAAGAGGAAGAAATGAGTGAAGACAAGCGAGACAAGTGGGGAAGAGAAAACAGCGAGAGGGAAAAGAGAAGAAAAAGATGGGAGGAAGAGGAGGAAGAGGAGGATGAGGAGGGTGCACTCAGACACTAAGAGGAAATAATTGATGAGAGGAAAAGTTCTCTCCTCCTTGACTCTATTTTATCTGTTTATCTTTTGCTCGCCCAGACAGAGCAGCTGCAGCAATTAGGGTCAGGAGAGAGAGAGGGGGAGGGGGGGAGGAGAGAAGAGGAGAGAGAGAGAGAGGGGGCAGGGGGGATGAGAGGAGGAGAGGAGAGGAGAGAGAGAGAGGGGGGAGGAGAGGAGAGGAGAGGAGATAGAGGAGAGAGAGAGAGGGGGCAGGGGGGAGGAGAGGAGGAGAGGAGAGAGAGGAGAGGATGAGAGGAGGATAGGAGGAGAGGAGAGGAGAGAGAGAGAGGTTTGGTTTTTAAAGTTCAGTTTATTGCTCCTTTACAGGGAGACACAACTAAACACTGTCACGTCATCAGTTCAGCCCTGAGGATAAATAAATAAAATCAATAAAACAAAAACAAGACAGAACATGAAAGATACATATCATCATAAATTGACAATCAGCTCCCCCTCCTCCCCCACGGAGCAGAGAACCCCCCCAAACGCCCCAAAACGGCTGAAAGCTGTCACATTGTCCATCATCCGATAATATGTGTGCTCCACCCTCAGCCGGGCCTTCAGCAGCCCCTTCAGTACCGGGACCAGTTCAACACTGCCGGTACCCTGAGTCCGGTTCCTTCGCGTCAGCCAAATGGCCAACTTCGCAGTGCCAGAAAGATAGTTCATCAAAGTGTGTGTTGTTTTCTTCTTAGCTGAGTATTTCGGGCCCAAAATGAACAAAAATAAAGAAAACACCTCCCCCAGACCCTGAAACCACCCTTTCAAGAGAGCAAACAGGTCTGCCAGACGAGGACACTGAGCAAACAGGTGGACTACATCTTCACTTTGAGTGCAAAACAAACACCCCTCCCCCAGCTCCGGATCAAGGTGTGCTCTGTACCTATTCGTAGCTATTACCCCGTGCACCATCCTCCACTGGAGGTCTGCTGTCCGCTTCTCAATGGGCAATTTGTACAGAGACCTCCAGCTGCCTTTCGGGGAAAACAATGGACCAAAGAACTCAGCCCACCTCGACTCCTTCAACCCTGCCAGAAACCGCAAATTCACCACTTTGACACACGTGTGGTAGATGGCTTTTTTCCCCGCATCCTGAAACTTGTCCAGAAGCGGGGTTGTCAATGTGAGCAGCTGACCCTCTCCTTCCCGCCACTCCCCAACCGAGGGAGCGATGGCCAGAGAGGGGAACCGGTACTCAAAACCCTCACACCACCGGTCACACAGCGCCTGGTTCATAGCAAACTCCCTCTGGTGGACTGGCAGGGCGGCACAGACTTCCTCCACCACTCTGTTGATCAGCCTGATCAGCTGGCAGATTGTAAAGTCTGAGTCTGGAAAGAATCGTTGAAGAACAAAGGTTCCTCAAACAGCCACATTCCAGGAACCTCAGATGTGGTGCGTGTGGTCTTAAAGATCTGCCATGCCTGCAGTACGGAGCTGTAAAAAGACGTAAGACCGGTCAGGTTGAAGTTCTCCATTTGCAGTAGGAAAAGCTGCTTGTCGTAGCCCAAACGGCCAGCTCTCCTCAGCAGCAGTCGGGCTGTGTCCAGCCAGCATGGGCCACAGTCATAAAGCAGCTTTTGAGCTGTCCGCAGCCTGAAAGAAGCAACTTTTGACTGGATGTCAATTAGTCCATGCCCCCCTTCATCAACAGGCAGGTAAAGAGCGGCTGCCCGGAGCCAGTGCCTGCCAGACCAGAAAAAGTCCACGATGGCTCTCTGGATGTCCTCCATCAGGCCTCTCGGTGGTGTCAGAGCAGTGAGTCTGTGCCAAAGAGTCGAGGCGACTAAGTTATTGGCAACCAGAACTCTTCCCCTACATGACAACTGTGGTAGCAACCATTTCCATTTAGCTAACCGAGCAGACACCTTCTCCTTTACTCCCTCCCAGTTCTTTGCTTGGAACCCCTCGGTGCCCAAACAAACCCCCAACACTTTCAGCCCCTCTTTCCCCCACTCAAGTCCACCCGGCAGACTGGGCGCTGGCCGATCCCTCCACTGCCCCACCAACAAGGCTTTGCTCTTAGCCCAGTTCACCCGTGCAGATGAAGCCTTCTCATATAATGCTAAGGTCTCCCGCAGTCCCTGAACATCCTCTTGACTGGTGACAAACACACATATATCGTCTGCATAAGCAGACACAGCAGGAGAACGCTCCAGATCGGAGGACCCCGGCAATGTGAGACCGCTAAGCCGACCTCTCAACCTGCACAGCAAGGGCTCAATAGCCAGGCTGTACAGCTGGCCTGAAATAGGGCATCCCTGCCTTATCCCTCGCCATACAGGGATCGGCCGACTCAGCCCCGCCCCCGTCTTCACCAGACACTGAGCACCCCTGTACAGAAGACCAACCCAAGCCAGAAAACCCTCACCAAAACCAAAAGCCCTAAGTGCAGAAAACAAATAAGAGTGCTCCACCCTATCGAAAGCTTTCTCCTGATCGAGTGACACAATCCCCATGTCCACATTATTGTTTCTGCACAAGTCCAAAATGTCCCTTGTGAGAAAAATGTTGTCCATAATTGTCCTGTCTGGTACACAGTACGTTTGGTCGGTATGTACAACTATGTCCAGGATGACCTTGAGTTTATTTGATAAAGCTCTAGAGAGCACTTTATAATCCGCACAGAGGAGGGCTACTGGCCTCCAGTTCTTTAGTAGCGCCAGGTCGCCTGTCTTTGGCAGCAAGGAAAGAACCGCTCGTTGACAGGAGCCAGGAAGCGATCCAGTGCCAAAACACTCCAGAAAGACATCCAGCAAATCTTGTCCGAGGACGCTCCAAAGGTCCTTCATGAAATCCGCAGAGAGCCCATCGATCCCCGGCGCCCGTCCTGATGCCATCTGACCCACTGCCACCGTCAGCTCCTCCAGCGTCAGCTTGCCGTCCAAGGCCGCTTTCTCCTCCAGGCTGAGCTGAGGAAGCCCCTCCAGGAGCTCCCGCCGACACTCCTCGTCACACTGCTCCGCCCCGAAGAGGTCAGCGTAGAAATCCACGGCATGGCTCCTCATCTCCCCTGGACTGGTGGTCAGCCTGCCTCCTGGGAGCTGCAGGCAGGTCATCCGCTTCCTCTGTGCCACCGATCTCTCCAGGTTGAAGAAGAAAGAGGTCGGGGCGTCCATGTCCTTTAGCTGGAGGAAACGAGACCTAACTAGTGCGCCCTTCACCCTCTCGTGCAAGAAGGAGCTCAGTTCCAACCTCTTCTCCTGCAGCGGACCCCCTGTAACCGGATCTGAGCCCCGGTGCAGCCCCTCCTCAATGGTCCTGATGCTGGCCTCCAGCTTCTGGACTGCTGCTTTAATTCGAGCAGTGGAGTGGGAGGTGTACTGCTGGCAAAAAATACGAATCTGTGCCTTACCAACTTCCCACCACAGTCTCAGAGAACCAAAACCCTCTTTCCTGCTTGTCCAAATTTGCCAAAAATGAACAAACCGCTCACAGAAGACACTGTCCTGCAGGAGCTGGTTGTTGAAAACCCAGTGCGACCTGACCCCTTCACCCGATGAAACCATCAGCTCCACAGTGATGATGTGGTGGTCACTAAAGCCAACTGGACTGATGGTGCTACTTTTAATTGTGGAACTGAGCCTGTGCGATATGTAAAATCTGTCCAGCCTAGCTGCACTTAGCCTACCGTTGCTAACCCTAACCCAAGTGTACTGCCTGGTTTGTGGGTGTTTTATTCTCCAGGTGTCTAACAGATCTAATTGAGTGATAGTGTTGTGGAGACTCTGTGCTGACTGAGGGTGTGGTTCCTCATTATTTCTGTCTATGGTGAAGTCCAGTGTGCAGTTGAAATCCCCACCGATGATCAGTTGCTCCTGATGGCAGCACTGCAGTTCATTAAGCAGTTTGGTGAATAAGCCAGCTCTTTCCGGCCCCCGATTCGGTGCATAAATGTTGACAAGGCAGTAAACCGAGCCCTCTATCTCTGCCCTCACCACCAGCAAACGGCCCTTCACCACCTCAGTGACAGACAGGATTGCTGCATTAGCTGCTGTCCTAACCAGCACAGCTACACCGGCACTATTATTGGTGCCGTGGCTCAGGGTGCATGAGCCTTCCCACCATAAACCCCAGTCCACCTCATCCGATATAATGGTGTGAGTTTCCCGCAAAAAGAGGATGTCCAATTTTTTTTGTTTCACCACCTCCATTACCAATGCTCGTTTAACCCTGTCCCTCCCACCATTCATGTTTAAAGATCCTAAATGAATGCTCTGCATAAAAAGGTCAGAAGATAGAAGGACCAGAAATTGACAGATACTAGAAAAAACCGTGTGACACATGATCATGTTAAACAAAACCAAAAAAACCTACTTAATTGTTTTACCCCTTTTACTTTTCTTAACTTTCCGCAGAATGCTGATGTGTCTCTTTAGACGGAAACGTTTCCGTTCATCTAACATATCAAAACCCACCTCCCTCTGCACCACCCCAACAGATCGTATGAACTTCTCTGTATCACCAAAGTACTCACTCACTTTTACAGATTTGTTGAACGTTACGTCCAAAAACGAATTTATCTCTCCTAAAGAATATAGATCAGTGCCTTTAAGGCCTCTTTCTACATTGGATGCAGTCTCTGATCCACTGTCGTACTCCATGTCCTCTCCTTCCCCTGACAGCTGGCT
>CM042215.1:1167500-1185000 GCA_023566465.1 Cottus gobio | reverse complement strand
AACTGATCAATATCAATATGTACTTTGTGTAAACAAAACGATTCGGTTATATTTAGACTTTTAACAGTTTAATATTTAATCAAAGACTGAGGTTGTTTTATTAATGATGCTTCTTGTTATTGATTTTGCTATATTTACTGTTCACTTATTTGTTACATGCTCAAGTAAATAAATTAATATAAAATTAAATGTGTGTCTCTTCATATTCATCAACATAAATCTCATTAGTTTACGACGTTTATTGTCTCACTTTAAATGTTGACGCCGCAATGAATTGTGGGTCGGCATTATCTTCTCCGCTTTGGTAAAGCAAGGTCCAGTGTTTCCTGTTAAAGGAGAGGAAGCATCGAAGGACGCTGACAGCTCTCATCAGGAAGCAGAGATCTGATCACAGATCAATGAACTAATCAATATGTTGTGTTGTATCAGCTGTTCAGAACATAAACAACAGGCGGACATGAAAGTGGGAGGAGCTTAACACTTGGAGGAGGAGGAGGAGGAGGAGGAGGAGGAGGAAGAGGAGGAGGAAGAGGAGGAGGAGGAGGAGAGGAGGAATAGAGGAGGAGGAGGAGAAGGAGGAGGAGAAGGAGGAAGAGGAGGAGAGGAGGAGTAGAGGAGAAGGGGAAGGAGGAGGAGGGGAGGAGGAGGAGGAGGAGTAGAGGAGGAGGAGAAGGAGGAAACAAGGAAAGGAGCCTGAAGAAGAGGAGACTAGAATGAGGCCTTTCAGTGTCCTAACAGATGATTATCATTGTTATTGCCATTGATTCTATTGATTATTAATTACATTATTAATAACAAACAGATATCTCCCATCAGGTCCCAGGATGACATCACATAACCGTCCAATCGGGAGCCTGTCCTCTCAGCGCAAACCAGGAAACACTTATTAAATCAGAACTTCTACACAAATCTGATTTAGTTCATTCAATACAATCAAACAAAGCTCTTCAACAGATCTCAGATCAGCTCTGAGTCATCCAGGCGCCTCCATTCACAGACAGGTAGGAGTGTGTGTGTGTGTGTGTGTGTGTGTGTGTGTGTGTGTGTGTGTGTGTGTGGTGGAAGCTTATGGCCGTTTCACTGACTCACTCTCTATTTCTGAAGTTTCCAAAGGCTCTTTGAACAGCAGATAATAGATCAGAGCTGCAGGGTGAACACACCATCATCATCCTCATCACCATCATCATCCTCATCCTCATCATCACACACACTCTCCAGCCACATGGCAGCAGTATGTGTGTGTGTGTGTGTGTGTGTGTGTGTGGGCGCCAGCAGGGTGAAGATACACCACCGAACTCGAGAAGCAACGTGTGGGAGGCAAACACACACACACACACACACACACACACACACACACACACACACACACACACACACACACACACACACACACACACACACACACACACACACACACACACACACTCACTCACACTTCCTCTCCCCTCATGGTGGAAACAGACTGTTCAAACTCTCCTTAACCAACAATAATGACGCCGGCTGCAACATAACATTGTTTTTTCAGGCAATGAAAAAAAGAAAAAAAATGAAAGAAAGAAAAAAGAAAAAAGAAAAAAAGAAGGAAGGAAGGAAGGAAAGACAGAATAAAGAAAGAAGGAAAGACAAAATAAAGAAAGAAGGAAAGACAGAATAAAGAAAGAAGGAAAGACAAAATAAAGAAAGAAGGAAAGACAGAATAAAGAAAGAAGGAAAGACAAAATAAAGAAAGAAGGAAAGACAGAATAAAGAAAGAAGGAAAGACAGAATAAAGAAAGAAGGAAAGACAGAATAAAGAATGAAGGAAAGACAGAATAAAGAAAGAAGGAAAGACAGAATAAAGAAAGAAGGAAAGACAAAATAAAGAAAGAAGGAAAGACAGAATAAAGAAAGAAGGAAAGACAGAATAAAGAAAGAAGGAAAGACAGAATAAAGAAAGAAGGAAAGACAAAATAAAGAAAGAAGGAAAGACAGAATAAAGAAAGAAGGAAAGACAAAATAAAGAAAGAAGGAAAGACAGAATAAAGAAAGAAGGAAAGACAAAATAAAGAAAGAAGGAAAGACAGAATAAAGAAAGAAGGA
Organism: Cottus gobio; assembly: GCA_023566465.1. NCBI lineage: Eukaryota > Metazoa > Chordata > Actinopteri > Perciformes > Cottidae > Cottus > Cottus gobio. The sequence continues at coordinate 1,182,921 of CM042215.1, read as the reverse complement.
AAGACAGAATAAAGAAAGAAGGAAAGACAGAATAAAGAAAGAAGGAAAGACAGAATAAAGAAAGAAGGAAAGACAGAATAAAGAAAGAAGGAAAGACAAAATAAAGAAAGAAGGAAAGACAGAATAAAGAAAGAAGGAAAGACAGAATAAAGAAAGAAGGAAAGACAGAATAAAGAAAGAAGGAAAGACAGAATAAAGAAAGAAGGAAAGACAGAATAAAGCAGGAAGGTGGCGGCGCCGTGGACCCACCCGAGCGTCGTCATGGTGACGATGGTGTACCAGAAGGAGGCAGGGATGGAGGTGAAGGTGGAGCCCTTGGTGCCCTTCTCGGCGTAGAACATGACGGTGGCGAAGATGATGATGGCCATGGTGAGGCTGAAGAGCAGGAAGCCCAGCTCCGAGGCGCAGCTCTTCAGCGTGTAGCCCAGGATGCGCAGGCCGGCCGAGTGCCGCGAGAACTTGAAGATGCGGAAGACGCGGAAGACGCGCAGCGTGACAAAGGCGCCGCTCACGTCCTCGTTCTCCGGCATCACCAGGCCGATGTAGTACGGCAGGATGGCCACCACGTCGATCACCGACATCACCGAGCGCACGAACTTGCAGCGGCTGGGCGCGGCGAAGAGGCGCATGAGGTACTCGAAGGTGAAGATGAGCACGCAGGCCGTGTCCATGCAGAAGAAGGCCAGCTGGTACTTCTCGCCGCAGGGCAGGTCCCTCACGCCGCCCGGCAGCGGCCGGCACGGCACCGTCTCCACCACGTTGGCGATGACGGACACGGCGATGAAGAAGCCGGTGACGTAGTAGAAAACCAGCGCCATGGTGGACGTGTGCGGGTTCTCAAAGGCCCGCCACAGGCGCTCCCTGGAGGTGCTGTGGGGGGGCAACGGGGCGTCCATGCCCTCGTTGGCCTCGTTGTCCTCAGCCAGGCGCTCCTGGTTCTCCTTTTTCCTGTCGCGGTACTCCTTCACACCGAGGAGGAGGAGGAGGAGGAGGAGGAGGAGGAGGAGGAGGGGGAGGAAGAGGAAGGGGAGATTACACCACTCATCTGTCACAATAAAGTCAGATTACATGTATAAACATACCTTGTTATTGTGCATTCAATACTAAGCTATTAAAATAATTACACAGGTTGTTGTGGGGGAAGATATTGGAAATTTGAAGATAGTTCAAATGGTTCAGATGGTTCAAATGGTTCAGATGGTTCAGATGGTTCAAATGGTTCAAATGGTTCAGATGGTTCAGATGGTTCAAATGGTTCAGATGGTTCAAATGGTTCAAATGGTTCAGATGGTTCAAATGGTTCAGATGGTTCAGATGGTTCAAATGGTTCAGATGGTTCAGATGGTTCAGATGGTTCAGGTGGTTCAGATGGTTCAGGCTCCAACCTCCCAGGTGCAATGTCAAAAAAGTTCATAAAAGGTAAAACCGGGCCCCTTAAGACATAAATACTGAACCTGCGGTGCAGTTTGTAGATTTGTTTGTTTTGTTTGTTTCAGATACACTGACTCATCCAGTATTGATCGGCTATTGATCGGTCAGAATCTATCAGAATGATGTAACTTTGATGACCTTCATCGCGAAACAAAACTGCATTTTTCTCGTCACGTCAACGTGTTTGAGAGAAAAGTTTCAAAACGGTTAAAACACTAAAACGTTGTGACGCTGATGTAAACGTTAACGGCAACATTGTATTCTGTTTCTCCTCCGAGCGCAACAGTTTTGAACTGTTCTCTCTAAACAACAGGGAGCTGATATTGTCCAGACTTTGAGCCCAGCTCATAAACTCACCAGTTATTGCTTCTTCGTGGACAAAACAAACACCAAAATACCAATAACTCACTTTGTGCCGCCTCGTGTTATTGAATGTTTTACGGTCAGCTGCTTCTGCATCGTGATGAATACATGAAAGACTCTCACAGCGACTAAGAACAAGGTCTGAATCACTGGAGGCATCGAGCCCAGACAACAAAGGTCAAACGTCACTGAAGAACACTGAGAAGGATGCAGGCGTTATGCACCTCAGGATAACCCTAACCCTAAACCTAACTGTTGGTTTAGTTCTCTAAACATGACTCGTGGAAATAAATGATGCAAACTGTTCATCCCTGTTCCTAACCTTAACCCAAACCTAACCCTAACCCTCTAACCCTAACCCTAACCCTCTAACCCTCTAAACCTAACCCTCTAAACCTCCAAACCTAAACCTAACCCTCTAAACCTAACCCTCTAACCCTAACACTAACAATCTAACCCTAAACCTAACCCTCTAACCCTGTAAACCTAACCCTCTAACCCTCTAACCCTAACCCTCTAACTCTAACCCTCTAACCCTAACCCTCTAACCCTCTAAATCTCCAAACCTAAACCTAACCCTCTAAACCTAACCCTCTAACCCTAACACTAACCCTCTAACCCTGTAAACCTAACCATCTAACCCTAACACTAACCCTCTAACCCTCTAACCCTAAACCTAACCCTCTAACCCTAACCCTAACCCTCTAACCCTAACCCTCTAACCCTCTAAACCTAATCCTCTAACCCTCTAACCCTAACACTAACCCTCTAACCCTAAACCTAACCCTCTAACCCTAACCCTCTAACCCTATAACCCTAACACTAACCCTCTAACCCTAAACCTAACCCTCTAACCCTCTAACCCTCTAACCCTAACCCTCTAACCCTAACCCAAACCCTCTAACCCTCTAACCCTCTAACCCTCTAACCCTAACCCTAACCCTATAACCCTAACACTAACCCTCTAACCCTAAACCTAACCCTCTAACCCTCTAACCCTAACCCTCTAACCCTCTAACCCTAACCCTCTAACCCTCTAACCCTAGCCCTCTAACCCTCTAACCCTAACCCTAACCTTCTAACCCTAACCCGAACCCTCTAACCCTATCCTAACAACCCAGCCTCCTCTGCAGCTTTACCTCCATGCAGCAGTCCCCGATGATCTCCGGCACGATGCCGTAGAAGGCCAGTTCCTCGTCGAAGGCCTGGATGCACTCGTTTCTCGGGTAGTGGAGCTTCCCGGTGCGGTAAAAGTTCAGAATGTGCCGGAACATTTCGGGGTCCCGGTCGAAGAAGAACTCTTGCGTGTCCTCGTTGTAGAAGAACTCCTTCTCCGAAGAACCCAGCAGCGTCTCCGGATAGCGGTCCAGAGTGTTCTTCCATGTCTGGAGGAAAGGAGATGGTTTTACTTCTAAAACACTAAAACGGGGTCTCGTGTGGGCGAGAGTTATGCAGCTGAAGAGAAGCAAAGTTTTATATTATTATATAATTGGTTGTATAGGAGGCTTAAGAAATGCTCCTGACCACCAGGGGGCGACTCCTCTGGTTGTATAGAAGTCTATGCTTCATGTGTTAAAGCTGCATTCTCTCTCCTGACCACCAGGGAGCGACTCCTCTGGTTGTATAGAAGTCTATGCTTCATGTGTTAAAGCTGCATTCTCTCTCCTGATCACCAGGGGGCGACTCCTCTGGTTGTATAGAAGTCTATGCTTCATGTGTTAAAGCTGCATTCTCTCTCCTGACCACCAGGGGGCGACTCCTCTGGTTGTATAGAAGTCTATGCTTCATGTCTTAAAGCTGCATTCTCTCTACTGACCACCAGGGGGCGACTCCTCTGGTTGTATAGAAGTATATGCTTCATGTGTTAAAGCTGCATTCTCTCTCCTGACCACCAGGGGGCGACTCCTCTGGTTGTATAGAAGTCTATGCTTCATGTGTTAAAGCTGAAGAAGAAGAAGAAGAAGAAGAAGAAGAAGAAGAAGAAGAAGAAGAAGAAGAAGAAGAAGAAGAAGGAGAAGAGCCCTCACCTGGAACCGGACCCCGCTGACGTTGACGTACAGAATCTCATCCGACTTGGACGAGTTGTCCACGGGCGGTTTGGGCATCGTCTTCTTGGCGAGCGGCAGCCATCCCACCGCCGCCGCCCGCGCAAAGGGCAGCCATGTGGCCACGCCGGCCGCCATCTTGCATCAGCGCGCCCCGACCTGCAGGCAGACGGGTGTGTCCTCGTGGGGAGGAGGACGGGGGGCGATGGACCCGGGTCACTAGATCTTCTGCTGTCTTGAACTCCTCGAGTGGGCGGACATGTTGGGGGGAGGAGGGGGGAGGAGGGGCGGAGTCAGGTGTCAAGCCATGAAGAAAACGCCGTGCAGGAGCGAGGGAGTCGATGCATCCGACAGGTATGCGGCCCGTCTTTTATTTGGACGGGGTCCTTGCTCTCCTACTGGTTGGCGGCTTCCTGTTGCTTTTCAAAATAAAAGCAAAGTAAACCGCCACCTTTAAAACCCAGCCGATCAAAAACGATGAAACTTATTCTCCTAAATAACGAGAAGCTTCTCTTCACAGACTCTCCTGGTAGAAAAACACAATTTCTCAGCCTGAAAACATGTTCAGAATATTATTATTATTAATAATAATAATAAAGTTATTTCTCTGATATTGCCATCACAGTTTTATTGCTGCGGGGATTCGAGACAAAAGGCAAAGAGAAATAAATCCAGTAGAGGAGTGTTAAAACATCAGTCTGTCCTCCATCCTCTCTCTCTCCCTCTCTCTCTCCCTCTCTCTCTCTCTCTCTCCCTCTCTCTCTCTCTCTCTCTCTCTCCCTCTCTCTCTCTCCCTCTCTCTCTCTCTCCCTCCCTCCCTCTGAAGACAGCTTTGTTGCAGCGCCGCAGCCTTTCAGGTTCTTATTAAATTGTGATGATGGTTCCTGAAGTTGCCGGATAGACAGAACGTCCTCCCTCCATCTAAGTGGAGATTATGGATGTGCCGCCTCCCTCCTCCTCCTCTTCCTCCTCTTCCTCTCCTCCTCTGGCTGCTTTTGCTTTTGCTTGCTGTTTTGCCCTCTCTAATGCTCCTCCATCTGTACTTCACTGTCTCTCTGTCGAGAGGGGGTGGGGGGGTGGGGGGCAGAAAGCGAGGAAGAGGAGGAGGAAGAGGAGGCGTCAGGCGGTCCTTACTCCATGTCCATGTATGGCCGTCCTGTCAGGAGACACACAAACAGAAGAGAGACAGAGAGTGAGAGACAAACCAGGAGGAGAAGAGAGGAGGGGAGGAGGGGAGGAGAGGGGGAGGAGGGGGAGAGGAGAGGGGGAGGAGGAGAGGAGAGGAGGGAGAGGAGGGGTGGAGACGAGAAGAGGAGGAGGGAAGGAGAGGGAGAGGAAGAGGAGAGGAGGGGAGGAAGGGAGGAGGGGAGGTGGGGAGGAGGAGAGGAGGAGGAGAGGAAGGGAGGAGGTGAGGGGTGGAGAGGAGGAGGGGAGGAGAGGGGGAGGAGAGGAGAGGAGGAGGTGAGGAGAGGAGGTGGGGAGGAGGAGAGGAGGGGAGGAGAGGGGGAGGAGGAGGAGAGGGGGAGGAGGGGGAGAGGAGAGGGGGAGGAGGAGAAGAGAGGAGGGAAGGAGAGGGAGAGGAAGAGGAGAGGAGGGGAGGAAGGGAGGAGGGGAGGTGGGGAGGAGGAGAGGAGGAGGAGAGGAAGGGAGGAGGTGAGGGGTGGAGAGGAGGAGGGGAGGAGAGGGGGAGGAGAGGAGAGGAGGAGGTGAGGAGAGGAGGTGGGGAGGAGGAGAGGAGGGGAGGAGAGGAGGTGAGGGGGAGGAGGAGGAGAGGGGGAGGAGGGGGAGAGGAGAGGGGGAGGAGGAGAAGAGAGGAGGAAGGAGAGGAGGAGAGGAGGGGTGGAGAGGAAAAGAGGAGGAGGGGAGGAGAGGGGGAGGAAGAGGAGAGGAGGGGAGGAGAGGGGGAGGAGGAGAGGAGGGAGAGGGGGAGGAGGAGGGGAGGAGAGGTGGAGGAGGAGAGGAGAGGAGGGAGAGGAGATGAGGGGTGGAGAGGAGAAGAGGAGGAGGGGAGGAGAGGGGGAGGAAGAGGAGAGGAGGGGAGGAAGGGAGGAGGGGAGGGGGTGGGGAGGAGGAGGAGAGGAGGAGGGGAGGAGAGGGGGAGGAGAGGAGGCGAGGAGGATGAGAGAGAGAAGAGAAGGGGGTGAAAGGTCATTTGTTTTGTCTGCAGAAAATGAAAGGAGGAAGGAGGAAAGGAGAAGAAGATGAGAGAAAAGAGAAGTTGTTTTGTCAGAAGAGAGGAGCGAGAGGGGGTGTGGTAGATGAGAGGGAACTAGAAGGAGGGAACGAGGAGGAAGAGGAAAGGGAGGGAAAACAGAAGACAAATAAGAGGTGCAAAGAGAGGAAGGACGAGGAGATAAGGAGAGGTGGCATGAAGGAGGAATTGAACCATTCAAAGATTCATTCAGTGTTTTAAAATCAGCTGTTCGTCCGTCCCTCTATTCTGTCCCACTTCCTGTCTGTGTCTCTGGGCTCAAAGCTCATTGGTTCCTGACCCTAACCTTCAAAGACCAGAGCACATGTCCTCCCCTCTGTCGAGGGTTCGATTCCCACAAACACACGTGAAGTCCGTCTGAAGACGGGCGGAGGATTCAGAGAAAGGGAGGAGTCGAGGATGCTCCTCCTCCTTCAGATGAACCGCCTCTTCACGACGGCCTCCGATTGGCCGACGAAGCAGAACCCAAAACACCTTCTGTGACCTTGAAGACGAGCGAGCTGACCTCCAGAAAGCATAATAAAAATGAAAAGTGATTTCATGATGATGAGCCGCAGAGGATCCTGTCTTTGTGATTTATAATTTATTAAACATTACCGTGGATCCCTCGCTTGCTTCTCTTAACGTCCCCGACATGAAGCTGCAGGTTATTAAAGAGGTTTTGTTTTCGTCTCCTCTTCTTTCAATAACCCGCAACACGCCTTCATATGAGGAGTTATTGTCGCCAGTTTATTGTATAAAGCCCACAGTGGGAGCACTATATATATATATATATTATATATATATATTTATATATATTATATATATATATAAATATACATTCATACAGTAGTTTTATTGGGGTTAGTATTTTAAATCTGCAACATGAAAAACAGACTAAATAAACATTAAAATACAAAATACTGCACAAAAACAATGTGGACATCAAAGTTCAGTGCGCACGCACACACACACACACACACACACACACACACACACACACACACACACACACACACACACACACACACACACACACACACACACACACACACACACACACACACACACACACACACACACACACTCACACACACTCACTCACACATTCACCTTTCTTTACCTGCCTCAGTCAAATCTCCAGTGTGTTGATGAATTATGAATAACTTTCAGCCTGACTGGTTGCATTCAGCTGCACTGCCTCAGTTACCACACACACACACACACACACACACACACACACACACACACACACACACACACACACACACACACACACACACACACACACACACACACACACACACACACACACTGTATTTACAGTCCAGTCACTGTTTAACTGTGCTGCCATGTTTATTTCAGTAAACACCAGCTGTCAGTGACAACAACACCAAATCTGTGTGAGTGTGAGAAGAGGCCTGAACCAGGTTCTATGGTTCTATGGTTGTAAGGTTGTAAGGTTCTAAGAGATGAGGAACCAGACACTGGGAGGACGAGACTCTGTGGCGTCTCTCGGTGGTGAGGCTACTACAGAAATACCGAGGCTCGGTAAGATACCTGCCTAGGACTCGGGGGACAAAAGCACTTTTATCATTATTATTATTATTATTATTATTATATCATATATTATTATCCTCAACTCCAAGCTCCCTCCTGATATCCGATCTCCTTACCCTATCTCTAAGGCTGAGCCCTACAGAGGAAACTCATCTCCTTACACTATCTCTAAGGCTGAGCACTACAGAGGAAACTCATCTCCTTACCCTATCTCTAAGGCTGAGCCCTACAGAGGAAACTCATCTCCTTACCCTATCTCTAAGGCTGAGCCCTACAGAGGAAACTCATCTCCTTACCCTATCTCTAAGGCTGAGCCCTACAGAGAAAACTCATCTCCTTACCCTATCTCTAAGGCTGAGCCCTACAGAGGAAACTCATCTCCTTACACTATCTCTAAGGCTGAGCACTACAGAGGAAACTCATCTCCTTACCCTATCTCTAAGGCTGAGCCCTACAGAGGAAACTCATCTCCTTACCCTATCTCTAAGGCTGAGCCCTACAGAGGAAACTCATCTCCTTACCCTATCTCTAAGGCTGAGCCCTACAGAGAAAACTCATCTCCTTACCCTATCTCTAAGGCTGAGCCCTACAGAGGAAACTCATCTCCTTACCCTATCTCTAAGGCTGAGCCCTACAGAGGAAACTCATCTCCTTACCCTATCTCTAAGGCTGAGCCCTACAGAGGAAACTCATCTCCTTACCCTATCTCTAAGGCTGAGCCCTACAGAGAAAACTCATCTCCTTACCCTATCTCTAAGGCTGAGCCCTACAGAGGAAACTCATCTCCTTACCCTATCTCTAAGGCTGAGCACTACCGACCTACAGAGGAAACTCATCTCACCATGGCCTCAGAGGCAAACAGGACCACATCATCTGCAAACATCAGAGAGGGTATCCTGAGGCCCGAGACCTGAACCTGATGTTCTCCGCCCCCAGGCTGCGCCTAGATATCCTGTCTATGAGTCACCAACAGGACTGGTGACAAAGGGCAGCCCTGGCGAAGGCCAACACCCAACGGGAACGTGACTGATTTACTACCGAGGACACGAAAACAGCTCCTACTGCAGGCGTGTTCTTAAATTCTCAAATTTCCGGGTTATTCTTACTAAATAATTTCCATAATATAAATAAATGGTTTACTTCGTGCTGCGTCTTGTCCACAGCTCTGGGATCAGCCTCTCACCTGCTGGGTTTATGTTTATTATAACTATCTTATCACCGTGATTATTACTATGTTTAAGTTAAATATCAGAGTACTTCTACTCTGTGGTACATTTATATTAAATACGTGCACAACGCGTCTCTTTAACGTTGTGGACTGGTTTGTCTCTCTCGACGCTACGCTAACAACCCCTCTGCTTCCCGTCTTTGTGCTAAGCTAACGCAGCGCTCTTTAAACACAGCTGTGTAAACACAGACACACAAAGGACGCTCTGCAAACAGATGTACTGGGTATGTGTACTTTTACTGCAGTCTCAAGTGTTTGATGTTGAAGGGAAACTTGTGGTATCACTATGTTTAAGTACAGTATCAGAGTACTTCTAGTCTGTAATGTCCCTATGTTTAAGTACAGTATCAGAGTACTTCTAGTCTGTAATGTCCCTATGTTTAAGTACAGTATCAGAGTACTTCTAGTCTGTAATGTCACTATGTTTAAGTACAGTATCAGAGTACTTCTAGTCTGACTTCTCTTTTAAACTTAAAAAACGTTCATGAAAAGTGTCGTGACTCAAACGAGAGAAGTGTTTCTGCTGGAATGGAACCTGCACTCAACACACACGCGCACGCACGCACGCGCACGCACACACACGCACGCACACACACACACACACAGAGTGACGAAGAGCAGCACATGTCCGGTCAGTCAGAGAGTTTGTGTGAAACCATTAGACGACCATCAGTGAGCAGCACTTCACGAGAGCAAACACACACACGCACAGACACACACACACATTCACACAAACACACGCACACACAAACACACACAAAAACAAAGGGTAGTAATAACCAAAAGCTGTATTCTCTCTCCTGACCACCAGGGAGCGACTCCTCTGGTTGTATAGAAGTCTATGCTTCATATGTTAAAGCTACATTCTCTCTCCTGACCACCAGGGGCGACTCCTCTGGTTGTATAGAAGTCTATGCTTTATGTGTTAAAGCTGCATTCTCTCTACTGACCACCAGGGGGGACTCCTCTGGTTGTATAGAAGTCTATGCTTTATGTGTTAAAGCTGTATTCTCTCTCCCCACCACCAGGGGGCGACGCCTCTGGTTGCCCCTTGACTTGAATACACTTGACACCTGGGCATTGCACTTGCCATTTTCACACAACACTTACACTCATGCACATTCCATGCACTTTATCTTACTTTGGTATTTTGTTATGCTGCTGTCTCAATGTAGATATTCATTCATCCATTCATCCTCATTTATTGCACTGCGTTAACTGTTAAATGTGTATTGTTAAATGTTAAATGTATGCACCTTCCCGCCAGGACAAATTCCTTGTATGTGTAAGCATACATGGCAATAAATGGTTCTGATTCTGTATAGAAGTCTATGCTTCATGTGTTAAAGCTGCATTCTCTCTACTGACCACCAGGGGGGACTCCTCTGGTTGTATAGAAGTCTATGCTTTATGTGTTAAAGCTGTATTCTCTCTCCCCACCACCAGGGGGCGACTCCTATGGTTGTATAGAAGTCTATGCTTCATGTGTTAAAGCTACATTCTCTCTCCTGACCACCAGGGGCGACTCCTCTGGTTGTATAGAAGTCTATGCTTTATGTGTTAAAGCTGTATTCTCTCTCCCCACCACCAGGGGGCGACTCCTCTGGTTGTATAGAAGTCTATGCTTCATGTGTTAAAGCTGCATTCTCTCTCCCCATCACCAGGGGGCGACTCCTCTGGTTGTATAGAACACATGAAGGATAGCTTCATGTGTTAACGCTTCATTATCTCTCCTGACCACCAGGGGCGACTCCTCTGGTTATATAGAAGTCTATGCTTTATGTGTTAAAGCTGTATTCTCTCCCCCCACCACCAGGGGGCGACTCCTCTGGTTGTATAGAAGTCTATGCTTCATGTGTTAAAGCTGCATTCTCTCTCCCCACCACCAGGGGGCGACTCCTCTGGTTGTATAGAACACATGAAGGATAGCTTCATGGGTTAACGCTTCATTATCTCTCCTGACCACCAGGGGGCGACTCCTCTGGTTGTATAGAAGTATATGCTTCATGTGTTAAAGCTGCATTCTCTCTTCTGACCACCAGGGGGCGACTCCTCTGGTTGTATAGAAGTCTATGCTTCTTGTGTTAAAGCTGCATTCTCTCTCCTGACCACCAGGGGGCGACTCCTCTGATTGTATAGAAGTATATGCCTCATGTGTTAAAGCTGCATTCTCTCTCCCCACCACCAGGGGGCGACTCCTCTGGTTGTATAGAACACATGAAGGATAGCTTCATGTGTTAACGCTTCATTATCTCTCCTGACCACCAGGGGGCGACTCCTCTGGTTGTATAGAAGTCTATGCTTCATGTGTTAAAGCTGCATTCTCTCTCCTGACCACCAGGGGGCGACTCCTCTGGTTGTATAGAAGTCTATGCTTCATGTGTTAAAGCTGCATTCTCTCTACTGACCACCAGGGGGCGACTCCTCTAGTTGTATAGAAGTATATGCTTCATGTGTTAAAGCTGTATTCTCTCTCCCCACCACCAGGGGGCGACTCCTATGGTTGTATAGAAGTCTATGCTTCATGTGTTAAAGCTACATTCTCTCTCCTGACCACCAGGGGCGACTCCTCTGGTTGTATAGAAGTCTATGCTTTATGTGTTAAAGCTGTATTCTATCTCCCCACCACCAGGGGGCGACTCCTCTGGTTGTATAGAAGTCTATGCTTCATGTGTTAAAGCTGCATTCTCTCTCCCCACCACCAGGGGGCGACTCCTCTGGTTGTATAGAACACATGAAGGATAGCTTCATGTGTTAACGCTTCATTATCTCTCCTGACCACCAGGGGGCGACTCCTCTGGTTGTATAGAAGTCTATGCTTCATGTGTTAAAGCTGCATTCTCTCTCCTGACCACCAGGGGGCGACTCCTCTGGTTGTATAGAAGTCTATGCTTCATGTGTTAAAGCTGCATTCTCTCTACTGACCACCAGGGGGCGACTCCTCTAGTTGTATAGAAGTATATGCTTTATGTGTTAAAGCTGTATTCTCTCTCCCCACCACCAGGGGGCGACGCCTCTGGTTGCCCCTTGACTTGAATACACTTGACACCTGGGCATTGCACTTGCCATTTTCACACAACACTTACACTCATGCACATTCCATGCACTTTATCTTACTTTGGTATTTTGTTATGCTGCTGTCTCAATGTAGATATTCATTCATCCATTCATCCTCATTTATTGCACTGCGTTAACTGTTAAATGTGTATTGTTAAATGTTAAATGTATGCACCTTCCCGCCAGGACAAATTCCTTGTATGTGTAAGCATACATGGCAATAAATGGTTCTGATTCTGTATAGAAGTCTATGCTTCATGTGTTAAAGCTGCATTCTCTCTACTGACCACCAGGGGGGACTCCTCTGGTTGTATAGAAGTCTATGCTTTATGTGTTAAAGCTGTATTCTCTCTCCCCACCACCAGGGGGCGACTCCTATGGTTGTATAGAAGTCTATGCTTCATGTGTTAAAGCTACATTCTCTCTCCTGACCACCAGGGGCGACTCCTCTGGTTGTATAGAAGTCTATGCTTTATGTGTTAAAGCTGTATTCTCTCTCCCCACCACCAGGGGGCGACTCCTCTGATTGTATAGAAGTCTATGCTTCATGTGTTAAAGCTGCATTCTCTCTCCCCATCACCAGGGGGCGACTCCTCTGGTTGTATAGAACACATGAAGGATAGCTTCATGTGTTAACGCTTCATTATCTCTCCTGACCACCAGGGGCGACTCCTCTGGTTATATAGAAGTCTATGCTTTATGTGTTAAAGCTGTATTCTCTCCCCCCACCACCAGGGGGCGACTCCTCTGGTTGTATAGAAGTCTATGCTTCATGTGTTAAAGCTGCATTCTCTCTCCCCACCACCAGGGGGCGACTCCTCTGGTTGTATAGAACACATGAAGGATAGCTTCATGGGTTAACGCTTCATTATCTCTCCTGACCACCAGGGGGCGACTCCTCTGGTTGTATAGAAGTATATGCTTCATGTGTTAAAGCTGCATTCTCTCTTCTGACCACCAGGGGGCGACTCCTCTGGTTGTATAGAAGTCTATGCTTCTTGTGTTAAAGCTGCATTCTCTCTCCTGACCACCAGGGGGCGACTCCTCTGGTTGTATAGAAGTATATGCCTCATGTGTTAAAGCTGCATTCTCTCTCCCCACCACCAGGGGGCGACTCCTCTGGTTGTATAGAACACATGAAGGATAGCTTCATGTGTTAACGCTTCATTATCTCTCCTGACCACCAGGGGGCGACTCCTCTGGTTGTATAGAAGTCTATGCTTCATGTGTTAAAGCTGCATTCTCTCTCCTGACCACCAGGGGGCGACTCCTCTGGTTGTATAGAAGTCTATGCTTCATGTGTTAAAGCTGCATTCTCTCTACTGACCACCAGGGGGCGACTCCTCTAGTTGTATAGAAGTATATGCTTCATGTGTTAAAGCTGTATTCTCTCTCCCCACCACCAGGGGGCGACTCCTATGGTTGTATAGAAGTCTATGCTTCATGTGTTAAAGCTACATTCTCTCTCCTGACCACCAGGGGCGACTCCTCTGGTTGTATAGAAGTCTATGCTTTATGTGTTAAAGCTGTATTCTATCTCCCCACCACCAGGGGGCGACTCCTCTGGTTGTATAGAAGTCTATGCTTCATGTGTTAAAGCTGCATTCTCTCTCCCCACCACCAGGGGGCGACTCCTCTGGTTGTATAGAACACATGAAGGATAGCTTCATGTGTTAACGCTTCATTATCTCTCCTGACCACCAGGGGGCGACTCCTCTGGTTGTATAGAAGTCTATGCTTCATGTGTTAAAGCTGCATTCTCTCTCCTGACCACCAGGGGGCGACTCCTCTGGTTGTATAGAAGTCTATGCTTCATGTGTTAAAGCTGCATTCTCTCTCCTGACCACCAGGGGGCGACTCCTCTGGTTGTATAGAAGTCTATGCTTCATGTGTTAAAGCTGCATTCTCTCTCCTGACCACCAGGGGGCGACTCCTCTGGTTGTATAGAAGTATATGCTTCATGTGTTAAAGCTGCATTCTCTCTCCTGACCACCAGGGGGCGACTCCTCTGGTTGTATAGAAGTCTATGCTTCATGTGTTAAAGCTGCATTCTCTCTTCTGACCACCAGGGGGCGACTCCTCTGGTTGTATAGAAGTCTATGCTTCATGTGTTAAAGCTGCATTCTCTCTCCTGACCACCAGGGGGCGACTCCTCTGGTTGTATAGAAGTCTATGCTTCATGTGTTAAAGCTGCATTCTCTCTCCTGACCACCAGGGGGCGACTCCTCTGGTTGTATAGAAGTCTATGCTTCATGTGTTAAAGCTGCATTCTCTCTACTGACCACCAGGGGGCGACTCCTCTGGTTGTATAGAAGTCTATATAAATGACTCTACTTCTCTCTTGATGTATTCCCTCAGTAAACATTTTAAACATGAGTTTATGTCTCAATCTCTAGTTTCAAGTCTTCTTTAATACAGCATGATGTTCATTTAGTAAATTATGCTCATTTAGAGTCAAACAGACCATAAAGCAGGGGATGCTTTAGGGCGGGGCTAGATCTACGTCACTCCTCCCCAGTCCATATATGGTCACTTCCTGTTCACTGGTTGCCAAAAAACAAGATGGCGACGACCGAATCGCTGAACTCGAGGCTTCAGAACATCACAAACCAACCAGAGCTGTCACCGTGACGACGTCTTCTTCTTATGTAAAGTATATAGTTTTGAAGGAATGTCAGTAAACTCATTGTTTTTTTTGAAAAGTCGTTTTTTTTAACGAGATGAGCCGAAAGTAGATGAGTCAATATTCAAACCTCAATCAAACCGCTTGTTGTGACCGGACTGTGAGCTACTGCTAACGCTTAAGCTATTGCTAAAGCTACGGCTAACACCAAAGCTAACGCTACAGCTGACGCTACTGCTAAGACTAAAGCTAACGCTACTGCTGACACTACTGCTAACACTAAGCTAACGCTACTGCTAACACAACACTTCCTGCTGCTTCACATTAAGAGACGTTCCTAATGAGAAAATATGTCTTTATGTGAATATTTCCACGAACAAGAATCCATAAAAACTCATCACCATCATCATCATCATCATCATCATACAAATACTCTCTCTATCACATGTGGATTAATCCGCCATTCAAAATACAAAGTCTCTACTTCCTGTTTGCTCTACTTCCTGTTTGTCTCTACTTCCTGTTTGTCTGAAGCATAAAGTCGGAGCTTTGAGACGCAGACAGGAAGTCAAGCGGCACAAACAAGACGAAGAGCGACTTTTTTTTCTATTTTTTTACTAAAATATAAATGTACCAGATTAATTACATCAAAGATAAAAACATCAATGAGAAAAGAACAGAACGACACATTAGTAGGACGACAGAAGAAGAGGGTGTGTGTGTGTGTGTGTGTGTGTGTGTGTGTGTGTGTGTGTGTGTGTGTGTGTGTGTGTGTGTGAATGCTAACCACCGTTAATAGCAAACAGAACTTCATCACTAATTCATAGTGCTGGATTACGTCAATTTCAACACACACACACACACACACACACACACACACACACACACACAAGACATCTATTTTCATCTCCTCCACTTCTACC
>CM042215.1:1140000-1162500 GCA_023566465.1 Cottus gobio | reverse complement strand
ACACGCTAGACTACGCGCGTCACGTCTCTCTACGTGAAGCTGAGACCACGTTGTGTGAATGTCACGTAAATCCGATGCCGTTTGTCACGTAATGCTGATTTCCTTTCGCCAGTAGGTGGTGCAATGGCAATGTGATCATTTCTTCATGTAAATGTATGTAATATGACGAACGTAATAAAGTTTGAGTTACAACAACTCAGCAAACCGCACAAAATGGGTGTGTCTTGGGGGTCAAAGCCGAAAGCCTGCCATTTTGATAACGTCGAAATCGATCGCATTCATTTTATAGGAGTTCGTAAAAGTACAAATGCTTTATCACTTTTGATAATACAGCTCTGATAATGATTCATGGTAAGTTTGGTATGAATCAGATCCACCGTGTAGGACGAGTTCTCAAGAATGTGTTTTAAACAAAATTAAAAATGGCCGAAAATCTAAGTAGGCGGAGCTTTGGGGTCTGAGAGGCTTTTTTGTTAAGCAGGTGGAGATGGACATTCTGGGTGAGGGGCGTCGCCATGTTCAACACTTATTGAATCATCTGAATTTACATCTGTGACGTTTATGAAATCTGTTCAACTGTTAAATAAACGTAACTGTTAAATTAACTTAAATGTTAAATAAACTTAATGTTAAATTAATATAACTCTTAAATCAATGTAACCGTGTTCTTGTCACTGAATCTGCATCGATGGATCAGTTTGTCCAAGAAACATTTTTATCCTAAAATCTCTACGCAGATGATTCACAGCTGTACATTTCTAATTTCTCTCATTATTTTCCAAGGATGTTTTTTTATTTATATCAGTTACTGGAGATCCATATATAAATATATTTGTATCAAATATAATAAAGGTCTTCTCTCTAACATAGTTACAGACCTCAATTAGTTAGATTTTATTCACTTTAGTACAAAATAAAAGATTATTAATAAGTGGCTTAAAATGAGTCAGCAGCTCCAGTATCTCCATTAGAAAGGATTCTGATTCAAGAGGTGTGTTTTATGCTCACCCTCAAAGTCCTGGAAAATGATTTATTTTTTATCTTATCTCATGTGCAGAAGTTATGATATTGTATCTCATATCTTGTGCAAATATACAAGATGAAAAATGCATCAACGTTTGGGACTTTGTGGGCTCTGCAGAATGATTCAGATCCCGGCTGATAGGAACCCCGAGTGGAGACCAGAAGAAAGGAGCAAGAGAAGGAGGAGGAAGAAGAGGAAGAAGACAAGGAAGAGGAGAAAAGAAGAGGAGGAGCTGCAGGATGTCCTGCTGCAGGAGAGATGGAGGACAGACAACTTCAATGTGTTCCCTGATAACATCGAGACCTGATATCCATCTGCTGTCTGTCCGTCTCTCTCTCCCCCTCTCTCTCTCTCACTCTCTCTGCTCAGTGACCCAAAGTTTATAATTTAACACCCATGCATGATAGATGAGACACTCACACAGAATGAGCCAAATTCAGACACAAAGTTGTGCATTTAAAAGCTGAAAGAGGGAGTGGAGATAATGGAAATGTGGATTGAGAGAGGAGAGAGAGAGAGAGAGAGAGAGAGAGAGAGAATAAATCGAAAGAGAAATATACAGTTAGTGTAAAGAGAGGAGGAGGAAGAGGAGTTTCACTATGTGGAGGTTTATATGTATGCATTTAAAAGCAGGAAGAAGCGACGGATGGGATGACGAGGGGAGGAAGAGGAGAGGAAGGTAAGAGATGCAGTCAAAGAGATGGAGAGAGAAGGAAGAGGAAGAGAGGGAGGAGAGGTTTGGATCGATTGGAGGAAGAGAGATAAAAAAGGATGTAAAGATTTCACAAAAGGAGGTAGCAGAAGGCAGTAAGTGTATCAGGGGGAGGAAGAGGAGGAGGAGCAGGAAGAGGAGGAGGAGGAGGAGGAGGAGGAGGAGGAGGAGGAGGAGGAGGAGGAGGAGGAGGAGGAGGAGGAGGAGGAGGAGGAGGAAGAGGAGTGCATTGCATTTGAAAGCACAAGGTGTTGGAATTCTTGGAGTTTCCACCCCTCAGGGACAGGCCGACTACAGACAGCAAACGCGCCCTGAGAGAAACACTAAAGTGTCGGTGCAGCTGGAGTAGAGTCAAGAGATGATAGTGACGAAATGAGCAATGAAATTATTAATATTTGCTTTATTGGCTAAATACACTTGTTTTGTTAACCTTATTTTACTATATATATATATATATATATATATATATATATATATATATATATATATATATATATATATATATGGACAAATATCTATTGATGAATCTAGACATGAATTTATAAAACATACATTTTGCTAACCCTTCAGGGTCTTGGGCCTTTTTCTCGATTTTACATAATTTCTTAAATTCACCTTTTTAAAGCACTTGCATATGAGATATATATCCACGTGTTACATCAAACATTGCAAAACAATCTCAGCTCTCTATATACTGAGGCACCATTGTCCTACGGCACAAGTGTAAAGAGATAATATGGCCCTAAAGCTGAAAAATTGAAGATCGATTTTTGAAATTCTTCAAATCTTTTGTGAAAACAGAACCTTACTCATGTGGTCTGTTTACTACTGTAAATTACTGTTCTGGTTTACCAAAGATCTTATGTTCACAAAAGCAGTGAAATATATGAATACAATGGTAGATACATGTAAATACCAAATGTTGTATTATAGTTCTTTGAGTAGAAATGTTGTCTGTCAACAGAATTCAGAACAAGAACATAATATGTACTCTTCACCAGCGTATGGTCGTGTGTCGCATCGTGTGCCGGGGGGCGACTCCTCTGGTTGTATAGAAGTCTATGCTTCATATGTTAAAGCTGCATTCTCTCTTCTGACCACCAGGGGGCGACTCCTCTGGTTGTATAGAAGTCTATGCTTCATGCGTTAAAGTTGCATTCTCTCTCCTGACCACCAGGGGGCGACTCCTCTGGTTGTACAGAAGTCTATGCTTCATGTGTTAAAGCTGCATTATCTCTACTGACCACCAGGGGGTGACTCCTCTGGTTGTATAGAAGTATATGCTTCATGTGTTAAAGCTGCATTCTCTCTCCTGACCACCAGGGGGCAACTCCTCTGGTTGTATAGAAGTCTATGCGTCATGTGTTAAAGCTGCATTCTCTCTACTGACCACCAGGGGGCGACTCCTCTGGTTGTATAGAAGTCTATATAAATGACTACTTCTCTCTTGATGTATTCCCTCAGTAAACATTGTAAACATGAGTTTATGTCTCAATCTCTAGTTTCTAGTCTTCTTCTATACAGCCCGATATATAACTGTTTTTCCATAACTATGAAAGATAAATAACTGACAGCAGTATTTCTTATTTCGATTAACATGCCAAACACTGACAGAACTTAGTTGTGACCTTGAAGTCTAACAGATGCACATCCTCTCTCTCACACACACACACACACACACACACACACACACACACACTGGCACGCAACTGTGTGCAGAAACACACAGAAACACACAAACGCACACAAACACATACACAGGAGAAGGACAGTGGGTAGAGGTGGAGTCAGAGCGAGTAGTCGCTTCCTTCTCACGCAATGTTCTCTCTCTCTCTCTCTCTCTCCTCTCCCCAGGTGTCAGAAGACTGAAGTCATATGATCTTCAACATTCAACGTCTCATCAAGTCTTGTTGTTGTTGTTTTGTGTCTCTTTGTAGTTGTTTTGTGTCTCTTTGTAGTTGTTTTGTGTCTCTTCGTTGTTGTTTTATGACTCTTTGTTGTTGTTTTATGTCTCGTTGTTGTTGTTTTGTGTTCATCTGTATGCTCACACCATTATTATCATATTGAATATAATCATTAGTTCGACCGCTGGACATTTGCCCATTGACCACAAACTTTATTAAAATATGAAATGTTTACAAAAACAAACTAAGATAAATTAACATTAAAATCTTTTAAACTGGTTTATTTAATAATCGTGTTGTTGGGAAATTGTTCTCTTTTTAAAATGTGAAAATGAAATGTTGAAGTCTAAACAATTGTCTGACTTATTATATTTAATGCATGTAAATGTTTCAGAGACAACAAGAGGAGAAAGGAGAGAAGGAAATGAGAGGAGGGGTCAAAAGGAGGGAAGAGATGATAAAATGAAAGAAGAGAAGCGGTGAGGAGTGATGATAACAGGAGGGCTGAGGGATGAGGGGACGAAGGCAAGGAGGAAGGAGGCAAGGAGGCAAGGAGGCAAGGAGGCAAGGAGGCAAGGAGGAAAGGAGGAAGGAGGCAAGGAGGCAAGAAGGAAGGAGACAAGGAGGAAGGAGGCAAGGATACAAGGAGGAAGGAGACAAGGAGACAAGGAGGAAGGAGACAAGGAGGCAAGGAGGAAGGAGGAAGGAGGCAAGGAGGCAAGGAGAAAGGAGGCAAGGAGGAAGGAGGCAAGGAGACAAGGAGACAAGGAGGCAAGGAGGCAAGGAGACAATGAGACAAGGAGGCAAGGAGGCAAGGAGACAAGGAGGCAAGGAGGAAGGAGGCAAGGAGGCAAGGAGACAAGGAGGCAAGGAGACAAGGAGGCAAGGAGGAAGGAGGCAAGGAGGCAAGGAGGCAAGGAGGCAAGGAGGAAGGAGGCAAGGAGGCAAGGAGGAAGGAGGCAAGGAGACAAGGAGGCAAGGAGACAAGGAGGCAAGGAGGAAGGAGGCAAGGAGGCAAGGAGGAAGGAGGCAAGGAGGCAAGGAGGAAAGGAGGCAAGGAGGAAGGAGGCAAGGAGGCAAGGACGCAAGGAGGAAGGAGGCAAGGAGGCAAGGAGACAAGGAGGCAAGGAGACAAGGAGGCAAGGAGGAAGGAGGCAAGGAGGCAAGGAGGCAAGGAGGCAAGGAGGCAAGGAGGCAAGGAGGAAGGAGGCAAGGAGGAAGGAGGCAAGGAGGCAAGGAGGCAAGGAGGAAGGAGGAAGGAGGAAGGAGGAAGGAGGCAAGGAGGCAAGGAGGCAAGGAGGCAAGGAGGAAGGAGGCAAGGAGGCAAGGAGGAAGGAGGCAAGGAGGCAAGGAGGCAAGGAGGCAAGGAGGCAAGGAGGAAGGAGGCAAGGAGGAAGGAGGAAGGAGGCAAGGAGGCAAGGAGACAAGGAGGAAGGAGGCAAGGAGGCAAGGAGGAAGGAGACAAGGAGGAAGGAGACAAGGAGGAAGGAGGCAAGGAGGCAAGGAGGCAAGGAGGAAGGAGGCAAGGAGGCAAGGAGGCAAGGAGGAAGGAGGCAAGGAGGCAAGGAGGCAAGGAGGCAAGGAGGAAGGAGGCAAGGAGGCAAGGAGGAAGGAGGCAAGGAGGCAAGGAGGCAAGGAGGAAGGAGGAAGGAGGAAGGAGGCAAGGAGGCAAGGAGGCAAGGAGGAAGGAGGCAAGGAGGCAAGGAGGAAGGAGGCAAGGAGGCAAGGAGGCAAGGAGGCAAGGAGGCAAGGAGGAAGGAGGCAAGGAGGAAGGAGGAAGGAGGCAAGGAGGAAGGAGACAAGGAGGAAGGAGGCAAGGAGGCAAGGAGGAAGGAGACAAGGAGGAAGGAGACAAGGAGGAAGGAGGCAAGGAGGCAAGGAGGCAAGGAGGAAGGAGGCAAGGAGGAAGGAGACAAGGAGGAAGGAGACAAGGAGGAAGGAGGCAAGGAGGCAAGGAGGAAGGAGACAAGGAGGAAGGAGACAAGGAGGAAGGAGGCAAGGAGGCAAGGAGGAAGGAGGCAAGGAGGAAGGAGGCAAGGAGGCAAGGAGACAAGGAGGGGAACTGAAAGAAGAAACTAGAGATGAAAGTAGAGGGTCAAAAGGAGGGAAGAGGAGACGAGAGACAACAAAGTTAAAAAGAGACGTGAAGGTGAGACTGAAGAATGGAGGAGCGATGTTGAGTAATGCTGGAGGAGGAGGAGGAGGAGGAGGAGGAAAGCGAGGAGGAGGAAGAAGAGGAAGACAAGGAAGACGGGGAGGAGTATGTTTGTATTTAAAGCTGCTATCGGGAGTCACATGTGGGAATAGAGTGTGAATAAATATCCTAACATGTAGGGTCACAGAGGTCACGGAGGTTCATCACAAGTACTGAAGTACTGACTGAGAGAGAGAGAGAGAGAGAGAGAGGGGAGAGAGACACACAGAGAGAGAGAGAGAGGAGAGAGAGAGAGAGAGAGAGAGAGAGAGAGAGAGAGAGGTAAAAGTTGGGTTTCACAGTTTAAAAATTCACGAGTTCCCTTCTGCAGCAGTTTGCTAAATATAGGCTGTGTGTGTGTGTGTGTGTGTGTGTGTGTGTGTGTGTGTGTGTGTGTGTGTGTGTGTGTGTGTGTGTGTGTGTGTGTGTGTGTGTGTGACAGAATCAATTGCGTTCAAAACTGAAACCAACAACACGTCTGACATCACGCCTCCTGGAAGAAATTATGCTTAACTGTGTTTTATCAGTGGACAGTGAATGCATCACTAGAGAGGACAGTAAACACATCACTAGAGAGGACAGTAAACACATCACTAGAGAGGACAGTGAATGCATCACTAGAGAGGACAGTGAATGCATCACTAGAGAGGAGAGTGAATGCATCACTAGAGAGGACAGTAAACGCATCACTAGAGAGGACAGTAAACGCATCACTAGAGAGGACAGTAAACACATCACTAGAGAGGACAGTAAACACATCACTAGAGAGGACAGTGAATGCATCACCAGAGAGGACAGTGAATGCATCACTAGAGAGGACAGTAAACACATCACTAGAGAGGACAATGAATGCATCACTAGAGAGGACAGTGAATGCATCACTAGAGAGGACAGTGAATGCATCACTAGAGAGGACAGTAAACACATCACTAGAGAGGACAGTAAACACATCACTAGAGAGGACAGTGAATGCATCACTAGAGAGGACAGTAAACACATCACTAGAGAGGACAGTGAATGCATCACTAGAGAGGACAGTGAATGCATCACTAGAGAGGACAGTGAATGCATCATTAGAGAGGACAGTGAATGCATCACTAGAGAGGACAGTGAATGCATCACTAGAGAGGACAGTGAATGCATCACTAGAGAGGACAGTGAATGCATCACTAGAGAGGACAGTGAATGCATCACTAGAGAGGACAGTGAATGCAATGATGAATTTGGATAATATTTGGTGGAAGTTGAAACAACAACGGAGGGAAAAAGAACGAAGTGAAGGAATGAAGACGATTCACTGAGGAACGAAAGAAGAAGTTCTCAATTACAGCCTCCTACACGCTCAGTGTGTGTCTATATAAAGACATGGACGCTCTGATCGGACCTGTGTGTGTGTGTGTGTGTGTGTTGCCGCAGTGCCACATCTCTCTCCTCCCACTCTGAAGCTAAAAACAAACACAGCGGCTCTCATTACACACTGAAATTCCAATCAATACATCGAGGCCCCCGGGGGCCAACACTGCTTAGTGTGTGTGTGTGTGTGTGTGTGTGTGTGTGTGTGTGTGCGTGCGTGCGTGCGTGCGTGCGTGCGTGTGTGTCTGAAGCAGTTTGTGTTGAGTTGACCAGAGCAATAACTATTTGGTTTAAGAGAATTAAACAACAAAACACTGTGATGCATTCACTGTCCTCTCTAGTGATGCATTCACTGTCCTCTCCATCACTAGAGAGGACAGCGAACGCATCACTAGAGAGGACAGTGAACGCATCACCGTAGAGGACAACGAACTCACAAAGTATTCACATCCTTTACTGCGGTGAAAGTACTAATACCACACTGTGAAAGTACTTTACAACAAGTCACTTACATTACATTTCATTTATCTGAGGCTTTTATCCAAAGAGACTTACATGATATACAGTAGACAGTAGACACAGCAACGGTGAGCAATGAGGGTTAAGTGTCTTGCTCAAGGACACAACGACATGGACTGGCTGAGCCGGGGATCGAACCACCGACCCTTTGATTGAAAGACTGACTTGCTAACCACTGAGCCACAGTCGCCACTTAAAACCTGAAGTAAAAGTACACAAATGTAGTAAAATATTGAATGATTAGAAAATATGTATAGAAAGTACAATGTGTACCTCTGAGATGGAGAAGTAGAAAGTACCTTGAATGTGTACTTTGTTGGTGGTTGATCCTGAAGAATAAATACATAAAATCAGATACTTGTTGGTGAGTATTACGTTCAGATTGTTGTGACTTGATGTATTTGTACATGAATCTGAGACGGGTTGGGATTCTGTACAGTAGACAGAAAGGTTTAGGTTACAGACAGTCTGTACAGGTAGATGGACAGGTGAGACACACACACACACACACACACACACACACACACACACACACACACACACACACACACACACACACACACACACACACACACACACACACACACACACACACACACAGTGTACAGTCTGATACAAAGAGGATCAGCAGAACACAGACCAGGATCAGGTTTCTACCGGACCAGTTTCCACTTTAGAGACAGACAGACAGTCTGTCTGGGTGCAGTCCCTCCCTTCACCATAGGGGGAGGGAGGGGGGGGGGGGGTGTCAGGGGGCCCGAAGGGGCCCAAAGAGTCATGAATAAAGAGATACAAACCAACGATGAAGAATGACCAGAAAGATAGAAAGAGACCCATCCATCCATCTTCATCCTCTTATCCGGGTCGGGTCTCGGTGGCAGCAGGTCCAGCAGGCTGACCCAGACTTCTCTCTCACCCGCAACATCTACCAGCTCATTCTGGGGGATCCAGAGGCCCTATCTCTAAGGCTGAGCCCTACAGAGAAAACTCATCTCCTTACCCTATTTCTAAGGCTGAGCCCTACAGAGGAAACTCATCTCCTTACCCTATCTCTAAGGCTGAGCCCTACAGAGGAAACTCATCTCCTTACCCTATCTCTAAGGCTGAGCCCTACAGAGGAAACTCATCTCCTTACCCTATCTCTAAGGCTGAGCCCTACAGAGGAAACTCATCTCCTTACCCTATCTCTAAAGCTGAGCCCTACAGAGGAAACTCATCTCCTTACTCTATCTCTAAGGCTGAGCCCTACAGAGGAAACTCATCTCCTTACCCTATCTCTAAGGCTGAGCCCTATAGAGGAAACTAATCTCCTTACCCTATCTCTAAGGCTGAGCCCTACAGAGGAAACTCATCTCCTTACCCTATTTCTAAGGCTGAGCCCTACAGAGGAAACTCATCTCCTTACCCTATCTCTAAGGCTGAGCCCTACAGAGGAAACTCATCTCCTTACCCTATCTCTAAGGCTGAGCCATACAGATGAAACTCATCTCCTTACCCTATCTCTAAGGCTGAGCCCTACAGAGGAAACTCATCTCCTTACCATATCTCTAAGGCTGAGCCCTACAGAGGAAACTCATCTCCTTACCCTATCTCTAAGGCTGAGCCCTACAGAGGAAACTCATCTCCTTACCCTATCTCTAAGGCTGAGCCCTACAGAGGAAACTCATCTCCTTACCCTATCTCTAAGGCTGAGCCCTACAGAGGAAACTCATCTCCTTACACTATCTCTAAGGCTGAGCCCTACAGAGGAAACTCATCTCCTTACCCTATCTCTAAGGCTGAGCCCTACAGAGGAAACTCATCTCCTTACACTATCTCTAAGGCTGAGCCCTACAGAGGAAACTCATCTTCTTACCCTATCTCTAAGGCTGAGCTCTACAGAGGAAACTCATCTCCTTACCCTATCTCTAAGGCTGAGCCCTACAGAGGAAACCAGTCTGGACTCTCCCCCGAGACCGGTTTGCCCTGAGAGACCTGACATGGCTCCAGGATCCCTGATCCACTCGAACTCCTTCAGCAAGGTGGCGGAAGAGAACAAATTGTAATCAGCTACAAAGTGTTGGTTCATAATCACAATAATCATCAGACCTGTAAATAACTCGTTCATATGTATTTATAGAAACATGAACGCCTGCCGGGTCTCGTGAGGGAGCGACGAGGGCACCTGAGTCCAGACGTCCCCCAATCAGTAAGTATCAATTAACTAATTAATACCTACCCAGTGGGGGGTGGGGGGTCAGATTTCAGTTCAAGATTCAGGAGTTTCTTCAACCACTGTCATGTGAGCCCACATACATCCTCTGTGTGTGTGTGTGTGTGTGTGTGTGTGTGTGTGTGTGTGTGTGTGTGTGTGTGTGTGTGTGTGTGTAACATTAGCTGGTCGAACAGGAAGGACGGCGTTGAGTGTCTCGTCCAACTGCAGTCGGACAGACAGTTTAATTATAGAAGGAGCATGTCAAGATCATATCTGTGTGTCTGTGTGTGTGTGTGTGTGTGTGTGTGTGTGTGTGTGTGTGTGTGTGTGTGTGTGTGTGTGATGAGTCTTTAAACTTCAGTCTCTGCTCCTGTGAGATAATGAGATCAGTTCAGAGTCCAAACAACTAGAAATAAGTTGAATTAACTTTATTTCATTTGTTTATTCATTTTATTAATAATTCTGGACAGACAGACCATCCCGTCTCTCTCTGAACTTTCATTTTAATTAAAACTACATTTGTAAGAACTCATCAACTTCCTCCTCTTCAATTAACCCTCAGCTCGGCTAATCAGACGCTATCTCGTTAAGGCGGACCCCGTCACCCCTCTAATCTGTCTCTCTGCGGGACAGGAAGTACCGGACAGCTAATTAGCGCCGAGCAAGGCGGCGTCTCGCTCGCCGAGAGCCCCGAACCTCGACCTCCATCTCTAAACTTCACCGAGTTTTAATCAACTAAAACAGAGAGGATTGTGGTAAGGATGAAGGGAGTGGGGGAGTCAGCCGTCCTGCAGGATTCACAAAGATGATCGTTCGTCACTAAAGTACCAAACTTCACTCAACTTTTAGCAGATTTTATGCGTTCTAATTTTATAGATTAACACCAGACTCCTCTCCAGCCTTGTAGTCCAGGACATAGACAGAGCCCAACATCAGGGCGCCTAATCAATAAACATATTTATGGAAGTTAAAGGTTGTCGTTTCACATAAATCCTTCAGAAATATGTTTGGAATAAAACTATAAAACAATGTCTATGTCCACCTGTAAATCACTTAACATATGAAAAAGATAAACAATAACGTTTATTGAAGCTCAGCTAAGATTAAACCTGAAAGTTGATTTTTAATTAAAAAAACGTCTGATGTGAAATCGTTGAGCAGAAAAAACAAACAAACACGTCTCCAGACAATATTTTATCATATTTTCTTGATGTTACAATAATTAGCGTCATCATCGTCATAAATAGATCAGTTGATTCTTCACACAGTTAGAAGTCATAGCACAGCGGGAATATATTTATATACAGATTCAAACGTCACAAACTAAAACAAAAGCAACCGGCCGGACGCCGCCCAGAACTTAGACAGATCCCACTGACAGAGAGATGGAGGGAGGGAGATGGAGGGAGGGAGAGAGAGAGGATGGTCCTGAATAGTTTAAATTCATAATAATGTTGTGAAGTTTATTTTGAAGGATCTACAAAATAAAAGCTGCGCTGCTGACCAGTTCTTGTTTTTTTTAACGTCGGACTGAAAGCAAACAAACAGAAATAAAGCAGAAATCTAGAGGCATCATTTCCAGGACGTAGTCGTGGCCGACAGCAGACAAGATATACAATAGAAGAAATGAATCATAGAAAACAGATTTAAGGACAAAATAACACGATTTGTTGTTTCAAGCAGGAAGTAGACATAACACAAGTCCATAGCATCCAAAGCTGACAGTCTCACTCGTTAATAGTTTTTTTCTGCACCATTTGGTGTCCCTAGTAGGGATGGAAATAAGTCACAAAAAATAATCCAATAGTGCAAAACATATTACAGTTTATGTGATCCAAGACATAGACACGTCCCTGGAGGTCAAAAGGTGAATTATCAAAAAAATAGACAATCATTTTAGTCCAAAAGAAGAAAAAAAATATCTAAAAGCAATGAATCATTTTAAATAGTTTAGAAATGTTCTTTTGATTAAAAAATAATAATAAAGAGATGAGGACCGTTAGAGTCGTTGGTATCCAGCAAATAGTCTGAACCATTGTCCGTCCCCTTGTGATACAGCTGGTGTTTCAAAAGCCAGAATAATAAAAAGGCTGAATATGTTCCGTCGTGACGGACCTTGATTCCAGGAAATAGCCACGACCGGAGACGTTTGTGTTGGCTTCATGTGATGAAGAGTGACATTAATTTATTTCATTTTGTCACATTGAGCTTTTACCGAAACACCAACTGGTACAAATATCGCAATTGTTTTGATTTTTTAGACGATATTTTTTAGATTTGTAATAATTTTCTGCATAAATCAATGATGTTGATACAAACAAAAACAGGTTGATGGTGAAATCTCTTTGACGCAACAGTCTGACCTTTGACCTTTAGGTCAGAGGTCTCGACCATCGTGCCGTTTAAAGAGCGAAACGTTTGGACGACACAAAAGAAAAAAGGTCCACGAACCTTCAGGCACGTATGTGACACCTGATCTCCAGGTCGTAGACAGACCCCGGGGTTTGAAGTATTTTGCCGCAGACACAGACTCCAGGAAATAGCCAGATCACAACAGAGTTACTGCACAATAAAACCACATTCATTCAGATAGCAGGCATGTGGGCTCCAGAACGTAGCCAGGACCCAACAGAAAGATTTACAGCCAGTTACAATAGAAATCAGAAATCTGTTACAATATAATGTTTTCCAGGTCATAGCCAGGACTCAGAGGAACTGAGTGGTTCAGTCTACTTACAGTACATTCAATAGCAACATAAATCAGGCCAACGTTTTCATTCCCATTGGTCTTTAGTTTCTTCTTCTATGCCTTTAAAGCTTACCGATCCTTCTCTTCATTGAGAATGAACCAGTTCCAGCATTTAGTCGTAACCCAGCAGGCGGAATGAGATGGGAAATCATAGAGGCTCCAGATGTTAGTCTGAGACCACGAGAATAGGGAATGGAGGAGTTAAGAAATGTTGGTTCCAGGTGTTAGTCTGAGCCAGGCCCATTCCTTCCAGCTGAGGTGAGAAGGGGGAATGGATGGATCCAGGCGATAGCCTCATCCCGACCCAGCACAGCTCTCTTTGCTGAGACGGACTAATTCCTGGGATAAAACCTCCAGGTCCTACAGACAGACAGAAGTTTCATAATAAGTATCAATTTATTATCTTTGTTCATTGATTAGTTATTGATTAGTTAGTCTCTAGCATGTTGGAGGATTACAAACAGAAAAACTATTATTTTTGGTTATTTGCACTGGACAAGGGGAGGTGGGCGGGGCCTGTTGAAGAAAGGGGCGGAGTAGCAACAAACAGTTTAGGAAATGTAATTTATTTATTATTTATATATTTGCATGTATATGTATATATATATGTGTGTGTGTACTTATACCTTCTGCAGGTGCATGTGTATGTGTGTACTTGTACCTTCTGCAAGTGCATGTATAAATATATATGTGTGTACATGTACCTTCCGCAGGTGCATGTATACATGTATATGTGTGTACTTGTACCTTCTGCAGGTGCATGTATACATGTATGTGTGTACTTGTACCTTCTGCAGGTGCATGTATACATGTATATGTGTGTACTTGTACCTTCTGCAGGTGCATGTATACATGTATATGTGTGTACTTGTACCTTCTGCAGGTGTATATATATGTGTGTACTTGTACCTTCTGCAGGTATATATGTGTGTACTTGTACCTTCTGCAGATACATGTATATGTGTGTACTTGTACCTTCTGCAGATACATGTATATGTGTGTACTTGTACCTTCTGCAGGTGTATATATATGTGTGTACTTGTACCTTCTGCAGGTGTATATATATGTGTGTACTTGTACCTTCTGCAGGTGTATATATATGTGTGTACTTGTACCTTCTGCAGGTGTATATATATGTGTGTACTTGTACCTTCTGCAGGTGTATATATATGTGTGTACTTGTACCTTCTGCAGGTGTATATATATGTGTGTACTTGTACCTTCTGCAGGTGTATATATATGTGTGTACTTGTACCTTCTGCAGGTGTATATATATGTGTGTACTTGTACCTTCTGCAGGTGTATATATATGTGTGTACTTGTACCTTCTGCAGGTGTATATATATGTGTGTACTTGTACCTTCTGCAGGTGTATATATATGTGTGTACTTGTACCTTCTGCAGGTGTATATGTGTGTACTTGTACCTTCTGCAGGTGCATGTTCTTGGTCAGCTGCTCCTCCAACATGTTCTGCAGCTTCTTGTTCATCTCTCTCAGGTTCTCGTCTCCTGGTTTCACCAGATCCCTGAGGACCGAACCCAGACCTCCTCTCTCCCCCTGAGAACCCCCGTGACCCCCGACGGCCCCGCCCGACACGTCTGAGGAGACAAGGAGACAAGGAGACGAGGAATCCATTAACATTCGATGAAACTTTCACTGCGTATGAAGATTCATTCACTTTATATGGAAAGAGGAGAGGAAACAAGGGTGCATAGGGAGCAAGGAGAGGTTTACTACCAAATACACACATTTGATGTCACACACTTACCCTGCAGCAGTAAACGTGTGTGTGTGTTATTATACTACTACTACTACATTTCCCGTGCCCTGGAGCAAGGCACTAACCCCGACTGCTCTCCAGATGGAAGACACTGTTGCCTGGCAACGCTCAGTCAGGTTGTGTTTTTCCTAACGACAAGTTTGAACTAAATGTAAACGAACGCTGCAGCATGAAATATTCATATCACACACACACACACACACACACACACACACACACACACACACACACACACACACACACACACACACACACACACACACACACACACACACACACACACACACACACACACAATTACTACAGTGGTAATGGGGAATCAAACCAGTCAAACATGAAATTAAAACCAGCAGGAGAGAAACGAGGAAACGGAAACTTTTTGTTTCTACACACTCCGTGTTTACGTCTGAAATAATACGACATAACGAGTGTGTGTGTGTCTCTGTGTCTGTGTGTGTGTGTGTCTCTCTGTGTGCGTGTGTGTGTCTCTTTCTCTGTGTGTGTGTGTGTGTGTGTGTGTGTTACCAATGCGACTGTCCATCACGTAGGTCTCGATGATGGAGCTCTTCCTGCAGATGTCTTCAGCCATCGACGAACAGCTCACCTCCAGATGTTTCACCTGAAGGAGGCGGAGCCAGAACCAGAACCAGAATCAGAACCAGAATCAGAATCAGAAACAGAATCAGAACCATTTATGGCTATGTTTGTTTTCACATTCAAGGAATTTGTCCTGTCGGAAGGTGCATAACATTTAACATTTAACAATACACATTTAACAGTTAACAGAGTGCAATAATGCTTTATGAACGATGACTTCAGTGTTAATAATGCTTTATGAACGATGACTTCAGTGTTAATAATGCTTTATGAACGATGACTTCAGTGTTAATAATACTTTATGAACGATGACTTCAGTGTTAATAATGCTTTATGAACGATGACTTCAGTGTTAATAATACTTTATGAACGATGACTTCAGTGTTAATAATGCTTTATGAACGATGACTTCAGTGTTAATAATACTTTATGAACGATGACTTCAGTGTTAATGCTTTATGAACGATGACTTCAGTGTTAATAATGCTTTATGAACGATGACTTCAGTGTTAATAATACTTTATGAACGATGACTTCAGTGTTAATGCTTTATGAACGATGACTTCAGTGTTAATAATGCTTTATGAACGATGACTTCAGTGTTAATAATACTTTATGAACGATGACTTCAGTGTTAATACTTTATGAACGATGACTTCAGTGTTAATAATACTTTATGAACGATGAATTCAGTGTTAATAATACTTTATGAACGATGACTTCAGTGTTAATAATACTTTATGAACGATGACTACAGTGTTAATAATACTTTATGAACGATGACTTCAGTGTTAATAATGCTTTATGAACGATGACTTCAGTGTTAATAATACTTTATGAACGATGACTTCAGTGTTAATGCTTTATGAACGATGACTTCAGTGTTAATAATACTTTATGAACGATGACTTCAGTGTTAATAACACTTTATGAACGATGACTACAGTGTTAATAATACTTTATGAACGATGACTTCAGTGTTAATAATGCTTTATGAACGATGACTTCAGTGTTAATAATACTTTATGAACGATGACTTCAGTGTTAATAATACTTTATGAACGATGACTTCAGTGTTAATAATACTTTATGAACGATGACTTCAGTGTTAATAATACTTTATGAATGTTACTACAGTGTTAATAATACTTTATGAATGTTACTTCAGTGTTAATAATGCTTTATGAATGTTACTTCAGTGTTAATAATACTTTATGAATGTTACTTCAGTGTTAATAATGCTTTATGAATGTTACTTCAGTGTTAATAATACTTTATGAATGCTAATGTAGCTAATGCTACACAGTGTGTACTTATTATGAAGAGCTTTACAATAAAGACCCTGCAGGAGAACGGCACTAATGGGGAACGCTGCAGAGGATTTTAATAATGTCTCAAATCGCTGAGCTGACTCGAGGCAGGAGGACGTGGAGGTGAAGGAGGTGAAGGTCTCTCCTCACCTTCTCCTCCAGCATCCACTTCTCCTGCTGGACCTCAGCGAGACGCTGGAACAACTCCCCGACCTCATCGTCAGAGAGTTCAGCCGGACGCTGAGACAGAGGACTGCCTCCTCCAGACTGAGAGGGGAGGAGAGGAGGAGGGGAGGAGGAGAGAGGAGGAGGGAGGGGAGGACAGGAGGAGGGGATGAGAGGAGATGAGGAGGAGGGGAGGGGAGAGGAGGGGAGAAGAGGAGGAGGGGAGAAGATGAGAAGGAGGAGAGAGGAGGAGGGGAGAGGAGAGGAAGGGAGGAGAGGGGAGGAGGAGGGGAGGGGAGAGAGGAGGAGGGGAATGGAGGAGAGGAGGAGGGGAAAGGAGGAGAGGTGAGATGAGGAGAGAGGAGAGGAGAAGAGGAGGAGGAGGAGAGGAAAACAAGGTTTAATATTTATAAGATGTAGAGACCATTTTTTTTACTTTAAAACTGGACACTTTTTTAAATAAATTAGCGTTCCAGACGTCTGATGCTACCGTTAGCTTAGCTTAGCTTCCTCGTTGCATCAGATCGCCGTGACACGTGAACATGATGATTTAATGTAAATGGACTCTGAAAATAAATATAATGAATACGAGAAAAACTGAGTTTAGAAAAAAGTAAATAATAAAGTTGGCGTTAAAGAGGCTGTGGTCCAGGCTCCACCCACCTTGTTCTGATTGGTCGGCTGGGTCTCCTTCATCATGTCTCTGTAGGAGAAGGAGGAGACGGAGGACGAGTCTCCGGTCTGCTGAGTCCGACTTGGACTGTTGATCTCCGACAGAACCAGCTCCTCCAGGCCTGGAGATCATTAATAATCAATTCATCTGCAGATCATTACTCTGAATAACCTAAACTAACTATTCATTGGGAAACTACATTTGTTTATTTCCAGCATTTTATAAAAGAAAACTGTCCCTTTAAGATATTTAGGTGCGCTTTCAGACAATTTAAGCAAATGAACTAAAATCAATTAAAATGATGGAACGTCCCTTTAAGATGGTTTAAATGTATTTAAACTAACGGACTGTCTCTTTAATTAAAGAGAAATTCCCTTTCAGCCAAGGGAATTTCCCCTTTGTATATTTATTCAGGCTTTCAGTCATTTTAAGTTGAGCAACTGTCACTTAAACTTTCTATCATTCTCCCCCCTCCCTCCTTTTTGTTTTTACAGGGGTTCAGGTAAAAGAAAAAGTACATATATGACCGTCCCTTTAATGCAGCTGACCGTCCCTTTAATGCAGCGGACCGTCCCTTTAATGCAGCTGACCGTCCCTTTAATGCAGCTGACCGTCCCTTCAATGCAGCGGACCGTCCCTTTAATGCAGCTGACCGTCCCTTCAATGCAGCGGACCGTCCCTTTAATGCAGCGGACCGTCCCTTTAATGCAGCGGACCGTCCCTTTAATGCAGCGGACCGTCCCTTTAATGCAGCTGACCGTCCCTTTAATGCAGCTGACCGTCCCTTCAATGCAGCGGACCGTCCCTTTAATGCAGCTGACCGTCCCTTTAATGCAGCTGACCGTCCCTTCAATGCAGCGGACCGTCCCTTTAATGCAGCTGACCGTCCCTTTAATGCAGCTGACCGTCCCTTCAATGCAGCGGACCGTCCCTTTAATGCAGCTGACCGTCCCTTTAATGCAGCTGACCGTCCCTTCAATGCAGCGGACCGTCCCTTTAATGCAGCTGACCGTCCCTTTAATGCAGCGGACCGTCCCTTTAATGCAGCTGCTCTGAGTGGTCAGAGCAATAAGTAAGCTACTTTAAAATGTCTGATGCTCAAGTTTGTGCGGAGAAACCTTTTAAACATTTATCACTTCTTATAGATTATACATGATGCTGAGGGCTGTGTGTGTGTGTGTGCGTGTGCGTGTGCGTGTGTGTAACGTGGCTGATAACCGTGCTGACCCTGCGTCAGGAGGTTCTGGCTCAGTCCTCCTGCTCAATATTTAATGCTCTGATTCCCAGAGCTGACGTGGACACACTGGCGTCTGCTGGCAAAACACACGCACACACACACACACACACCTGCAAAGTCCATCACTCTGTTTGTCTCCATTTAACTGGATTGTTTTCTTTTCTGTTGCATATCTTTCTCTCTTTTTCCTTCTTTGACTTCCTTTTCTTTCAGTTTTCACCCATTTTACACACACACACACACACACACACACACACACACACACACACACACACACACACACACACACACACACACACACACACACACACACACACACACACACACACACACACACACACACACACACACACACACACACACACACACACACACACACGCCTCTCCTTACTGAAGCATTTACAAGGGAACGTCGTCCATTTAGGGGATGTTAAATACCGTTCCAGTTAGTTGCGCGTCAGGTTCTTCTCCGTGAATGGAGCCCTGAGTTCATGCGATCAATACGTTGAGTTCATGAGATCAATAAGATGAAGGTAAACACGATTTTTATGCCGGGACACTAAATATAAACAACTGGAATACATATATCTAGTTTTAACCTTTCAAAATAAAAATAAAATAAAACATGAATGAAATCTGGTTTTCATCAATTCTTGATATAATATCTACAAACAGCTGGTAGTTGGACCAGAGAGGGCTGTGACATCATGGTGACATCACACATTCAGGAGGGGGGCCGGGAGGGGGTACCTGTCCTGGTCTTGCTGTTGGTCAGGATCTCCTGAAGTCTCTCCTGCAGTTTGTCGGCTCTCTTCCTCTCAAGCTGCAGCTGCCGCTTCAAGTCCTTCAGCTGCGCACACACACACAATAATTAGCCAGCCAGCCAGCCAGCCAGCCAGCCAGCCAGCCAGCCAGCCAGCCAGCCAGCCTGCCTGACATCAGTCCTCACCGCTGCGCTGCCCTTCTTCTCCAGGATCCGCTGGCCGTCCACCGTGTCCTTTATCTCCTGCAGACACAAAACCAGATCGATGGCTTTTGAGGTCAAACAAGAAGTTTTAACTTTTCTTACCGACACATTTAAGAAGAAGTCAAAACGGAGAACTGAGCTAAAAAGAAGAGGACGTCGTGAACAGGAAGTGACCATACAGGTGTCGACCTGTCAATCACCTTGTAGCCCCGCCCCAAAGCTTTATGGTCTGTTTGACTCTGAATGACCATAAAGAGAGAAGTAGAGTCATTTTCTATAGACTTCTATACAACCAGAGGAGTCGCCCCCTGGTGGTCAGTAGAGAGAATGCAGCTTTAACACATGAAGCATAGACTTCTATACAACCAGAGGAGTCCCCCCCTGGTGGTCAGGAGAGAATGCAGCTTTAACACATGAAGCATAGACTTCTATACAACCAGAGGAGTCGCCCCCTGGTGGTCAGTAGAGAGAATGCAGCTTTAACACATGAAGCATAGACTTCTATACAACCAGAGGAGTCCCCCCCTGGTGGTCAGGAGAGAATGCAGCTTTAACACATGAAGCATAGACTTCTATACAACCAGAGGAGTCGCCCCCTGGTGGTCAGTAGAGAGAATGCAGCTTTAACACATGAAGCATAGACTTCTATACAACCAGAGGAGTCGCCCCCTGGTGGTCAGTAGAGAGAATGCAGATTTAACACATGAAGCATAGACTTCTATACAACCAGAGGAGTCACCCCTGGTGGTCAGTAGAGAGAATGCAGCTTTAACACATGAAGCATATACTTCTATACAACCAGAGGAGTCACCCCCTGGTGGTCAGGAGAAAGAATGCAGCTTTAACACATGAAGCATGGACTTCTATACAACCAGTGGTGGTGAAACTCGCTCATATACAGCAGCAGCAGTGGTCGTAGTAGTACTTGTACAACGCTGCAGTAGAAGTACCTGCTTGAGTGTCTCGATGGTGGAGGTGTGGCCCTCCTTCTGTTTCTCCACCTCCAGCAGCTGCTGCTTCACTCCCTCCGTCTCCGACTGCTTCTCCTGCCGGACAGACGGACGGAGACGTTTGTCTTCGTTCTGAGAGACGACGCCTCGAGGTCTACTATTAAACCGTCTCCGTGGTTTTTAAATTAAAGTTTGTAGATCAGGACAATTTATTGTTATTATTCTGCAGATTCCATTTCTCTTCCAATAACTCGTCTTCTTTCATTCTAGTGGAAATACAACTTTTATTTTACTTTTGTTTGCGTCTGTAGATTTTGCCTAAATTCACCAAAGGTTAACATTAGATAATGCCTCATTTGCATATTTAAACATAACATTTAAATAAATAAAAAAGCGCTTTTTTTTAAGGTCCGTGAACTCATCACGAGTGACAAACCCTTCTGTCAAAAAAGAAGAAAAAAAAATAATTAACTTAAAATTGTGATATTTACACTCAGAGACTTAGGGTTACACTTGAAAACTTGTTGGATATTTAGATTGTATGGTATTTTTAATGATTTATGTCATAATTCTGCACCAAAGATGTGTTCTAGTTCTAGTCATCATGGTTCGGTTTAGAGGAGCAGGACTTTTATTTTGAAAAGCAGAGATAATAAAGTGACCGAAGGTGGAGGGTTTTAATTTAACAGGAAAAAGGACAAAACCACCCCAAGAAGCCCCGCCCCTCATGTGATGCCCCTCCCCCTCCCCCTCTTAATCCATCTGACTGAGGGATTTCATTTTGGAGAACTACTTTAAATTCCTCCTCTAATCTTCTGCAGCTAATTCATTTCTGTAAGAATCCCCATCGGAGACGCTGCCGGCGCCCACCTGCCGACACGGAGGAGCGGATGGGCCGGGAGTTCAATGCTCACAAAAGTCTCACACTGCCCGTTAAAGGCGATTTAACAACACATGACGTGAGAACAAAAAACAATAATATATAAGTCAGCTGATCTTATTGTTTATTTATACACGGACACGAATTACAACCATTTTGAACCTGTGCGTTTATTATCAGGACAAACCTTAAAGGGGGATGACAAAAACATGTCCGTTGTCTTTATATTCATAAATCAAACTCAGGAATCTTTAAAGAGAAGTTATTTAAACTGCTTTAATAAAATCAGCCTGAACAGCTGACCACCTGACTGCTGCAGATTAGGCTCCTCCCTCATTAAGGCGTCCCGGTGGAGCTTTAAGGCACAGTAATCAGCGGCGACGTATCCCAGAATGCATGGCGGCATATCCCAGGATGCACGGCGGCGTATCCCAGAATGCACGGCGGCGTATCCCAGGATGCACGGCGGCGCAACCCAGAATGCACGGCAGCGTATCCCACGATGCACGGCAGCGTATCCCAGAATGCACGGCGGCGTATCCCAGGATGCACGGCGCCGCATCCCAGGATGCACGGCGGCGTATCCCAGGATGAACGGCGGCGTATCCCAGGATGCACGGCGGCGTATCCCAGAATGCACGGCGGCGTATCCCAGAATGCACGGCGGCGTATCCCAGGATGAACGGCGGCGTATCCCAGGATGAACGGCGGCGTATCCCAGGATGCACGGCGGCGTATCCCAGGATGCACGGTGGCGTATCCCAGGATGCACGGCGGCGTATCCCAGAATGCACAGCGGCGTATCCCAGGATGCACGGTGGCGTATCCCAGGATGCACGGTGGCGTATCCCAGGATGCACGGTGGCGTATCCCAGGATGCACGGCGGCGTATCCCAGAATGCACAGCGGCGTATCCCAGGATGCACGGCGGCGTATCCCAGGATGAACGGCGGCGTATCCCAGGATGCACGGCGGCGTATCCCAGAATGCACGGCGGCGTATCCCAGAATGCACAGCGGCGTATCCCAGGATGAACGGCGGCGTATCCCAGGATGCACGGTGGCGTATCCCAGGATGCACGGCGGCGTATCCCAGAATGCACGGCGGCGTATCCCAGGATGCACGGTGGCGTATCCCAGGATGCACGGTGGCGTATCCCAGGATGCACGGTGGCGTATCCCAGGATGCACGGCGGCGTATCCCAGAATGCACGGCGGCGTATCCCAGGATGCACGGTGGCGTATCCCAGGATGCACGGTGGCGTATCCCAGGATGCACAGCGGCGTATCCC
>CM042215.1:1105000-1135000 GCA_023566465.1 Cottus gobio | reverse complement strand
GCATGAGGACACGAGGACACGAGGCATGAGGACACAAGGACACGAGGCAGGAGGACACGAGGACACGAGGCATGAGGACATGAGGACACAAGGACACAAGGA
Source organism: Cottus gobio (assembly GCA_023566465.1). Taxonomy (NCBI): domain Eukaryota; kingdom Metazoa; phylum Chordata; class Actinopteri; order Perciformes; family Cottidae; genus Cottus; species Cottus gobio. The sequence goes on along the minus strand of CM042215.1, from coordinate 1,134,898 downwards.
CACGAGGACACGAGGCATGAGGACACGATGACACGAGGCAGGAGGACATGAGGACACGAGGCATGAGGACATGAGGACACAAGGACATGAGGACACGAGGCATGAGGACACGATGACACGAGGACACGAGGACACGATGACACGAGGCATGAGGACACGATGACACGAGGCATGAGGACACGATGACACGAGGCATGAGGACACAAGGACACGAGGACATGAGGACACGAGGACACGAGGCATGAGGACACGATGACACGAGGCAGGAGGACACGAGGACACGAGGACACGAGGCATGAGGACATGAGGACACAAGGACATGAGGACACGAGGACACGAGGCATGAGGACACGATGACACGAGGCATGAGGACACGATGACACGAGGACACGAGGCAGGAGGACACGAGGCATGAGAACACGAGGCATGAGAACACGAGGACACGAGGCGGGAGGACACGATGACACGAGAACACAAGGACACAAGGACACAAGGCATGAGGACACGATGACACGAGGCAGGAGGACACGAGGCATGAGGACACGAGGACACGAGGCATGAGGACACGATGACACGATGACACGAGGCATGAGGACACGATGACACGAGAACACGAGGACACAAGGACACGAGAACACGAGGACACAAGGACACGAGAACACGAGGACACAAGGACACGAGAACACGAGGACACAAGGACACGAGGCATGAGGACACGAGGACACGAGGCATGAGGACACGAGGCATGAGGACACGAGGCATGAGGACACGATGACACGAGGCATGAGGACACGATGACACGATGACACGATGACACGAGAACACGAGGACACAAGGACACAAGGACACGAGGCGGGAGGACACGATGACACGAGGCAGGAGGACACAATGACACGAGAACACGAGGACACAAGGACACAAGGACACGAGGCATGAGGACACGAGGCATGAGGACACGAGGACACGAGGACACGAGAACACGAGGACACAAGGCATGAGGACACGATGACACAAGAACACGAGGACACAAGGCATGAGGACACGATGACACAAGAACACGAGGACACGATGACACGATGACACGATGACACAAGAACACGAGGACACGATGACACGATGACACGTGTGTGTGTGTGTGTGACCTGTGTGTGTGTGTGTGTGTGTGTGTGACCTGTGTGTGTGTGTGTGTGTGACCTGTGTGTGTGACCTGTGTGTGTGTGTGTGTGACCTGTGTGACCTGTGTGTGTGTGTGTGTACCTGCAGTTGGGAGTCCAGGTCGTCCCTCTGAGCCAGCAGACTCTCCTGCTCCACTCGTCTCTGCTGCAGCTCCAGCGTCAGCGCCTCCTGCTGGTCACGGAGCAGGTTCACCTCCTGAGTCTTCACCGTCTGGATCTGCACACGAGACCATGTCACTGCTCAGAGGCTCCGGAGCAGGAGCCACGGGGTCCCGACTGAGAGGGGACCGAGCCACGGGGTCCCGACCGAGAGGGGACCGAGCCACGGGGTCCCGACCGAGTGGGGACCGAGCCACGGGGTCCCGACCGAGTGAGGACCGAGCCACGGGGTCCCGACCGAGTGAGGACCGAGCCACGGGTTCCCGACAGAGAGGGGACCTCGTGGAGCCACGGGGTCCCGACAGAGTGGGGACCGCCTGGAGCCACGGGGTCCCGACAGAGAGGGGACCTCGTGGAGCCACGGGGTCCCGACAGAGTGGGGACCGCCTGGAGCCACGGGGTCCCGACAGAGAGGGTACCTTGTGGAGCCACGGGGTCCCGACAGAGAGGGGACCTCGTGGAGCCACGGGGTCCCGACAGAGTGGGGACCGCCTGGAGCCACGGGGTCCCGACAGAGAGGGTACCTTGTGGAGCCACGGGGTCCCGACAGAGAGGGTACCTCGTGGAGCCACGGGGTCCCGACAGAGTGGGGACCGCCTGGAGCCACGGGGTCCCGACAGAGAGGGGACCGCCTGGAGCCACAGGGTCCCGACAGAGAGGGGACCTTGTGGAGCCACGGGGTCCCGACAGAGAGGGGACCGCCTGGAGCCACAGGGTCCCGACAGAGAGGGGACCTTGTGGAGCGAGCAGCGTGCAGAAGGTAGAAGACCGTGAAGATCAAGCGGAGGAGGTGAAGGACTCGGAGAGCACACATAGGTTCTAGTTGAGGTTCCTCAGATGTCGGGTTCCTGTTTGGGGACCAGGAATCTGCAGCAGCTGGTTTAGGCCCCACTAACCTAAAGCCAACTAGCTCGAATGTACATACAGCTTTACTTTCTTGTAAAAATTGATGCGTAAAAAGTTCAATGAATAAATATTGTTAGGTAATAGTAGTCCTACATCCACAGTATAGAACATTTTATCTGAATGTTCTAAATCAGAGAAAATGTGTGCAAACAAATAAATCAAAACAGTTTGGTTACGGTTCTATAAACGGGTTCTAGACAAGGGTTCTAGGTCGGGTCTGAGATGTAACTATCTGTTAAGGCCTACGTTGGTTTCAGACCATCAATCTAAGGTTAAGGTTCTAGATGAGGGTTCTAGACGAGGGTCTGAGATGTAACTACCTGTTCAAGAGCGCACAGATTAGTCCTCAGGGCACGGTTCTCCTGTAAGATGGAGGCATAGGTCCAAACTGGGTAAATCCAGGGGGTAGGAACCCTTTTATATTCCAAGGGTTATATTTGGAACCCACCAGGGGGTTCTCTAAGTGTATTACATGTTCTAGAGCAGCTAGGTTAGTCCTCAGAGATGAAGTAGTGTTATGGTTCTTTGTAAGGTTCTCTGGGTTTATTACCTGTTCTAGAGCAGCTAGGTTAGTCCTCAGAGCATCGTTCTCCTGCAGGATGTTGTCCACCTGTTCCTGACTGACTGCACTCTGACTGGCTACCTGCAGTACCGACGCACCACAGGCAGGGGGGAGCAGAGAGAACCGAGACACCAGCAAAAGAAAGCAAGAAAAACAAAGAAGGTGAAGAAAAGAACAGGAAGAGAAATAAAAGACAAGAAGAAGGAAGAGCAGCAGTAAATACCAGTTGACTATAATAGTCCTACATCCACACTAGAGACGCAGAAGAGGAAGATTTGGTTGCAAAAAGAAAGAATTATTGTAAACTATGAATGAGAGTATTTCTAGCGTAACTAATTAAATAATCTTTTTATTATCATCATTGGTAGCTTATGAGGAGCGTTATTAAAAGTCATTTTTATTAAGTGTTGGACCCGTTTGCAGCCTTTCAACAGATCGCTCTACAAACAGCTCCCAGGTCAGTTTGTAGAAATCCTGATGGATTCAAAGCTGGAATGTTTTTTACTGAATTGTTTACAGCTCTTCTTCTGTGTGTGTGTGTGTGTGTGTGTGTGTGTGTGTGTGTGTGTGTGTGTGTGTGTGTGTGTGTGTGTGTGTGTGTGTTACCTGCTCCTTCAAGCTGTGCATAGCCAGCTCGTGCTGCTCTCTCAGCTCGGCTGTCGTCTAAAAACACAAACACACGCCGGTCACACTACATTTCTGTGGTACTTGTACTTTGATTTTTGAGTATTAGTAGTATAGTATTTCATGCTGCTTTATTACAGGGCTGAGGCTAATAGAGCAAACGGCTAAGAATAACGGAGCTAACGGCTAACACTAATGGAGCTAACGACTAAGGCTAACGGAGCTAACGGCTAACAGAGGTTCCATTGATTAAAGATTTTGGTGAGAAACTTGTTTATGTTTTCACATAAATAGAAATCGAATTATTATAAAACAATAGTATTTTATATACATATTATTCTGCATAATAAGTACTTTTGGTTGAAGTTGATGCTGATACTTTTATACTTTTATTCAAGTAACCCTTTGAATGCTGTAATAAATGAGTATTTCTTCACTGTGGTATTAATACCTTTACTTCATTAACAGATCGGAGTACTTCACGGAGCTCTCACCTGATTGGCTGCCACGACGTCGGACTGTAGTTTCTGGATGCGGATGTTCGTGGCCTTAAGCTCCTCCTCTTTTCTTTGGTTGATCTCGTCAATCTTTGTCCTGCAGAGACACAAACAATAAACAACAACATCTGATGTGAAACAACAAACAAGAAGTATTAGTAGTACTAGTACTGGTACCAGTAGTACTATGAGCAGTACTAGTAGAGTTCTGACCTGCTGTCGTTGTACAGAGCCTCTTTCTCTCCCTGCAGACGCTGAAAACTACAAAAACACAGAAACTTGTTGTGAACTTTCTCATGTTAACAGTGAAGATCTTCATCATCATCATCATCATCATCATCATCATCATCATCATCATCATGTATAAATACTCTGTTTTCAGTATTCTAAAAGTCTCACCTCTCCTGTTTCTTCTTTAGCTTGTCAGACAGCTGGAGGAGAGACAGACAGGCAGGCAGGCAGGCAGGCAGGCAGACAGACAGACAGACAGACAGACAGACAGACAGACAGACAGACAGACAGACAGACAGACAGACAGACAGACAGACAGACAGGCAGGCAGACAGACAGACAGACAGACAGACAGACAGACAGACAGACAGACAGACAGACAGACAGACAGACAGACAGACAGACAGACAGACAGACAATCATAATTAAAATTTTATAAATCTCTGGCATTTTTTATAAATATTGAACAATATTTTAAAAGTTGTGAATTCTTCTTTAAAGTATGAACACGGTATTTCTTTAATAAAATCATCTCAGAGTATCAATAGATGGATCAATAGGTGATCAATAGCATTTACCTTAGTGATCTCCTCCTGCAGTTTGGTGACTTCAGCCTGTTTGGAGGCCTGAAGACAAAGAGGAGACGTTTGAGTCATTTCATCATGAACAAAAACATCTGATTTAAATCTGCTCGGTTCAGCTGACTCTGGGTCAGCCCGATCAAATATGTGTGTATATATATATATATATATATATATATATATATATATATATATATATATATATATGTGTATATATATGTGTATATATGTGTGTCTTACCTCCAGGCCGTGGACCTGCTCCCGCAGCAGCCTCTTCTCCTCCTGCTCCGTGTTGAGTTTCATCTCCAGCTCTGGTCCAAAGCAGTGAGTTATTGGACAGAGAGCAGCCGACCAGCCTAGCGCTGCCTGCTTATCTACAATCTTCTCTACGCTCTTCTCTGACCGGCCTAAAGGGGGCGCCGCACACAGGGGGGCAGTCTGTTAGGCCAGACGCACACTACAGCAGCTCCTACTGGACCACGGCTGCTTTGGTGGTTTCTCTGGCTAAAGCAGCAACGTCAAGCATCGAGCGTGACGCGTTCACTGACGGCGTGTTTATCGCAACGCTGCAGTTTTTCCTTCAGTGTTTTCTCTTGTGCGTTCTCAGAGTTTGTTGTTGTAATTCTCATTTCAGTCACAAGAGGTGACTGAAATGTAGAGGTACATGTAGAGGTATACCTCTACATGTACCTCTACATGTACCTCTACATCTACCTATACACGTACCTCTACATCTATCTCTGTCTACATATACCTCTACATGTACCTCTACATCTCTCTCTCTCTACATGTACCTCCACATGTACCTCCACATGTACCTCTACATCTACCTATACATGTACCTCTACATCTATCTCTGTCTACATATACCTCTACATGTACCTCTACATGTAGCTCCACATGTACCTCTACATCTATCTCTCTCTACATATACCTCTACCTCTACATCTACCTCTACCTCTACATCACAGTGGATCACAGTGGATCACAGACTTCCTGTCTGACAGGAAGCAGCATGTGAGGTTGAGGAAACACGTCTCAGCCTCTCGGTCCATCAGCACTGGTTCCCCCCAAGGCTGCGTTCTTTCCCCTCTGCTCTTCACCTCTCCAGTCACCAGTCCGTCAAGCTCCTGAAGTTTGCGGATGACACCACCCTCATTGGACTCATCTCTGGTGGGGACGAGTCCGCCTACAGGTGGGAGACTGACCACCTGGTGACCTGGTGCAGCCAAAACAACCTGGAGCTCAACGCTCTGAAGACAGTGGAGATGGTTGTGGACTTCAGAAAGATCTCAGCCCCACCAGCCCCTCTCACCCTGTGTGACTCCCCCGTCAAAGCTGTGGAGTCCTTCCGCTTCCTGGGCTCTATTATTACCCAGGACCTCAAGTGGGAACTAAACATCAGCTCCATCTCCAAGAAGGTGCAGCAGAGGATGTTCTTCCTGAGGCAGCTGAGGAAACTCAACTTGCCAAAGACAATGATGGTGCACTTCTACACTGCCATCATCGAGTCCATCCTCTGCTCCTCCATCACCGTCTGGTACGCTGCAGCCACTGCCAAGGACAAGGCCAGGCTGCAACGCATCATTCGCTCTGCTGAGAGGGTGATTGGCTGCAATCTGCCGTCCCTCCAGGACTTGTTTGCTTCAAGGACCCTGAAGAGGAAGATTGTAGCTGATCCCTCTCACCCTGGACACAAACTGTTGGTGTCCCTCCCCTCTGGCAGGAGGATGCGGTCCATCAGGACCAAGACCTCACACCACAAAAACAGTTTCTTCCCGTCTGCAGTCGGGCTCATCAACAGAGCCCGGGTCCCCCTAACAGAGCCCGGGTCCCCCTAACAGAGCCCGGGTCCCCCTAACAGAGCCCGGGTCCCCCACTGACTCTAATGACTCTGTCACCCCCAGACAATTCCCACCGGACACTCCCCTGCACATAGCCTTATGCTTAAATACACTTGACACTTTCACACAACACTTACACTCATGCACATTCCATGCACTTTATCTTATTTTTGGTATTTTGATATGCTACTGTTCCAATGTAGATATTCATTCATTCATTCATCCTCATTTATTGCACTGCGTTAACTGTTAAATGTGTATTGTTAAATGTTAAATGTATGCACCTTCCCGCCAGGACAAATTCCTTGTATGTGTAAACATACATGTCAATAAATGGTTCTGATTCTGATTCTACATGTACCTCTACATCTACATGACCTCTACATCTACCTCTGCATGTACCTCTACATGACCTCTACATGTACCTCTACATCTACCTCTACATGACCTCTACATCTACCTCTGCATGTACCTCTACATGACCTCTACATGTACCTCTACATCTACCTCTACATGACCTCTACATCTACCTCTGCATGTACCTCTACATGACCTCTACATGTACCTCTACATCTACCTCTACATGACCTCTACATCTACCTCTGCATGTACCTCTACATGACCTCTACATGACCTCTACATGTACCTCTACATGACCTCTACATGTACCTCTACATCTGCATGTACCTCAACATGACCTCTACATGTACATCTACATGTACCTCTACATCTACCTCTGCATGTACCTCTACATGTACCTCCACATGTACCTCTACATCTACATGTACCTCTACATGACCTCTACATGTACCTCCACATGTACCTCTACATCTACCTCTACATGACCTCTACATGTACATCCACATGTACCTCTACATCTACCTCAACATGTACCTCCACATGTACCTCTACATCTACATGTGCCTCCAGGACAGTAGACGTAGTGGTGCTCTTCTGCCCCTTGTGGCTGAGGTGAGCATCACAACAACAAACACTGAAAACGATCCCGAGCAGAAAGAAAAAGGAAAACTCACGACGGCAAAACAATCAATACTTCAGTGTCAATAACCAAACATTTGAACATTCATAGACATCGTTGGTTGAAACAAAAGCACATTTAAATCTGAGGGATAAAGGACTGCAGAAATATAATACTGTATAAAACAGTCATACAGTAAATGTTTGACCCTCAAACACTGCAGATACGTCTTCTATCAAGTACTAATACTGCAGTAGTATTTGCGTACCGGCTGGAATCTTTGTGATGAAGTATTCGGGTGTGAAAGAGTTTTCGTTTTGCAGCTTCACCAGAAACGACCTGATTGAGGAGCGTCACTAAAAAACCTTCAGTTTAACCTTCAGTTTAACCTCAAAATTATCCTTCAATTTAACCTTCAGATTAAACCAGGTTAACCTTCAATTTAAATCAAGTTAACCTTCATTTTAACCTTCATATTAACCTTCAGATTAAATCAGGCTAACATTCAGTTTAACTTTCAGATTAACCTTCAGATTAATGTTTAGATTAAATCAAGTTAACCTTCAGATAGATCTTCAGATTAACCTTGAGAATAACCTTCAGCTTCTCTAAGCTTTCACAACTCATCCGTTCGTCCTCAAGTAAAAAGACAAAACACTTGAAACACATGAAAACACTTCAACGGGTAAAAAACAGACAATTACATGTTTTGATGTGTTTTTAGGAATAAAAGTGAGAATAAAACAGAAAGTTTCTCTATAATAAATGCTTTAAAGTAACGTAGCATCGAAGTCTGAAAGTTTGGAGCTTCAGGTTTGATCGCCTCTCGTTTATAAATGAGGATCAATAACTGTTTCTATCAGAGATGATCAGGTTTATTGATGAGGCTCATTAATAGAGAAACCAGACGATGTATCACCTAATATCGTCATAGTAGCTCATTTATAGGGATGCAACGATACCATTTTTTACAAACCGATACCGATATTTTTATTTGTGTACTTGCCGATACCGAGTACCGATACCGATACTTCTTAGATTTGGTCTCCATGAAAGTGCAATTAATTTGGAGGCAGATTTTATTTTATCCTCTGCAGATTATGTCAAGCCTATAGTACAAAATTAACAGAAGGCTATCCCAAGCTTTAAACTTCTTGTGGAAGTCCCTCTAATGTCGGACCATAAAACGCCCCCGTGTCCGGGTTCATAATGTAAGCGATAATATTAGGTATGAGCAATTATATAGGAAGCTGTGTTCCAAGTTATGTTTCCGGTGCTTTTATTGTGGAGGGAGAAACGGAAAGGAAAAGAGTGGAATTGTGGGATATACGTGTGTGAAGGAGATACAAAAGTGGTTCAAGTTACCCTGCAGCGTGTTTTCATTTTATTAGAATTACAAATATAGACACACAACAGACACTCGGCTACAATAATATCATCCGTAGCCGCACAACAGCGTCTGAATGAGGCCGCTGCCAGCGCTACTTCAGGTGGATCAGCAGCCGTTTGATTCAAACCGGCAGGACGGCGGTGATGACGCGCAGAGCTTCTCAATTATAGATGTATTAAATATGGAAAATTTCAACTCTCGCGTCTAACGTGCCGCCGGCGTAAATTTGCGTCTGTCGCAACCACACGCGTCTGTGCATAGACTTTACATGTAATCTGGTCGCGCGAAACATTTGCGTCGCGTTGGGACGGACTGATTACAAGTAACTCCGGGGCTGTCAGCCACTAACAAGAGCACTAATATGAGCACTAATATGTCATACACACGTATGCAACACCGGTTAATAAGCACAATATCGATAAAGTCTTGTATTGTACTCGCGTCTCACTTTCCTCCTGTCTATTGAAAGAAGTGAGCGCTGCGTAGCGAGGATCCAAGATGGCGGCTCCAGATTCTGCTGTTGAGACAAACTGGCCATCTGATTGGACGGCAAAACAACTTGGATAGCGTGATTGGCTGCTCAGAAGTTGAGACTGTTGAGACAGTTGAGACAGAGAAGAGTGTCTCCGGCTCCGCCACGGGGTTGCTTCTCCACAAAGCGCGACCAGTTTGTTGTAGTGAAATACTGTTGAGTGAGTATCGGTTCTTGGTATCGGCCATTGAAACCGATGCGAGTACGAGTATTTAACGCAGTATCGACCACCGATACCGATACCGGTATCGGTATCGGTATCGGTGCATCCCTACTCATTTACATATATGTAAATACCTCAGGAGCTTCAGAGCTCAGTTAAAGGGACAGTTCACCTTTTTATTTTTGCTTCTGCAGGTTTTAGTGGAACCAGAAGCAGCACAGTCTCATGGGACCTCCTGGAGAACGGGTCCTGGTTCTGGTCCAGTATTCCATCTTTACTGCTCCAATCTATTCAACTCTAAACACTGCTTTTAGTTTTATTCTCTCTTTTTAGTCAGAAGTAGAATACATGTATTACAGGATGATTAAAGATCACATGAGAGGACGTCTGATGAAGTGTGACCTCACCGTGGATCTGTTTCTCTGTGAGCTCCAGCTGGACCTCCGTCTGCAGACAGAACAACACGTTTATCACCACGTTCAAAGCTTCACTTTACTGCTCACATGATGCGTTCAAGGACTGTAGGAAAGATAAAGACCTGACGATTATGACGGATTAACAGTGATTTTTGTCGATTTTTTGATGAAGAAAATGTTTATTCATCATATATATATATATAGTTTGTCCCTCAATCATAATCATAAATCATGATTATTAATCTGACACCTCACCATGAAGCAGTGGATATGATTGTGAGATTAAAAGATAATAATCATGTTAAACACGATGATCAGATATCCAGTTGTTTGACTGGAGGACGCTTTAATGATCAAATATTTTAACTCTTTTATTATTTAACAAATAGAATTAATATATACGACTACTGGGAATGATGTCATTGAGATATTACAAATATTTTAACTGTATAAATACAAGTCGTCGTCAATGCTGGTATTAATATCCCATAATAATATGTTTACTAAAGAACCATTCTGGACTTGTTCAACTCATTTGAGAGCAATAAATAAATAAATGATCAACAGATATTAGTTCAGTCACCTGCTGCAGCCTCTCATTGGTTCCCTCCTCCCCTTTCCCCGTGACCTCAGAGACTCCGTTGGCGCCGCCCACCTCCGTGGTGGTGCTCTGGTTGGCCTTGTCCTGGAGCGCTGCAGGGGGAATCAAACTTATTGATTATTGAACACCTGCAGATCTTCCACCTGAACCTCATCTTTCTAGAACAAAGTTGCACAAAAGAGGATTTGAAGGCACTCAACAGGTGAACAAATGAAACGCACCACCTCTGCAAACCTGTGAGAAAGGTTACGTTGAAAACCTTTTTAAAAGTTCTATATTTAGATACATATTCAACAGATATTAAATATGGTGAGGTGGGCTCACCTTTCATCTTCTTCTGGAGGGCGGAGTTTTCGGCCTGCAGACGGAGCAGCTCTCCGTCCACGGGGGCGGGGCTTGGTGGAGCCCCGCCCTCCTTCAGGCCATGGTTCTCCTGCTCCAGCTGCTCGATCTGCGTGCACAGCTGGAAACAAGCGGGAAGCGTCAGAACCAGCAGAGAGACGGCTCGCAAGAAACCAATCATTCAGATAGATACCAGTCATTCAGAGAGGAACCAGTCAATCAAACTAAGCTTTAAATTGTGATATTATATATATATATATATGTTTTTCATCGTGTTTCATATAAAATCCTTCCTCAAACAAACATTTTACTTTAATCAGATTCCTCAGTGAAACTATGACGTCGGGATTGATTTTGACTTTTTAGTTCTTCTGCACTAAAGTGTTCTAGTTCTACTTCTGGTCCAGAGAGGAGCAGGACTTTTATTTTGAAAATCAAGACCACGGACGGTTAGCATAAAAAAATGAACTCGATCCGGCCTCCCACGCAATCTGTATTGGGGTTTTCCCGCAGCCCGCGTGCCCCTGAACGCAGCGCGGTACCTTGGACAGCTCCGTCATCAGCGTGCTGTTCTGCAGCCGGAAGTCGTCCTCCTGGCTGTGCAGCTTCCCCTGAAGCATCTCGTTCTCCCCCAGCAGCGCCTCCACCTCCTGGGGGCGGCCCGCAGGCCCACAGGCCCATCAGCACCACAGGTAGCACCACAGGTATCAACACAGGTATGCTTTAGAAAGAAGAAGCAGGGAAACTCACCTGAGCTTTCTTGCTCTTATTCAGCGCCTGAGGAGAAATCATAATAATCATAATCATTCAAATAAGCAACAGACTTGATGAATACCATCAGCTCAAGCTGTTGACTGAGAATTTATTTAAAAACATTTTATGACGAGAAGATTAAATATGACGACATCAAACCTCTGAAATTCATTTGTTTTTGTTCATTAACAATAATAATATGAATAATAATAATATTAACAACATTAATAAAGTCTTGGTTACTTTCTGCGCTTTGACAAAGTCCCGTTCCAGAACCACATTCTTCTGACGGACGGCGGTCAGTTCTGAAAACACAACAAACATCGTTATGAAGTAAATATATTAATTAATCATCATCATCATCATCATCATCGGAGGAAGTGTTTTACCGGACGAGTTCTTCCTGAGATCATCAGACAACTGGTAGTTCTGAGTCCGGAGCTCCAACAGCTGAGCCTGAACACATCATCATCATCATCATCATCACCATCACCATCATCACAAGCATCATCAACATCACCACAAGCAACATCATCCTCATATCTTCATCATCATCATATCTTCATCATTACATTACATCATCATCACAATCATCATCATATCTTCTTCATCCTCATATCTTCATCACATCTTCATCATCACAGGGACAGATACAGTACAAGACTTTATAATGAACCTAGAACACGTTACTCTGTTTGTTACATTAATTGTATATATTTATACACTTATTCTGTATATATTGTGCATTCTTATCAGAGTACTTCTTCCTGCACTACCTCTCTAGATCCAATGTGTATCTTGTGTACTTTTACTGCAGTAGAGGATCAGAGTACTTCTTCCTGCACCACCTCTCTAGTTCCAATGTGTATTTTGTGTACTTTTACTGCAGTAGAGGATCAGAGTACTTCTTCCTGCACCACCTCTCTAGTTCCAGTGTGTATCTTGTGTACTTTTACTGCAGTAAAGAATCAGAGTACTTCTTCCTGCACCACCTCTCTCGTTCCAGTGTGTATCACGTGTACTTTTACCACAGGACCACCTGTCTCGTGCATGTTAACATGTTGTTTACATGCTAAGCTAGGCTAGGCTAAGCTAGGCTAACGTTAGACTGTCAGGTAAAGATAGATTGATCAGTTTATGATCAGACATCAATCGGATCGATGCCTCCGCTCGGAGTCACGTGACGTCATTCAAATTCATCTAAAAAATGTAAATAAGTGACACCGGACACCGTTCACTGCTAACCGGGCTAACGGCTAGCAACGACCGAGCCGACGTCACGCTGCCGACAGGTGCAGGTGTCCCTCACTACGCGACAGCCGCACACCTGCCGCGGTTATCGAGCTTACCTGCATCCGATGGAACTCCTCCTCGGACAGAGCCTGCGCCATGGCCTCGGTCACCGAGCGGCTAGCAGGAAGCTAGCTGGGAGCTAGCAGGAAGCTAGCAGGAGGAGGAGCACAGAGGCGGACACGCGACAGAGCTCTCACTCTGACGCTGTTTCCCGGAAACCAAAGGATGAAACACGGAACAGAGCGCTCACTCTGACACTGTTTCCGGAAACTAAGAATGAAAAACACTTTTTTTTAGCTTTACTGCCGCAGAGAAAGTATTCAGATCCTTTAGTGCAATAAAATGATACCACACTGTGTACAAATATTCTACTACAAGTAGTACTCTACACTTTAACAAGTAGAAATGTTCCTTTATTAATTAAAATGAAGTTAAGCGTTCTATCATATATCCTGTCGACAGGGGCAGCATGCGTCCAGACCACTAGTGCACAGAACACTGTGTTTTATTTGTAAATTAAAGACAAGGTGCAGGACATCTGTTATAGTGATTCCCTATAAACAGATTCCAGATATCTTGTGTATTTTTATGCAGAAAGCGACTCAGTGAACATGAATTGATTCGTGCAGATTTCCAACAACAATTCTCATTTCCAGTGTGAATATCTGTATTATATTCAGACCTGCAGTTCCATGTCTCACCACTGGAGGTCGACACTGTCCTCGTTAGTCACTCACGGTTTGAACACAGAATCACCTCCATCCAATAATATGTAACTAAGTTAGTACCATGTAGTTAAAGTATTACAAATGTGAACTATTTTATATTATTTACATTATTAATACTCATGTATTAATATGTTCTTTCACATAATCAAAGATCTTTGAGGTTTTGAACGAATAAAATAATAAAACGACAGAAACACAAAAAGAAAACTTAAAGTTTACAGCCAACTACAAGGTCACGTTATCAGGATGCTATCAGTGGCAAATAACACACACACACACACATACACATACAACCACACACACACACACACACACACACACACACACACATATACATAGGGAGAGAGTGTGTGTTGGTGTGTGTTGGCCTCTGTACAGTGTTTGCCAAATGGGCGGTGTGTGTGTGTGTGTGTGTGTGTGTGTGTGTGTGTGTGTGTGTGTGTGTGTGTGTGTGTGTCAGTAGGTTTTACAGATCATCAACTGTTCTCCCAAGATGCACCAGGGCAGTGTCCATATCACAGGTCTTTAAAACACGTGTTTAAATATAAAAAAATTATAATAATAAATAATACAAATTAAATTAAAAAAATTTATATTTGGAAAGTTGAAACTTTGAAACTATAAAACTTTAAACATTTCCAAATTTTCAAATATCTTTTTAATATACATCTTTTATTATTATTATTATTTATTTTTTAAACATTACATTTTTCTTCTATGTTTATTATCATGCCGCTTCCACCGAGTCAAATCCATCATATGCACAATGTAATTGGCCAATAAATGATTCTGATACCAATCAAGTCATCAGAGAGGCTTTTGTCCAGAGAGAGACAAAAAAAAAACATGTCAAAACTTTATTGGAGTCTCGAACAAACAAAGTGAACTCTTTGTGGGAAACTAAAATGGGAAAATGAGAATCTAATCGTATGAACACAAAACCTGTCAGTTTGCTCAGAAGCGCCACCTTGTGTTGGAAGCTGTTCGCTAACATCAGGAAAATGCGTAAACTATCAAGTCATGAACATTGCAGCTTCGATTTAGAGATAAATGTCCCATCGGTAAAAAGATCTGCACTGAATTAAACTGAATTAAACTGACTTAAATGGAGAAAATGAATTGTGCACTTCTTAATAAACACGAAACAGCTGATGTCCAAGATGTAAACGTGTCGACGTCATTCTGTTTGATGATTCAGTGAAGACCCTGCAGGAGAGAATGAGACACTGAAGACGTTCAGGAAAGCAACCTCAAAGATTCAGGTTATTACACAATATGGTATAATATGTCAACGTCTATATCCTTGCTTATCCCGTCTAGTGCCACCTCGCTCCCAACGTGAAGCGGCGGAAAATAGATTTCCGTAGGATTAATGGTAATATCATTAATGCTTTTTACTCCTTACAGTCGGCTTTAGAGAGGACAGAAGAAGTGCTGACTCATGAAACACTCGCCGTCTGCAGCTCTTTGAGGCGTGCTGCGACCTGTCGAGTCACCTGTAGAGAGGAAGCACGAGGAATCCACTGCAACCAGTAACGAATGAAAACAGCTTCCTTTAGTGGAATGGTTAGAGATACAGTTGTTACATTACATTTCACTGACACTTTTATCCAAAGAGACTTACATGATATACAGTAGACACAGCAACGGTGAGCAATGAGGGTTAAGTGTCTTGCTCAAGGACACAACGACATGGACTGGCTGAGCCGGGGTTTGAACCACCGACCCTCTGATTGAAAGACGGACCTGCTAACCACTGAGCCACAGTCGCCCCTTACGTGTTACAGTTGTTAAAGTGTTACAGTTGTAATAGTTGTTACTGTGTTTACAGTTGGTACAGAGGTTACAGTGGTAACAGTCGTAATAGACATCAGTGTTACAGATGTGTTGATTCTCCTCAGAGTCACAGCCTCCATCAACCAATTAGGTGAGCTGACAGGATGGATATGAACACACCGTCCCGCTCAGTCCTCTCTCCTCCATCAGCTCTATATAAGGTCATCAGTCTCTCCAGAGGGAAGACATGGAGGACAACAGGGGTCAGTGGACGCACGCACGCACGCACGCACGCACGCACGCACGCACGCACGCACGCACGCACGCACGCACACACACAACTTATATGGGAGAGAAAGTCGGTGGAAAATGTTGGTGTGAAACTACAAAGCGTGAAATTCCTCCTTTCTCTTAAATCTAAATCTTTAAATCTCCGTCGTGTTTGATTTGGAGCGAATCGTCAAGAGATGAACTGCAGAATGAAAACACTCTGATCTGTTCGTTCATGTAAGAACACACGCACACACACCCACACACTCACTCACACTCACACACACACACACACACACACACACACACACACACACACACACACACACACACACACACACACACACACACACACACACACACACGAGCGACTGTGGCTCAGTGGTTAGCAAGTCAGTCTTTCAATCAAAGGGTTTAAATGTAATGTCATGACCTCATGGTTTGGTACCCTATCGTCATCAAGGAAGTCTGCTAGGTGCCATAGCTGAGTTGTGAATTTGGTTAGTCCCCACTATTTTATGACTTCCCAATAACCTTTTGTTTTCCAAAGGCTATATGCCAATCAGGGTCATCCCTTCTCCAGTCCAGAATTTTATGGTAATGCCGAAAAGTATTAAGGTTTCATCACAAACATATTTTCGGGTGGAAAATTGCTTTTTTCAAAAATGTAATAAAAATCACTCTTTTTGAAGCCTGGGTGGCTCAGTTGGTAGAGCATCAGACTTTTAATCTGAGGGTCCAGGGTTCAAGTCCCTGTTCAGGCGTTACATTTAATGTTGTCATGAGGCGACTGTGGCTCAGTGGTTAGCAAGTCAGTCTTTCAATCAGAAGGTCGGTGGTTCAAACCCCGGCTCAGCCAGTCCATGTCGTTGTGTCCTTGAGCAAGACACTTAACCCTCATTGCTCACCGTTGCTGTGTCTACTGTATGTCATGTCACTTTGGGTGAAATGCAACACACACACATAGAAACAAACATGCTCTCCGCCTGTTGTATTCATCACCATGGAGACCGCCGGAACTCTGACTAACAGCCGTCACCATGGAAACCTCACACACACTCACACATGTTATAAAACTCTTAATGGAGCGAGTTGACTGCTAATTGGGTCGTTAGCTGTTGATCCTCTTTCGTCTTTAAAAAGAGTGAAATACATAAATGTACATATAATATATATTTATAAATATAAACATATGTATGTTTATATATATATACATATATATAAACATATTATGTTTGATACATTATCAAAACTTTCTTTACTAATTACACAGATTTAAAACTTAATGACAATAAAAATAAATAATAAATATATATATAAACGTATATAAAACGTAATATGAAAATGTATATTAACCATAATAATATAAATAAATTATAATAATTAATATTAACAAACTAATTTCGCAGACCAAATAATCAATGTATTTATTTTTATTTTTGGATCCAACGTCGTCTTCTGGACTTTAGTTCAAACCTCTTGAGTGTGTGTATGTGTGTGTGTGTGTGTGTGTGTGTGTGTGTGTGTGTGTGTGTGTGTGTGTGTGTGTGTGTGTATGTGTGTATGTGTGTGTGTCACAAAACCACCACTGGTCTCTTTCTGGTATCTGTGGGGTTTTAACAACTGAAACAGGAAGTCCAGTCAGCATGACTCCACACACACACACACACACACACACACACACACACACACACACACACACACACACACACACACACACACACACACGCGCACACACACACACACACACACACACACACACACACACACACACACACACACACACACACACACACACAGGAGATCAGTAAAAATACTGTAATTTCTAACTAAAACCTTATTGAAGTAAAAGTATTTGAATGTAGTTGTTAATGTACAAGTATTGATTATATTATATATGAGTACAACATGTACCTCTGAGATGTAGTACAGTAAAAAGTACAATATACCTCTGAGATGTAGTACAGTAAAAAGTACAGCATGTACCTCTGAGATGTAGTACAGTAAAAAAGTACACCATGTACTTCTGAGATGTAGTACAGTAAAAAGTACAATATACCTCTGAGATGTAGTACAGTGAAAAGTACAACATGTACCTCTGAGATGTAGTACAGTAAAAAGTACAATATACCTCTGATATGTAGTACAGTAAAAAGTACAGCATGTACCTCTGAGATGTAGTACAGTAAAAAGTACAACATGTACCTCTGAGATGTAGTACACTAGAAGTACAACATGGAAATGCTCATGTGAAGTACAGGTACCTTGTGTACTTCAGCACAGTACTTACAACGTTAAAGCTGCTGAACCTCCCTGTGTTGTTGTTGTTGTTGTTGTTGTTCGTCTTCTTCTTTGGTTCGCTCCATAAGCGTACCTCTGCAGCATTGAAGTGGTTAATAAACTGCGTACTGTTCCTTTAAGAACTCCACCTCAGCTTTTACGATTAACCGACTTTAATGAATTAGTAATTAATAACATAGACTGAGAGACGAGCTGAAAGCTCCGGAAAGAGAAAATAAAGGCTTCAAGGGGAGAGAGTAAATATTGTCACACTGTTATTGTCATGTTTTTTCTTTAGTTTGTTCATTTTATCTTCAATAACTCGTCTTCTTTCATTCTAGTGGAAATATAACAATTATTTTTATTTATTTTACTTCTTTGTCTGTTTGCGTCTGTAGATTTATTTCTAAATTCACCTAAAGTTACCATTACATAAAGCCTCATTTGCATATGTAAACAACATTTCATAAAACTTGTAACACAATAAATGCTCCTCGTAGTGTCAGTGATGAAGTGGTGAATTTTCATGGTGACATCATGAGGTCATGTTTGACCCTGTTCACCTGTAGAGTCTCCAGAATGTGTTGATGTCACTAAACATCTCTTTAAAGACGTTATTATATATTCTGTTTATGCAGAGGGGTTTGTTCACACAGCATTCATAACCTCATTTATATAACTTTACTCTTTCATTATATATTCTGTTTATTCAGAGGGGTTTGTTCACACAGCATTCATAACCTCATTTATATAACTTTACTCTTTCATTATATATTCTGTTTATGCAGAGGGGTTTGTTCACACAGCATTCATAACCTCATTTATATAACTTTACTCTTTCATTATATATTCTGTTTATGCAGAGGGGTTTGTTCACACAGCATTCATAACCTCATTTATATAACTTTACTCTTTCATTATATATTCTGTTTATTCAGAGGGGTTTGTTCACACAGCATTCATAATCTCATTTATATAACTTTACTCTTTCATTATATATTCTGTTTATTCAGAGGGGTTTGTTCACACAGCATTCATAATCTCATTTATATAACTTTACTCTTTCATTATATATTCTGAGGGTTTATGCAGAGGGGTTTGTTCACACAGCATTCATAATCTCATTTATATAACTTTACTCTTTCATTATATATTCTGTTTATTCAGAGGGGTTTGTTCACACAGCATTCATAATCTCATTTATATAACTTTACTCTTTCATTACATATTCTGAGGGTTTATGCAGAGGGGTTTGTTCACACAGCATTCATAACCTCATTTATATAACTTTACTCTTTCATTATATATTCTGAGGGTTTATGCAGAGGGGTTTGTTCACACATCATTCATAACCTCATTTATATAACTTTACTCTTTCATTATATATTCTGTTTATGCAGAGGGGTTTGTTCACAGAGCATTCATAACCTCATTTATATAACTTTACTCTTTCATTATATATTCTGTTTATGCAGAGGGGTTTGTTCACACAGCATTCATAATCTCATTTATATAACTTTACTCTTTCATTATATATTCTGTTTATGCAGAGGGGTTTGTTCACACAGCATTCATAATCTCATTTATATAACTTTACTCTTTCATTATATATTCTGTTTATGCAGAGGGGTTTGTTCACACAGCATTCATAACCTCATTTATATAACTTTACTCTTTCATTATATATTCTGTTTATGCAGAGGGGTTTGTTCACACAGCATTCATAACCTCGTTTATATAACTTTACTCTTTCATTATATATTCTGTTTATGCAGAGGGGTTTGTTCACACAGCATTCATAATCTCATTTATATAACTTTACTCTTTCATTATATATTCTGAGGGTTTATGCAGAGGGGTTTGTTCACACAGCATTCATAACCTCATTTATATAACTTTACTCTTTCATTATATATTCTGAGGGTTTATTCAGAGGGGTTTGTTCACACAGCATTCATAACCTCATTTATATAACTTTACTCTTTCATTATATATTCTGTTTATTCAGAGGGGTTTGTTCACACAGCATTCATAACCTCATTTATATAACTTTACTCTTTCATTATATTTTCTGTTTATTCAGAGGGGTTTGTTCACACATCATTCATAACCTCATTTATATAACTTTACTCTTTCATTATATATTCTGAGGGTTTATTCAGAGGGGTTTGTTCACACAGCATTCATAACCTCATTTATATAACTTTACTCTTTCATTATATATTCTGTTTATTCAGAGGGGTTTGTTCACACAGCATTCATAACCTCATTTATATAACTTTACTCTTTCATTATATATTCTGTTTATGCAGAGGGGTTTGTTCACACAGCATTCATAACCTCATTTATATAACTTTACTCTTTCATTATATATTCTGTTTATTCAGAGGGGTTTGTTCACACATCATTCATAACCTCATTTATATAACTTTACTCTTTCATTATATATTCTGTTTATGCAGAGGAGTTTGTTCACACAGCATTCATAACCTCATTTATATAACTTTACTCTTTCATTATATATTCTGTTTATTCAGAGGGGTTTGTTCACACATCATTCATAACCTCATTTATATAACTTTACTCTTTCATTATATATTCTGAGGGTTTATTCAGAGGGGTTTGTTCACACAGCATTCATAACCTCATTTATATAACTTTACTCTTTCATTATATATTCTGTTTATTCAGAGGGGTTTGTTCACACAGCATTCATAACCTCATTTATATAACTTTACTCTTTCATTATATATTCTGTTTATGCAGAGGGGTTTGTTCACACAGCATTCATAACCTCATTTATATAACTTTACTCTTTCATTATATATTCTGTTTATTCAGAGGGGTTTGTTCACACATCATTCATAACCTCATTTATATAACTTTACTCTTTCATTATATATTCTGTTTATTCAGAGGAGTTTGTTCACACAGCATTCATAACCTCATTTATATAACTTTACTCTTTCATTATATATTCTGTTTATGCAGAGGGGTTTGTTCACACAGCATTCATAACCTCATTTATATAACTTTACTCTTTCATTATATATTCTGTTTATTCAGAGGGGTTTGTTCACACAGCATTCATAATCTCATTTATATAACTTTACTCTTTCATTATATATTCTGTTTATGCAGAGGGGTTTGTTCACACAGCATTCATAATCTCATTTATATAACTTTACTCTTTCATTACATATTCTGAGGGTTTATGCAGAGGGGTTTGTTCACACAGCATTCATAACCTCATTTATATAACTTTACTCTTTCATTATATATTCTGTTTATGCAGAGGGGTTTGTTCACACAGCATTCATAATCTCATTTATATAACTTTACTCTTTCATTATATATTCTGTTTATGCAGAGGGGTTTGTTCACACAGCATTCATAATCTCATTTATATAACTTTACTCTTTCATTATATATTCTGTTTATGCAGAGGGGTTTGTTCACACAGCATTCATAACCTCATTTATATAACTTTACTCTTTCATTATATATTCTGTTTATGCAGAGGGGTTTGTTCACACAGCATTCATAACCTCGTTTATATAACTTTACTCTTTCATTATATATTCTGTTTATGCAGAGGGGTTTGTTCACACAGCATTCATAATCTCATTTATATAACTTTACTCTTTCATTATATATTCTGAGGGTTTATGCAGAGGGGTTTGTTCACACATCATTCATAATCTCATTTATATAACTTTACTCTTTCATTATATATTCTGAGGGTTTATGCAGAGGGGTTTGTTCACACAGCATTCATAACCTCATTTATATAACTTTACTCTTTCATTATATATTCTGTTTATTCAGAGGGGTTTGTTCACACATCATTCATAATCTCATTTATATAACTTTACTCTTTCATTATATATTCTGAGGGTTTATGCAGAGGAGTTTGTTCACACAGCATTCATAACCTCATTTATATAACTTTACTCTTTCATTATATATTCTGTTTATTCAGAGGGGTTTGTTCACACATCATTCATAACCTCATTTATATAACTTTACTCTTTCATTATATATTCTGAGGGTTTATTCAGAGGGGTTTGTTCACACAGCATTCATAACCTCATTTATATAACTTTACTCTTTCATTATATATTCTGTTTATTCAGAGGGGTTTGTTCACACATCATTCATAACCTCATTTATATAACTTTACTCTTTCATTATATATTCTGTTTATTCAGAGGGGTTTGTTCACACATCATTCATAACCTCGTTTATATAACTTTACTCTTTCATTATATATTCTGAGGGTTTATGCAGAGGGGTTTGTTCACACAGCATTCATAACCTCATTTATATAACTTTACTCTTTCATTATATATTCTGTTTATGCAGAGGGGTTTGTTCACACATCATTCATAACCTCATTTATATAACTTTACTCTTTCATTATATATTCTGAGGGTTTATGCAGAGGGGTTTGTTCACACAGCATTCATAACCTCATTTATATAACTTTACTCTTTCATTATATATTCTGTTTATGCAGAGGGGTTTGTTCACACAGCATTCATAATCTCATTTATATAACTTTACTCTTTCATTATATATTCTGTTTATTCAGAGGGGTTTGTTCACACAGCATTCATAATCTCATTTATATAACTTTACTCTTTCATTATATATTCTGTTTATTCAGAGGGGTTTGTTCACACATCATTCATAACCTCATTTATATAACTTTACTCTTTCATTATATATTCTGAGGGTTTATGCAGAGGGGTTTGTTCACACAGCATTCATAACCTTAGTTATACAAATAGATTATGTATTATTATGTTCTTTTTTGTTATTAATACAAACATTGTATTTGTCAACAACATGAAACAATAATTTTGAACTTAGTTTTATTCAAAGTTTACATTTATTTTGTGGGAATGTATGAAACAGAAATAATATAATAACTGTCTTAACATAATCAACAGTTCCATAAAGATATTTATTTAAATGTTTCCATCTGTAAATATGTCACTTAACTTGTTTGCTTTGGCTAAAGTGGGTTGTGTGTGTGTGTGTGTGTGTGTGTGTGTGTGTGTGTGTGTGTGTGTGTGGTGGTGGGGGAGGGGGGGGGACGGGACGCCCGGGGCTGCAGCTCACTTGTGCATGCATGCATGCGTGTGTGCGCGTGTGTGTGTGAGAGAGAGTGTGTGTGTGAGAGTGTGTGTGTGTGTCCGCGGCAGTGTTCAACCTTATCAACACTTCGACTCACTTCCTGGTTTTCAAAACCGGAGTCTTCGGCGTGAGCGCGCACGTGCACGACCCCATACACACACACACACACGGTGACAGAGGGAGGGAGCAGTGCCTTGTGTCTCTTCACCACACACGCACACAAAAGTTACCGACACACACACGCGCGCACGCGCAGCGAGAGGAGCGCGTCGTGCTGGAACCGGTTCCGTTTCCCCGGAGCTGAAGGTTTTGGTTTGCAGCTCGGCTGTCATGCAGAACCCTGCAGAGACCAGGAGGCGGACTGACTGAACCCTGATCCGGAACCGCGTCTAGACCTCCAGACACGCACGTGAAGAAGACCACTTCTGGTCTCCCTTCTGCCGCGAAACTTTCCTCACGCGCACAGAGAGAGAGAGAGAGAGAGAGAGAGAGAGAGAGAGATTAAGAGAGGTAGAGAAAGAGAGAGAGAGAGAGAAAGAAAGATAGAAAGAAAGAGAGAGAGGGGTGAAGGAGTGAGGTAAAGAGGTCCTGAGGGGTGAGGAGTCCAGAAGGACCCGGGACCGGCTGCAGGATGTCGGACTCTGCCTCCAGCTTCCTCCACATCGGGGATATCGTGTCTCTGTACGCGGAGGGCACCGTGAACGGCTTCATCAGCACCCTGGGGTGAGTGCGTGCACGTGCTCGTGCACGAGCAGCAACTCTTTCAATGTTTCGATATAAAGTGTCATCGGGAGTAAGTTATGACGACACAAAGGGTTAAACTCGTTATGAGGATCAACTGTTCTTATAATGTACTTATATACAAAGTACACACATGTACGCCTTCTACTGAAGTAACAACTTAAATCTAAACACAAACTTAAGTTCTCTCTACTTTTCTGGCTCCTTTATCTTGAAATACTGAAAACATAAAAGCTCAGATATTAAAGACACATTTCAACATATTCAGCAGACTGTATGTGATAACTAATCAATAATTCATGAATCTGCTGATCAGTTGATCAGTTTGTGTATTAAACTGTTGGAACGCTGGACAAACACTATCCCAGAATGCAACAGGGCACACCGGACCATAACACTCATTTTATATACAGAATAATAAAATGTATAACTTTAAGCTCCTGTCGCCACGATGTGTTGAAGGACCGTCGGAAAGATGAACACTCACGATTATCACAGTTTTTACAGCTTCTGGGTGATAAACTGAAGTTTCTGACAAATTATTTATTACAAGAAAAGCTCAAATGTGTCGTTAAATATATCAAACTAACTAACTAAATAAAAACTAACTTTTAAGGTCGTCGTAAAGTCTACGTGATAGAAGGAACAACGAAGAACCAAAAAGACTTTGAGTCTAACGGTAAAAAGCCGTAAACCCCCACATTGACGAGGAGGGATTATAATATCTGTAAACTCATATATCTCATATTCATAAACTACTTTATTACCTTTATTCAAGAACTGTAAAGAAACAAGTCGAGTACTAAAAAACTAGAGGCTGAGACATAAACTCATGTTTACAATGTTTACTGAGGGAATACATCAAGAGAGGCGTAGAGTCATTTATATAGACTTCTATACAACCATAGGAGTCGCCCCTGGTGGTCAGGAGAGAGAATGCAGCTTTAACACATGAAGCATAGACTTCTATACAACCAGAGGAGTCGGCCCCTGGTGGTCAGGAGAGAGAATGCAGTTTTAACACATGAAGCATAGACTTCTATACAACCAGAGGAGTCGCCCCCTGGTGGTCAGGAGAGATAATGCAGCTTTAACAGATGAAGCATAGACTTCTATACAACCAGAGGAGTCACCCCCTGGTGGTCAGGAGAGAGAATGCAGCTTTAACACATGAAACATAGACTTCTATACAACCAGAGGAGTCGCCCCCTGGTGGTCAGGAGGGAGAATGCAGCTTTAACACATGAAGCATAGACTTCTATACAACCAGAGGAGTCGCCCCCTGGTGGTCAGGAGAGAGAATGCAGTTTTAACACATGAATCATAGACTTCTATACAACCAGAGGAGTCGCCCCTGGTGGTCAGGAGAGAGAATGCAACTTTAACACATGAAGCATAGACTTCTATACAACCAGAGGAGTCGCCCCCTGGTGGTCAGGAGAGAGAATGCAGCTTTAACACATGAAGCATAGACTTCTATACAACCAGAGGAGTCGCCCCCTGGTGGTCAGGAGTGAGAATGCAGCTTTAACACCTAAAGATGTCCCGATTGTCCTGAATGTGGCGCCTAAACAAAAGCGGGAATGTCCTCAACACATGAAATAAATTTCCAGATTCATTGAAATAAAACAATTTAAAACCCTAGCAGGATGTGTTCACATTATTGTGTCCACGTCCGTATCAAACAACCTCATAGACGCATGTTACCAGCACTCGGTGGGTTTATGGTCACCTCAACACACGGCGGCGGTGCAGTACTTCCTGTCTGTGGTATTTGTACACTAACAGTTCCAGAGTGTTTATTTACTACGAGTTCAACACATTGTGTTACTGTTGACTATCTACTGCCAGTTAGTTTAAATCTTTATTGTCTTCGTTCGGCGTTAGACCGACATACTTTATTGAGTATTGAAGATTAGATTATATTCAGCTTTATTGTTGTTGCAGTCCAGATGAGTGCAGATTCTGAGGCAATGGGATGCAGTTTATCTAGAAGTCCAGAGTGCAGAGTAATGTACAGAATAAACAGTAATACATGTGAATATTCAGTACATATAGAATGTACAATATACGGTGAAGGAAGCGATGAATATTCTACATATACTTGTAAGTAAAGCTATGCCCATATCTAGACATAGAATAAACAGCTGGAAGCTTGAGGACAGTAAATACACCACAGAGCCGACGTGTCCAGTATAGATGGTCGTATAAATACACTTTATAGGTCAGTGGATACAGTCCAGTGTACTATAGTGTAGTATAAATGTATGTGACAGTGTAGGGTGTAAACAAATGTGTTTGGCTAACAGCTAACGAACTACCAGCACACACGCACACACACACACACTGCTGAGTACCTCACCGCAACTCAGCCGATTGTTGTTAAGTTTGAATGTAGCATGTTGTACGACGCTATGCGTCCAGCCGTGTTTGTTAGTTGGCTCACTTTACATTGTATTGCTTGGTGTGTTTGGCTAACGGCTAACGTTAAGTGAATACACAGCTTGACGAGATTAATTTATCTTATGGTAAACAGCTTCAAGTCGTTTGCATACGTCGCCGCTTGTTTCTGAGTGCGTTTTACGATGTTGGTGTACCGCTGAATAACTGACTGAACCCCAACACTGAAACAGGGAACTGGTGCCAGGAGTAAGCCTAAAATAAACCTCATATGAACCTCAAATAGACCTCGTATGAACCTCAATGATACAGCTTACTTACCACTGGTAATATTGGCGGATGTATTGCAACGTCTTCCAGCAGTAGAAGCCCCATTGTCAAACTTCTTGCAAAATGATATAGTTTTACTTATTTTTGTTAAAGTTTGTGTTAATTCCTGTCTTCGGTTCTGCAGCTTTTAGGTTGTCTAAACTTCGTAGATTTTTCGGTCTAAACTGTCGTCAGTGATTCTGTAACTTTCTCTGACGTTTTACCGTCGAGAATACAACCTTGAACACAAAGAGAAAGTGCCAGCTATGTGTGGTTGTATGGCAGGAAGAGGAAGTGGTACCAAGTATGTCCAAGAGAGATTTCCATGAGTGTGTGTGTGTTTTTCCTGTATTGCGGTCTTTCAACCACACGTGTGTATTTGACTCGATCGTGACCTTTCCAACTTCCCCGCAGCCTTCAGCCTCACTTGTTGACTTTCTCTGTGACCTGAATGGAACAATAGGTCATCGTTTTAGCTACACTAGCTTCATATGCTAACAGCTGAAAGGAAGGAGATGTTATTGGGTTCAACGCGTTGGTCCAGTGAAATAATCAACACTGTTGGATGGTTTGACGTTCACGTGTCCAGAAGTTTACGCTTGAACACTTCAGTTCCTAACTGAATGCATCTACTGTTTTACTAGAAAGACTTCACACCCTAAAGGGTTGTAAGCAGCGTCTCCTGTGAAACTATGATGTCTTTATGTTTAGTATGTTCTCTCACTTCAACAGGCCTCACTCATTCTTTCTCTTCCCACCTGAGAAAAGGAGTCGCTGGATAAAATAGTTAAGAAAACGTTTGCAAACCAAGCTAACGCCGTTCTAGCTTTCAACTGAGCAACGTGAATGTGAATGTTTTCACGGCAAACAAAGGAGTCAAGTCTCCGACCTTTCTAAAGCCTCCAAAGTCTCCAACGTTTCTAAAGCCTCCAACGTTTCTAAAGTCTCCAACGTTTCTAAAGCCTCCAACGTTTCTAAAGTCTCCAACGTTTCTAAAGCCTCCAACGTTTCTAAAGTCTCCAACGTTTCTAAAGCCTCCAACGTTTCTAAAGTCTCCAACGTTTCTAAAGCCTCCAACGTTTCTAAAGTCTCCAACGTTTCTAAAGCCTCCAAAGTCTCCAACGTTTCTAAAGCCTCCAACGTTTCTAAAGTCTCCAACGTTTCTAAAGCCTCCAACGTTTCTAAAGTCTCCAACGTTTCTAAAGTCTCCAAAGTCTCCAACGTTTCTAAAGCCTCCAACGTTTCTAAAGTCTCCAACGTTTCTAAAGCCTCCAAAGTCTCCAACGTTTCTAAAGCCTCCAACGTTTCTAAAGTCTCCAACGTTTCTAAAGTCTCCAACGTTTCCAAAGTCTCCAACGTTTCTAAAGCCTCCAACGTTTCTAAAGCCTCCAACGTTTCTAAAGTCTCCAACGTTTCTAAAGTCTCCAACGTTTCTAAAGCCTCCAACGTTTCTAAAGTCTCCAACGTTTCTAAAGTCTCCAACGTTTCTAAAGCCTCCAAAGTCTCCAACGTTTCTAAAGTCTCCAAAGTCTCCACAGTCTGCAATGAAGCTCACAAAGAACTGAACCAGAAGTCGCTTTCACAAAGATTCTGTAAAACTGAACGACGGATTTGTGGGAAAGATGCTCATAAAGAATGAGAGTTTTATTCTAATATTCAGACTATATTTAGATGCTTCTGTGTGATATCCAAAGGTTTTTATGATTAACCCTTGAGGACTTTATTCACTTCTGCTATTTGTTTGCTTCTCGGACTACTCTAATTCGTGGGAAGAGTTTAGTGGACAGAAGATTTTTATTCTGAAAAGATTTGTTAAGGGGGGGGGCTGCTGGTCTCCTTCCAGTCAAACTCGGGGGCCTGAAATCCAACGGGACGCTCTGGAGGGTTCAGCAGCAAACGACTCATTTGAGGATAAACGTCTCTGATCGGACAGTCAAATATCTGCCTCAGGTTTCTTTGTTCAATGCTGAAGCACTTCAGCTGCTTTACATGATGATACCAGAGACCAGAAATGCAAATATGAACGACAATGAAATAGATTTAAAATCAAACCGTCCAATGAGAGTTGAAAACATTGACAGAAAGTGTTTATTGAGACTTTGTGCTCAATTTGATCATTTTTACCAGATGGACCTTGATGGAACTCGATGGAATTGGCTGTCCCACAATGCATTTCACCGGAAACATGAAGGGAGCCTGGAAATATTTAAATGACATGGCTTTTGTACAGAGGTTCTGCCTCTCTGGTTCCATCAGATGTTCTGAGGCATTCTGTGACTTTGTGTTTGACTCGACGTCGTAGTTCAAAACAAACAGAAACAAACGTTCGTATCCTGTAAAATCTGGTCGATCATTTATTTGGCCGTGTTAACTGGTGACTGCAGAGTGCGTGTTTGCTTGTTTACGTGAAACACAACCAAGCGTGAACCAACAGACCAGATTCTGGAGAGAGATTAAATTAAAGGTTAAAGCTTGTGATCACAGGATCTGTTGGAAATGATCTGCATGAAGATCAGGAAGATAAACACTTGGCTGATGAGAAAGTACTCAGTCGTTATTAAAGAGCTGAAGTGCAAATGAGTCACAGGTGGATTCATTGTGTTTGTGAGAATCCGTCCAGCTGAACAACATGTTCGCCTCTGAGTCAACATACCTGAGTGAGAATGGAGCGATTAGCAGAGCACACCTGGAGCACCTGGAAGACAAAGAATAGGGCTAAGGGCTGGTCTACTGCGACTCTGTGGGCGGTCGAAGGAGTCAGACATCCAAAGAGAGAGGGAGAGAGAGAGAGAGAGAGAGAGAGAGACAGATCTTTTAAAGAAAGAAGACTTATTATTCATATTTCTTGTTATTTCACCTGGAAGACAAACATGGAGGACGGACTGTCCTCTGTCATTTATTTGAACAGGGCTCGTAAAAAGGTGATCTTCACATTCATTGAGTTTCCTCAATCCTTTGCAGTCCACACCTCATTTGTATACTGGCTGGTGGTTCTGGCTCCTGATTGGCCGACAGGGACTGAGGATGCAAAAATCATCAAAAACGAGCCGGAGGCAAAACAGGGGAAGCTGCTCAACCGTGTCTCCTTCACAATAAAAGTCCAACTTTTGCTTTCTATGGAAAGAGAAATCCAGCCAGAGTATCATCACACACACACACACACACACACACACACACACACACACACACACGAGGCCTCCTGCT
>CM042215.1:927500-1100000 GCA_023566465.1 Cottus gobio | reverse complement strand
AGGATGTTGACTAGCATGGAACTACAGGATGTTGAACGGCATGGACCTACAGGATGTTGACTAGCATGGACCTACAGGATGTTGACTAGCATGGACTTACAGGATGTTGACTAGCATGGACCTACAGGATGTTTACTAGCATGGAACTACAGGAGGTTGACTAGCATGGAACTACAGGATGTTGAACGGCATGGACCTACAGGATGTTGACTAGCATGGACCTACAGGATGTTGACTAGCATGGACTTACAGGATGTTGACTAGCATGGACCTACAGGATGTTGACTAGCATGGACCTACAGGATGTTGACTAGCATGGACCTACAGGATGTTGAGCAGCATGGACCTACAGGATGTTGACTAGCATGGAACTACAGGATGTTGATTAGCATGGACCTACAGGAGGTTGACTAGCATGGACCTACAGGATGTTAACTAGCATGGACTTACAGGATGTTGAGCAGCGTGGACCTACAGGATGTTAACTAGCATGGACCTACAGGATGTTAACTAGCATGGACCTACAGGATGTTGACTAGCATGGACTTACAGGATGTTGAGCAGCATCGACCTACAGGATGTTGACTAGCATGGACCTACAGGATGTTGACTAACATGGACCTACAGGATGTTGACTAGCATGGACCTACAGGATGTTGACTAGCATGGACCTATAGGACGTTGACTAGCATGGACCTACAGGATGTTGACTAGCATGGACCTACAGGATGTTGACTAGCATGGACCTACAGGATGTTGACTAGCATGGACCTACAGGATGTTGACTAACATGGACCTACAGGATGTTGACTAGCATGGACCTACAGGATGTTGACTAGCATGGACCTATAGGACGTTGACTAGCATGGACCTACAGGATGTTGACTAGCATGGACCTACAGGATGTTGACTAGCATGGACCTATAGGACGTTGACTAGCATGGACCTACAGGATGTTGACTAGCATGGACCTACAGGATGTTGACTAGCATGGACCTACAGGATGTTGACTAGCATGGACCTACAGGGTGTTGACTAGCATGGACCTACAGGATGTTGACTAGCATGGACCTACAGGGTGTTGACTAGCATGGACCTACAGGATGTTGACTAGCATGGACCTACAGGATGTTGACTAGCATGGACCTACAGGGTGTTGACTAGCATGGACCTATAGGACGTTGACTAGCATGGACCTAGAGGAGGTTCCTGGCAGTCGGGGTCAGGGCCAACTCTGAGTTTTTAAAGGTGATAGTCAGGTCTGAAACATGTAATTTACTGTACCTTTACACACACACACGCACACACACAAACACACACACACACAGTCACACACACACACACACACACCTTACTACTATCTGTCAATATTGACCTTGCTACAGAGCTGAAGATCTGTCATCATAAGACTCACACGCACACACACACACACACACACACACACACACACACACACACACACACACACACACAGTGAGTCTGGGTGTGGTTGCTGCTGAGTGAAACTGTGTCAGATTGTTAAGATAAAGATTCCTGCAGGAGAAAGGTGTGTGTGTGTGTGTGTGTGTGTTGAAGGTGTAATGTGTGTTTGTGTATGTTGAAGGTGTGTAAGCTGCAGTGTAATTTACAGCTGAACTGCACCTTTCCCATATAAACACACAAGAAGCCGGCATTATTCTTTCAAATGTTTTAAATTGTTTAAACCTCATTCTCTTTCATAGAAGTTCTTCTTCTCTGTTTTCCTGTTGATTACATTATTACATTATTATATTATTACATTATTATATTATTACATTACATTTCGTTTAGCTGACGCTTTTATCCAAAGCAACTTACAATAAGTGATTCAACCATGAGTACAAAGTGCTATCAGTAAGAGCCATTTCAGTGCTACTAAAGTGCTACTTCCTTTATTCAAGGTATAGTCAGAAAAGATGTGTTTTTAGTTTGCGACGGAAGATGTAGAGACTTTCTGCTGTTCTGATGTCAATGGGGAGCTCATTCCACCATCGAGGAGCCAGGACAGAGAACAGTCCAGACTTTGTTGAGTGTTTAGCTCTCAGTGACGGAGCTACAAGGCGATTGGCAGAAGCCGAGCGGAGCGCACGAGCTGGGGTGTAAGGTTTCACCATGTCCTGGATGTAGACTGGACCAGATCTGTTCGTAGCACGGTACGCCAGTACCAGTGTTTTGAAGCGGATGCGGGCGGCCACCGGTAACCAGTGAAGGTCGCGGAGGAGCGGAGTAGTGTGGGTGAATTTCAGGAGGTTGAAGACCAGTCGAGCTGCTGCATTCTGGATGAGCTGCAAAGGTCGGATGGCACCAGCAGGTAGACCCGCCAGGAGGGAGTTACAGTAGTCTAGGCGTGAGATGACCAGAGCCTGGACCAGAACCTGTGCCGCCTTCTGGGTGAGAAGTGGACGTATTCTCCTGATGTTGTGCAGCATGAATCTACAGGAACGAGTTGTTGTGGTAATGTTGGCAGTCAGGGAGAGTTGACTGTCCAGGGTCACACCGAGGTTCCTGGCAGTCGGGGTCGGGGCCAAGACTGAGTTGTTGAAAGTAATCGTCAGGTCGTGAGTGGGGGAGACTTTCCCTGGAAGGAGAAGTAATTCCGTCTTGTCGGGGTTAATCTTCAAGTGATGTGCGGACATCCACTGTGAAATGTCAGTCAGACAGGCAGAGATTCGTGCTGCTACCTGTGTTTCCGATTTGGGAAACGAGAGGATCAGTTGGGTGTCATCAGCATAGCTATGGTAGGAAAAGCCATGTGAGCGAATGACGGAGCCATCATCATGATGACGAAAACGACGGTGATGATGATGATGGTGACGATGGTGACAATGGTGGTGATGATGATGATGATGTTGTCTTCCTCCAGTTGCTCCACATGAAGAGCAACAAATACCTGACGGTGAACAAGCGGCTGCCGGCTCTGCTGGAGAAGAACGCCATGCGGGTCACGCTGGACGGGACGGGCAACGAGGGCTCCTGGCTCTTCATCCAGCCCTTCTGGAAGCTGAGGGCCAACGGGGACAACGTGAGCCCCACACACACACACACACACACACACACACACACACACACCCACACACACACACACACAATAATACAAATAATAATAGTAATAGTGATTATCATAAAATAATCTCAATAATACACATTATTTGAACACGCGTCTTGTTTCTTTTATAACGAAAAGGTGAAAAACTTAATAATGGAATACGAGGAAAACTTATATGAAATATGTATACATACAGATATATATTCATGTACATGTCTGCTGCTGGTTGCAGGTGGTCGTGGGAGACAAAGTGATCCTGAACCCGGTGAACGCCGGACAGCCGCTGCACGCCTCCAACTACGAGCTGACCGACCACCCGGGCTGCAAGGAGGTAGTACACATAGTACTGCAGTACTGAGGAAGACCTGTAGTGCAGAGGATGGACTGTACTGTAGTACTGCATGAAGTACTGGTGAAGGACTGTACTGTAGTACTGCATGAAGTACTGGTAAAGGACTGTACTGTAGTACTGCATGAAGTACTGATGAAGGACTGTACTGTAGTACTGCATGAAGTACTGGTGAAGGACTGTACTGTAGTACTGCATGAAGTACTGATGAAGGACTCTTGCTCCCTCTGCAGGTGAACTCTGTGAACTGCAACACCAGCTGGAAGATCAACCTGTTCATGATGTTCAGTGACCACCGGGAGGAAGTCCTCAAAGGGGTGAGAGAGTACACAGTACACACAGTACACACAGTACTTTATGTACTCCAGCTTTCAAAGGTTTTAATGGGAACAGTTTGACTAATAAAAGAAAGAACGTTTCTGATAGAAGAAAGACCCAGTTCACCTAAAACGACAATGGCCAACACTTTTTACCCAGAATCCTCATTCTGCCTGAGATGTAACACTATTGTATCTGAATCAAAGAAGCAGAACTTCTGTACTTCCTGTCCGGCAGGGCGAGGTGGTGCGCTTGTTTCACGCCGAGCAGGAAAAGTTTCTGACCTGCGACGAGTATAAAAGCAAACTGCACGTTTTCCTCCGGACGACGTTGAGGCAGTCGGCGACGTCAGCGACGAGCTCCAACGCCCTGTGGGAGATCGAGGTGCACACACACACACACACACACACACACACACACACACACACACACAGTGAGTTGAAGTTGTGTTAAACTCTCTCCTGGTGCTGATTGGTCTGGCAGGTTGTCCATCATGACCCGTGTCGTGGGGGGGCGGGACACTGGAACAGCCTCTATCGCTTCAAACACCTGGCCACCGGCAACTACCTGGCTGCTGAGGTAACCGTGGCAACACTGGGCAGAGTGGTTCATGACTAAATAAATGAACATATATTATACATACATATATATACAAATTTGTATAAATATATATATAATATAAATACATATATAAGTATTTTATAAATATACATATTTATATCAATATATATATATATTTATATATCGAGGAAAAAGTGAATAGATGATCAGAACTGTTGATTGACTAATTGATTAATTCCTTAATTGCTGATCAAAACATAAAACTAAATCTAAATTGAGCTTCTGTGGACGTAGTTTGACTAATATACATTTTTTATATTTTACAATAATATATGTTTCTCATGGATGATATGTGTTCAATATTTATAAAAGGGTCAACTTTATACATTTGTACAGACTTGCAGGTATTCATTTCCAACATAACTTAGGGTTGGATGGATACTTCAGTTCCAGTAATAATAACTTTGTGCTCACTAGTAAACTGGAATCCTTCCACTCATGTGTGTTGCTGCCTCTGAGAAGTTCTCTAACTTGCAGTAGATGTAAATGCTGGATGTAACTGTTGTTGTTGTAGGAGAACCCGAGTTATAAAGGAGACAGTGCAGAGCCGGCGCCCTCGGTGAGTCCTCGTTTTAACTTCTTTCTTTCGCCTTGGTCAGCGCCAGCGAGTCTGAAAGTGATAACGTGCATAACCACATGAAATAAAGCAGAATGTTCCCTCCTCTGGAGGAACCCGTTTCCACGATCTCTTCTGTTCTGAAGCAACGAGCGGCCGGTCTGTGTTCTCTCTCGGCCTCACCTCCGACCCCTCTGTAGATGGACAGTCGCAGCATCAAGCGCTCCCATGGTGAGAGGATCAAGTACAAGTTGGTGGCGGTGGCTCACGGAAACGACATTGCCTCGCTGTTCGAGCTCGACCCGACGACGCTGCAGAAGACAGACTCGTTCGTGCCACGGTAGGAACGCAAATGTTTCACAATACAATACCACAAAGAAGGACGGGAAGTATTTTAAAGTCACAAAACAAACGGTATCCGTGTGAACTAAGGCAACCTTTAGATCTACCTTCCTGCATGCTTTTATTGTGAAAGACTTGAGCAAGACTTGAGGAAGTCTCGGGTTTCACTGACATTAACTTAACAACAATCAAATGAACAGAATCATGAGGTCTTTTAAAAGAGAAACTCAAAGCACCTGAAAAGTTAATTTATTGATCCGTTCATCCATCGTTGTTTGCTCAGTTCAGACTAAACCACTATAAACCCTCAGAGAGTAGCCCCCCCCCCCCCCCCCCCCCCCCCCATGGGGAAGCAGGGTGGTTTAGGTGAACTAAACATTGTGGTGGTCGTCTCTCAGGAACTCGTATGTACGATTGAGACACCTGTGCACCAACACCTGGATCCAGAGCACCAACGTCCCCATCGACATCAACGAGGAGCGACCCATCAGACTCATGGTGAGTCGTCACTGAACCTCTGACTAGAGAACCGGTCCACTAGAAGGCCGGTCCACTAGAAGGCTAGTCCTCTAGAAGACCGACAACTAGAAGGCCGTCTACTAGAAGGCCGGTCCACTAGAAGGCTAATCCACTAGAAGGCCGTCTACTAGACGGTCGATCCACAAGAATGCCAGTCCACAAGAGGGCCGATCCACTAGAAGGCCGATCCACTAGAAGGCCGGTCCATTAGAAGGCCAATCCATTAGAAGGCCGATCCACTAGAAGGCCAATCCACTAGAAGGCCGGTCCACTAGAAGGCCGGTCCACTAGAAGGCCGGTCCACTAGAAGGCCAATCCACTAGAAGGCCGGTCCACTAGAAGGCCGATCCACTAGACGGCCGGTCCATTAGAAGGCCAATCCACTAGAAGGCCGGTCCACTAGAAGGCCGGTCCTCTCCAGAATTAATTTTGTTTAATGCAACACACTTTCTTTAGTGTCATAACCCTGCTGACTAACAAACGGAATTATCAAAATACTTGTTCATTAACTTTCTGTTCATGGGTCCATTACTGATTGGTCCATTACTGATTGGTTCATTACTAATTGGTCCATTACTAATTGGTCCATTACTGATTGGTTCATTACTGATTGGTCCATTACTGATTGGTTCATTACTAATTGGTCCATTACTAATTGGTCCATTACTGATTGGTTCATTACTGATTGGTCCATTACTGATTGGTTCATTACTAATTGGTCCATTACTAATTGGTCCATTACTGATTGGTTCATTACTGATTGGTCCATTACTGATTGGTTCATTACTGATTGGTTCATTACTGATTGGTCCATTACTGATTAGTCCATTATTGGTTGGTCTCTGGTCGGATTCATTATTACTTTTAGTTTTTTTTTTATCAGATTCAGTCCCTAAATAATAATTTTGACAATTTCAAACAATTACATTTTTTGGGGCATCTTTTTTAAATTTGAATAACTTACTTGGCCTATTTTGTTAAACAAAAAAATAATATATATATTTAAAAAAAAAGTTTTTTGACAGATTGAGACAATGAACGTATCATATTGGCCCCAGTGTTGCAAAAGTCCTACTGAAATTACATAACTATGAAATCAAACCTTAAGGGGAGATTACAGATAATAAAAGCTTTAACTGGTCCTCTAGTTGGGAACGTGTCCAACGAAGGAGGACAAGGAGGCGTTCGCCATCGTCTCCGTTCCCGTGATGGAGATCAGAGATCTGGACTTTGCCAACGATGCCAGCGCCATGCTGAGCACCGTGGTGGACCAGTTCAGCCAGGGCTTCATCAGCCAGAACGACCGGCGGTACGGCGTGTGTGTGTGTGAGAGTGTGTGTGTGTGTGTGAGTGTGTGTGTGTGTGTGTATGAGTGTGTGTGTGAGAGTGAACTCATTTGATGTCTGTACAAGGTTATTTGGTGCAAAAATGCTCACAATTGATTTATTATCTATTTGATCTGATTTCCACTAAATTATTGAAATAATTTAATATTCATATTCAAAGCTTTTCAAAGTGTTTTATCTTTCGTGGTCATTAATCCATAGGTTATAGTTTGGTTTCTCATTATGTTAAACCTCAGTACAGATGGTTTAATGGATATAAAACAGAGCAGAGAAAAGACAAATTGAAAAAGAGAATGATAAATATTTGTCTAGTTAAGTTAAAACATGGTAAAGTGTAAACAATAATTTTAATAAATAAAAAATAACTTGAATTTGGTCCGAAAGCTTTCTCAGTTTGAGAAATTAATTTGAAATATGACGTGAACTTGTGAATTATGTTAATGGTCCAAACGTCTTCTTTAAAGTGTCAGATTATCCCCTTGTTGGGTTTCATATCTAAATACAGAATCCACACTTTCAGATGAGAGAAATCACAGGAAACCTTCTGAAACGTGAAACGAAGGATTTATTGAAAACTAGATTTTATTATTAAAGAATGACGTGTTCATGGATTTGCCGCTGATGGATTGAGAATATGTTCTGAATTGTCTGCAAATCAGAGAGCAGACTCAATGAACGCTGCTCTGCCGCTCAGGTTCGCCATCAAGCTGCTGGAGGACGTGGTGTTCTTCGTGGCCGACGTCCTCAACAGCGGCCAGGCGGTGCTGGACGTCGCCATGAGCAAAGCCAACCGCGAGCGGCAGAAGCTGATGAGGGAGCAGAACATCCTCAAACAGGTACGAGCCCACAACGCCCCGGTGGGTAGAGGTGAAGCAGGGAAGTCCACTAGCAAACACCTGCCTGTGTGTCCAGATCTTCGGCATCCTGAAGGCCCCCTTCAAGGACCGGGGGGGAGGGGAGGGGCCTCTGCTGCGTCTGGAGGAGCTGGCGGACCAGAAGAACTCTCCATACCAGTACATGTTCAGGCTCTGCTACAGGGTCCTCCGGCACTCCCAGGAGGACTACCGCAAGAACCAGGTGAGGAGGAAGATGGTGATGAGGATGGCGATGATAAAGATGATGATGATGATGATGAAAGGGATGATGATATTCATTCTCTAACCCCCTCCAGGAGCACATAGCCAAGCAGTTCGGAGTGATGCAGAGTCAGATCGGGTACGACATCCTGGCCGAGGACACCATCACCGCGCTGCTGCACAACAACCGGAAACTGTTGGAGAAACACATCACCAAGACCGAGGTGGAGACCTTCGTCAGCCTGGTCCGCAAGAACCGGGAACCCAGGTGCACATGGTGGCGCCAAGCAGGGTGGGGGAGGGGCTTGAGCCGAATGTTAGTTTAATAACTGGTCTGTTTGTGTGTGTGTGTGTGTGCAGGTTTCTGGACTACCTGTCCGACCTCTGCGTGTCCAACAACGTTGCTATTCCCGTCACTCAGGAGCTCATCTGTAAATGTGTGCTGGACCCCAAGAACCAGGACATCCTCATCAAGACAGAGTAAGGAGGGAGGGATGACCTTTGACCCCCTCAATCACAAATTATTTCTGCTTCATCCCAGGCTCATTTGACCTGGCGGTGGCGTTGGGGTTTTACGATCCGCTCTTCTGTAATTTAACTCGTCAAGTCAAGTCAAGTCAACTTTATTATCAATAATGCCATATGTGCAGGACATACAGAGAATTGAAATAGTGTTTCCCTCTAATCCCCGGTGCAAACAGCATTAAACATGAAATATAAAATATAAAAAATATAAGTAATTAAAAGATATAAACAGGCAGTGGCAAATATAGACTATATAAAAAGTATAAATATGGCAGATATGGCGGGGTGAAGAATGAACGATATAAATATAAACAGAATTACAGTATAAATATAAATATGGTAGATAAAAACAGTATAACAGTATAGATGTCATTCTGGATGTTGACCATCTGTAAAAAAACGACAAACCTCCCATGATGTCCATCCAGAATAAACGTCCATTCTTCCACTTGAGTTGTTCTTCAGAATCAAAGTAATCCAGTGGGAGTAGTATTGGGATCAATGCAAACAGGAACACTTTTTTTTAATGTATTCAATTTCCAGAACAGCACTTTTATTTTGAAGAATAGTTTCCTGCTGCAAATTGAGCAATACATTACAACAGCTGATCTAAAATATGCTTTTAATGTCAACATGTTATCATTTAACTTAGACGTCGTGTTCCCAAAGATGCGCCCTCTGGTGGCGGTCAGGGAGACTACCTGGGGATGGACGACTACGGAGATGACGACGAGGTAAAGCTGCCTGCATCTCTGTTTATTTCTTATATATTTTATGAAAGGCAACAAGGATTCAAGTCAAACCGTTGATGTTGGCATCAAGACCACCAGGTTACAAGGAATCACTGACCCTACTTATGGCTCTGGTGTGAAAAAGCACAAGTGGAATTTGAATCCATAAGACGATCGATTCCTCGAACTGAATCCTTCCATCTTAGATTATTCCCAGCAATTCTGCATTTACCTGTCATGCAGGTCATCTGGGTCTCATCAGTTATATTTCTGTTCTTGTCTCTTCCTGGAGGTGTGGCTGGTGTGGACAGACAAGACCAACGAGAGACAGGAGAAGAGCATCAGGCAGCTGGCTCAGGAGGCGAGACAAGGAAACGCTCACGATGAGAACGTCCTCACCTACTACAGGTAGGCACACAGGGAGGGGCCATGCACAGACAATTTCATCAATATTTCAGGATATTGCAAGTTGACCCAACAGAAAAAATAGAAGAAAGCATAGCTGTCTTTGTGGACTCCCTCAGATACCAGCTGAAGCTCTTTGCACGAATGTGTCTGGACCGTCAATATCTGGCCATAGATGAGATCTCCAAGCAGCTGGACGTGGAGCTCATCTTTCTGTGCATGATGGACGAGACGCTACCCTTCGACCTCCGGGCCTCCTTCTGTCGCCTCATGCTCCACGCCCACGTAGACCGAGACCCTCAGGAGCTGGTGACACCTGTAAAGTTTGCCCGTCTCTGGACCGAGATCCCAACCTCCATCACCATCAAAGAGTTGGTAGATTTTAATACTGCAGCAATGTGTTATGGGAATTGTCAGATCTTTGACTTCTGTTTTCGATCTTATCTGACTGGTGCATGGTACCTGGATAACTCAGTTGGTAGAGAGTAAGATGTTTAGTCTGAGTTCTGGATTACATTTCCTGTGCAAAATAGCTTTTTAGAAAGCCTGTATGGCTCAGTTGGTAGAGAATCAGACTTTTAATCTGAGGGTCCAGGGTTCAAGTCCCTGTTCAGGCGTTACATTTAATGTTGTCATGATCTCATGGTTTGGTACCCTATCGTCATCAA
Organism: Cottus gobio; assembly: GCA_023566465.1. Taxonomy (NCBI): domain Eukaryota; kingdom Metazoa; phylum Chordata; class Actinopteri; order Perciformes; family Cottidae; genus Cottus; species Cottus gobio. The sequence goes on along the minus strand of CM042215.1, from coordinate 1,089,480 downwards.
GGAAGTCTGCTAGGTGCCATAGCTGAGTTGTGAATTTGGTTAGTCCCCAGCACTTTATGACTTCCCAATAACCTTTTGTTTTCTAAAGGCTACATGCCAATTAGGGTCATCCCTTCTCCAGTCCAGAATTTTATGGTAATGCCGAAAAGTATTAAGGTTTCATCACAAACACATTTTCGTGTGGAAAATTGCATTTTTCAAAGCCTGAAGAAAAATGACTCTTTTTGAAGCCTGGATGGCTCAGTTGGTAGAGCATCAGACTTTTAATCTGAGGGTCCAGGGTTCAAGTCCCTGTTCAGGCGTTACATATAATGTTGTCATGACCTCATGGTTTGGTACCCTATCGTCATCAAGGATGTCTGCTAGGTGCCATAGCTGAGTTGTGAATTTGGTTAGTCCCCACTTTTTTATGACTTCCCAATATCCTTTTGTTTTCTAAAGGCTACATGCCAATCAGGGTCATCCCTTCTCCAGTCCAGAATTTTATGGTAATGCCGAAAAGTATTAAGGTTTCATCACAAACATATTTTCGTGTGGAAAATTGCATTTTTCAATTTTTTTAGAAAAATCACTCTTTTTGAATCCTGGATGTCTCAGTTGGTAGAGCATCAGACTTTTAATCTGAGGGTCCAGGGTTCAAGTCCCTGTTCAGGCGTTACATTTAATGTTGTCATGATCTCATGATTTGGTACCCTATCGTCATCAATGAAGTCTGCTAGGTGCCATAGCTGAGTTGTGAATTTGTTTAGTCCCCAGCACTTTATGACTTCCCAATAACCTTTTGTTTTCCAAAGGCTATATGCCAATCAGGGTCATCCCTTCTCCAGTCCAGAATTTTATGGTAATACCAAAAAGTCTTAAAGTTTTATCACAAACGCATTTTCGTGATGGAAAATTACTTTTTTCAAAGCCTGAAGAAAAATTACACTTTCTGAAACCTGGATGGCTCAGTTGGTAGAGCGTCAGACTTTTAATCTGAGGGTCCAGGGTTCAAGTCCCTGTTCAGGCGTTACATTTAATGTTGTCATGATCTCATGGTTTGGTACCCTATCGTCATCAAGGATGTCTGCTAGGTGCCATAGCTGAGTTGTGAATTTGGTTAGTCCCCACTATTTTATGACTTCCCAATAACCTTTTGTTTTCCAAAGGCTATATGCCAATCAGGGTCATCCCTTCTCCAGTCCAGAATTTTATGGTAATGCAGAAAAGTATTAAGGTTTCATCACAAACATATTTTCGTGTGGAAAATTGCATTTTTCAATTTTTTTAGAAAAATCACTCTTTTTGAATCCTGGATGTCTCAGTTGGTAGAGCATCAGACTTCTAATCTGAGGGTCCAGGGTTCAAGTCCCTGTTCAGGCGTTACATTTAATGTTGTCATGATCTCATGGTTTGGTACCCTATCGTCATCAATGAAGTCTGCTAGGTGCCATAGCTGAGTTGTGAATTTGGTTAGTCCCCAGCACTTTATGACTTCCCAATAACCTTTTGTTTTCCAAAGGCTATATGCCAATCAGGGTCATCCCTTCTCCAGTCCAGAATTTTATGGTAATGCCGAAAAGAATTAAGGTTTCATCACAAACACATTTTCGTGTGGAAAATTGCAATTTTCAAAGCCTGAAGAAAAATGACTCTTTTTGAAGCCTGGATGGCTCAGTTGGTAGAGCATCAGACTTTTAATCTGAGGGTCCAGGGTTCAAGTCCCTGTTCAGGCGTTACATATAATGTTGTCATGACCTCATGGTTTGGTACCCTATCGTCATCAAGGATGTCTGCTAGGTGCCATAGCTGAGTTGTGAATTTGGTTAGTCCCCACTTTTTTATGACTTCCCAATAACCTTTTGTTTTCTAAAGGCTACATGCCAATCAGGGTCATCCCTTCTCCAGTCCAGAATTTTATGGTAATGCCGAAAAGTATTAAGGTTTCATCACAAACATATTTTCGTGTGGAAAATTGCATTTTTCAATTTTTTTAGAAAAATCACTCTTTTTGAATCCTGGATGTCTCAGTTGGTAGAGCATCAGACTTCTAATCTGAGGGTCCAGGGTTCAAGTCCCTGTTCAGGCGTTACATTTAATGTTGTCATGATCTCATGGTTTGGTACCCTATCGTCATCAAGGAAGTCTGCTAGGTGCCATAGCTGAGTTGTGAATTTGGTTAGTCCCCACTATTTTATGACTTCCCAATAACCTTTTGTTTTCCAAAGGCTATATGCCAATCAGGGTCATCCCTTCTCCAGTCCAGAATTTTATGGTAATGCAGAAAAGTATTAAGGTTTCATAACAAACATATTTTCGTGTGGAAAATTGCATTTTTCAATTTTTTTAGAAAAATCACTCTTTTTGAATCCTGGATGTCTCAGTTGGTAGAGCATCAGACTTTTAATCTGAGGGTCCAGGGTTCAAGTCCCTGTTCAGGCGTTACATTTAATGTTGTCATGATCTCATGGTTTGGTACCCTATCGTCATCAATGAAGTCTGCTAGGTGCCATAGCTGAGTTGTGAATTTGGTTAGTCCCCAGCACTTTATGACTTCCCAATAACCTTTTGTTTTCTAAAGGCTACATGCCAATCAGGGTCATCCCTTCTCCAGTCCAGAATTTTATGGTAATGCCGAAAAGTATTAAGGTTTCATCACAAACACATTTTCGTGTGGAAAATTGCAATTTTCAAAGCCTGAAGAAAAATGACTCTTTTTGAAGCCTGGATGGCTCAGTTGGTAGAGCATCAGACTTTTAATCTGAGGGTCCAGGGTTCAAGTCCCTGTTCAGGCGTTACATATAATGTTGTCATGACCTCATGGTTTGGTACCCTATCGTCATCAAGGATGTCTGCTAGGTGCCATAGCTGAGTTGTGAATTTGGTTAGTCCCCACTTTTTTATGACTTCCCAATAACCTTTTGTTTTCTAAAGGCTACATGCCAATCAGGGTCATCCCTTCTCCAGTCCAGAATTTTATGGTAATGCCGAAAAGTATTAAGGTTTCATCACAAACATATTTTCGTGTGGAAAATTGCATTTTTCAATTTTTTTAGAAAAATCACTCTTTTTGAATCCTGGATGTCTCAGTTGGTAGAGCATCAGACTTTTAATCTGAGGGTCCAGGGTTCAAGTCCCTGTTCAGGCGTTACATTTAATGTTGTCATGACCTCATGGTTTGGTACCCTATCGTCATCAAGGAAGTCTGCTAGTGGCCCTAACGAAGTTGTGAATTTGGTTAGTCCCCACTATTTTATGACTTCCCAATAACCTTTTGTTTTCCAAAGGCTACATGCCAATCAGGGTCATCCCTTCTCCAGTCCAGAATTTTATGGTAATGTCGAAAAGTCTTACGGTTTTATCACAAACGCATTTTCGTGATGGAAAATTACTTTTTTCAAAGCCTGAAGAAAAATTACACTTTCTGAAGCCTGGATTGCTCAGTTGGTAGAGCATCAGACTTTTAATCTGAGGGTCCAGGGTTCAAGTCCCTGTTCAGGTGTTACATTTAATGTTTTCATGACCTCATGGTTTGGTACCCTATCGTCATCAAGGAAGTCTGCTAGGTGCCATAGCTGAGTTGTGAATTTGGTTAGTCCCCACTATTTTATGACTTCCCAATAACCTTTTGTTTTCCAAAGGCTATATGCCAATCAGGGTCATCCCTTCTCCAGTCCAGAATTTTATGGTAATGCCGAAAAGTATTAAGGTTTCATCACAAACATATTTTCGTGTGGAAAATTGCATTTTTCAATTTTTTTAGAAAAATCACTCTTTTTGAATCCTGGATGTCTCAGTTGGTAGAGCATCAGACTTCTAATCTGAGGGTCCATGGTTCAAGTCCCTGTTCAGGCGTTACATTTAATGTTGTCATGATCTCATGATTTGGTACCCTATCGTCATCAAGGAAGTCTGCTAGGTGCCATAGCTGAGTTGTGAATTTGGTTAGTCCCCACTATTTTATGACTTCCCAATAACCTTTTGTTTTCCAAAGGCTATATGCCAATCAGGGTCATCCCTTCTCCAGTCCAGAATTTTATGGTAATGCAGAAAAGTATTAAGGTTTCATCACAAACATATTTTCGTGTGGAAAATTGCATTTTTCAATTTTTTTAGAAAAATCACTCTTTTTGAATCCTGGATGTCTCAGTTGGTAGAGCATCAGACTTCTAATCTGAGGGTCCAGGGTTCAAGTCCCTGTTCAGGCGTTACATTTAATGTTGTCATGATCTCATGGTTTGGTACCCTATCGTCATCAATGAAGTCTGCTAGGTGCCATAGCTGAGTTGTGAATTTGGTTAGTCCCCAGCACTTTATGACTTCCCAATAACCTTTTGTTTTCCAAAGGCTATATGCCAATCAGGGTCATCCCTTCTCCAGTCCAGAATTTTATGGTAATGCCGAAAAGAATTAAGGTTTCATCACAAACACATTTTCGTGTGGAAAATTGCAATTTTCAAAGCCTGAAGAAAAATGACTCTTTTTGAAGCCTGGATGGCTCAGTTGGTAGAGCATCAGACTTTTAATCTGAGGGTCCAGGGTTCAAGTCCCTGTTCAGGCGTTACATATAATGTTGTCATGACCTCATGGTTTGGTACCCTATCGTCATCAAGGATGTCTGCTAGGTGCCATAGCTGAGTTGTGAATTTGGTTAGTCCCCACTTTTTTATGACTTCCCAATAACCTTTTGTTTTCTAAAGGCTACATGCCAATCAGGGTCATCCCTTCTCCAGTCCAGAATTTTATGGTAATGCCGAAAAGTATTAAGGTTTCATCACAAACATATTTTCGTGTGGAAAATTGCATTTTTCAATTTTTTTAGAAAAATCACTCTTTTTGAATCCTGGATGTCTCAGTTGGTAGAGCATCAGACTTCTAATCTGAGGGTCCAGGGTTCAAGTCCCTGTTCAGGCGTTACATTTAATGTTGTCATGATCTCATGGTTTGGTACCCTATCGTCATCAAGGAAGTCTGCTAGGTGCCATAGCTGAGTTGTGAATTTGGTTAGTCCCCACTATTTTATGACTTCCCAATAACCTTTTGTTTTCCAAAGGCTATATGCCAATCAGGGTCATCCCTTCTCCAGTCCAGAATTTTATGGTAATGCAGAAAAGTATTAAGGTTTCATAACAAACATATTTTCGTGTGGAAAATTGCATTTTTCAATTTTTTTAGAAAAATCACTCTTTTTGAATCCTGGATGTCTCAGTTGGTAGAGCATCAGACTTTTAATCTGAGGGTCCAGGGTTCAAGTCCCTGTTCAGGCGTTACATTTAATGTTGTCATGATCTCATGGTTTGGTACCCTATCGTCATCAATGAAGTCTGCTAGGTGCCATAGCTGAGTTGTGAATTTGGTTAGTCCCCAGCACTTTATGACTTCCCAATAACCTTTTGTTTTCTAAAGGCTACATGCCAATCAGGGTCATCCCTTCTCCAGTCCAGAATTTTATGGTAATGCCGAAAAGTATTAAGGTTTCATCACAAACACATTTTCGTGTGGAAAATTGCAATTTTCAAAGCCTGAAGAAAAATGACTCTTTTTGAAGCCTGGATGGCTCAGTTGGTAGAGCATCAGACTTTTAATCTGAGGGTCCAGGGTTCAAGTCCCTGTTCAGGCGTTACATATAATGTTGTCATGACCTCATGGTTTGGTACCCTATCGTCATCAAGGATGTCTGCTAGGTGCCATAGCTGAGTTGTGAATTTGGTTAGTCCCCACTTTTTTATGACTTCCCAATAACCTTTTGTTTTCTAAAGGCTACATGCCAATCAGGGTCATCCCTTCTCCAGTCCAGAATTTTATGGTAATGCCGAAAAGTATTAAGGTTTCATCACAAACATATTTTCGTGTGGAAAATTGCATTTTTCAATTTTTTTAGAAAAATCACTCTTTTTGAATCCTGGATGTCTCAGTTGGTAGAGCATCAGACTTTTAATCTGAGGGTCCAGGGTTCAAGTCCCTGTTCAGGCGTTACATTTAATGTTGTCATGACCTCATGGTTTGGTACCCTATCGTCATCAAGGAAGTCTGCTAGTGGCCCTAACGAAGTTGTGAATTTGGTTAGTCCCCACTATTTTATGACTTCCCAATAACCTTTTGTTTTCCAAAGGCTACATGCCAATCAGGGTCATCCCTTCTCCAGTCCAGAATTTTATGGTAATGTCGAAAAGTCTTACGGTTTTATCACAAACGCATTTTCGTGATGGAAAATTACTTTTTTCAAAGCCTGAAGAAAAATTACACTTTCTGAAGCCTGGATTGCTCAGTTGGTAGAGCATCAGACTTTTAATCTGAGGGTCCAGGGTTCAAGTCCCTGTTCAGGTGTTACATTTAATGTTTTCATGACCTCATGGTTTGGTACCCTATCGTCATCAAGGAAGTCTGCTAGGTGCCATAGCTGAGTTGTGAATTTGGTTAGTCCCCACTATTTTATGACTTCCCAATAACCTTTTGTTTTCCAAAGGCTATATGCCAATCAGGGTCATCCCTTCTCCAGTCCAGAATTTTATGGTAATGCCGAAAAGTATTAAGGTTTCATCACAAACATATTTTCGTGTGGAAAATTGCATTTTTCAATTTTTTTAGAAAAATCACTCTTTTTGAATCCTGGATGTCTCAGTTGGTAGAGCATCAGACTTCTAATCTGAGGGTCCAGGGTTCAAGTCCCTGTTCAGGCGTTACATTTAATGTTGTCATGATCTCATGATTTGGTACCCTATCGTCATCAAGGAAGTCTGCTAGGTGCCATAGCTGAGTTGTGAATTTGGTTAGTCCCCACTATTTTATGACTTCCCAATAACCTTTTGTTTTCTAAAGGCTACATGCCAATCAGGGTCATCCCTTCTCCAGTCCAGAATTTTATGGTAATGCCGAAAAGTATTAAGGTTTCATCACAAACATATTTTCGGGTGGAAAATTGCTTTTTTCAAAAATGTAATAAAAATCACTCTTTTTGAATCCTGGATGGCTCAGTTGGTAGAGCATCAGACTTTTAATCTGAGGGTCCAGGGTTCAAGTCCCTGTTCAGGCGTTACATTTAATGTTGTCATGACCTCATGGTTTGGTACCCTATCGTCATCAAGGAAGTCTGCTAGTGGCCCTAACGAAGTTGTGAATTTGGTTAGTCCCCACTATTTTATGACTTCCCAATAACCTTTTGTTTTCCAAAGGCTACATGCCAATCAGGGTCATCCCTTCTCCAGTCCAGAATTTTATGGTAATATCAAAAAGTCTTACGGTTTTATCACAAACGCATTTTTCGTGATGGAAAATTACTTTTTTCAAAGCCTGAAGAAAAATTACACTTTTTGAGGCCTGGATGGCTCAGTCGGTAGAGCATCAGACTTTTAATCTGAGGGTCCAGGGTTCAAGTCCCTCTTCAAGCGTTACATTTAATGTTGTCATGACCTCATGATTTGGTACCCTATCGTCATCAAGGAAGTCTGCTAGGTGCCATAGCTGAGTTGTGAATTTGGTTAGTCCCCACTATTTTATGACTTCCCAATAACCTTTTGTTTTCCAAAGGCTACATGCCAATCAGGGTCATCCCTTCTCCAGTCCAGAATTTTATGGTAATGCCGAAAGGTATTAAGGTTTTATCACAAACGCATTTTCGTGATGGAAAATTACTTTTTTCAAAGCCTGAAGAAAAATTACACTTTCTGAAGCCTGGATGGCTCAGTTGGTAGAGCATCAGACTTTTAATCTGAGGGTCCAGGGTTCAAGTCCCTGTTCAGGCGTTACATTTAATGTTTTCATGACCTCATGGTTTGGTACCCTATCGTCATCAAGGAAGTCTGCTAGGTGCCATAGCTGAGTTGTGAATTTGGTTAGTCCCCACTATTTTATGACTTCCCAATAACCTTTTGTTTTCCAAAGGCTATATGCCAATCAGGGTCATCCCTTCTCCAGTCCAGAATTTTATGGTAATGCCGAAAAGTATTAAGGTTTCATCACAAACATATTTTCGGGTGGAAAATTGCTTTTTTCAAAGATTTTAGAAAAATCACTCTTTTTGAAGCCTGGATGGCTCAGTTGGTAGAGCATCAGACTTTTAATCTGAGGGTCCAGGGTTCAAGTCCCTGTTCAGGCGTTACATTTAATGTTGTCATGATCTCATGGTTTGGTACCCTATCGTCATCAAGGATGTCTGCTAGGTGCCATAGCTGAGTTGTGAATTTGGTTAGTCCCCACTTTTTTATGACTTCCCAATAACCTTTTGTTTTCTAAAGGCTACATGCCAATCATGGTCATCCCTTCTCCAGTCCAGAATTTTATGGTAATGCCGAAAGGTATTAAGGTTTTATCACAAACGCATTTTCGTGATGGAAAATTACTTTTTTCAAAGCCTGAAGAAAAATTACTCCTTTTGAAGCCTGGATGGCTCAGTCAGTAGAGCATCAGACTTTTAATCTGAGGGTCCAGGGTTCAAGTCCCTGTTCAGGCGTTACATTTAATGTTGTCATGACCTCATGGTTTGGTACCCTATCGTCATCAAGGAAGTCTGCTAATGGCCCTAACAAAGTTGTGAATTTGGTTAGTCCCCACTATTTTATGACTTCCCAATAACCTTTTGTTTTCAAAAGGCTACATGCCAATCAGGGTCATCCCTTCTCCAGTCCAGAATTTTATGGTAATGCCGAAAGGTATTAAGGTTTTATCACAAACGCATTTTCGTGATGGAAAATTACTTTTTTCAAAGCCTGAAGAAAAATTACACTTTCTGAAGCCTGGATTGCTCAGTTGGTAGAGCATCAGACTTTTAATCTGAGGGTCCAGGGTTCAAGTCCCTGTTCAGGCGTTACATTTAATGTTGTCATGATCTCATGATTTGGTACCCTATCGTCATCAAGGATGTCTGCTAGGTGCCATAGCTGAGTTGTGAATTTGGTTAGTCCCCACTATTTTATGACTTCCCAATAACCTTTTGTTTTCCAAAGGCTATATGCCAATCAGGGTCATCCCTTCTCCAGTCCAGAATTTTATGGTAATGCCGAAAAGTATTAAGGTTTCATCACAAACATATTTTCGGGTGGAAAATTGCTTTTTTCAAAGATTTTAGAAAAATCACTCTTTTTGAAGCCTGGATGGCTCAGTTGGTAGAGCATCAGACTTTTAATCTGAGGGTCCAGGGTTCAAGTCCCTGTTCAGGCGTTACATTTAATGTTGTCATGATCTCATGGTTTGGTACCCTATCGTCATCAAGGATGTCTGCTAGGTGCCATAGCTGAGTTGTGAATTTGGTTAGTCCCCACTTTTTTATGACTTCCCAATAACCTTTTGTTTTCTAAAGGCTACATGCCAATCATGGTCATCCCTTCTCCAGTCCAGAATTTTATGGTAATGCCGAAAAGTATTAAGGTTTCATCACAAACATATTTTCGGGTGGAAAATTGCTTTTTTCAAAAATGTAATAAAAATCACTCTTTTTGAATCCTGGATGGCTCAGTTGGTAGAGCATCAGACTTTTAATCTGAGGGTCCAGGGTTCAAGTCCCTGTTCAGGCGTTACATTTAATGTTGTCATGACCTCATGGTTTGGTACCCTATCGTCATCAAGGAAGTCTGCTAGTGGCCCTAACGAAGTTGTGAATTTGGTTAGTCCCCACTATTTTATGACTTCCCAATAACCTTTTGTTTTCCAAAGGCTACATGCCAATCAGGGTCATCCCTTCTCCAGTCCAGAATTTTATGGTAATATCAAAAAGTCTTACGGTTTTATCACAAACGCATTTTTCGTGATGGAAAATTACTTTTTTCAAAGCCTGAAGAAAAATTACACTTTTTGAGGCCTGGATGGCTCAGTCGGTAGAGCATCAGACTTTTAATCTGAGGGTCCAGGGTTCAAGTCCCTCTTCAAGCGTTACATTTAATGTTGTCATGACCTCATGATTTGGTACCCTATCGTCATCAAGGAAGTCTGCTAGGTGCCATAGCTGAGTTGTGAATTTGGTTAGTCCCCACTATTTTATGACTTCCCAATAACCTTTTGTTTTCCAAAGGCTACATGCCAATCAGGGTCATCCCTTCTCCAGTCCAGAATTTTATGGTAATGCCGAAAGGTATTAAGGTTTTATCACAAACGCATTTTCGTGATGGAAAATTACTTTTTTCAAAGCCTGAAGAAAAATTACACTTTCTGAAGCCTGGATGGCTCAGTTGGTAGAGCATCAGACTTTTAATCTGAGGGTCCAGGGTTCAAGTCCCTGTTCAGGCGTTACATTTAATGTTTTCATGACCTCATGGTTTGGTACCCTATCGTCATCAAGGAAGTCTGCTAGGTGCCATAGCTGAGTTGTGAATTTGGTTAGTCCCCACTATTTTATGACTTCCCAATAACCTTTTGTTTTCCAAAGGCTATATGCCAATCAGGGTCATCCCTTCTCCAGTCCAGAATTTTATGGTAATGCCGAAAAGTATTAAGGTTTCATCACAAACATATTTTCGGGTGGAAAATTGCTTTTTTCAAAGATTTTAGAAAAATCACTCTTTTTGAAGCCTGGATGGCTCAGTTGGTAGAGCATCAGACTTTTAATCTGAGGGTCCAGGGTTCAAGTCCCTGTTCAGGCGTTACATTTAATGTTGTCATGATCTCATGGTTTGGTACCCTATCGTCATCAAGGATGTCTGCTAGGTGCCATAGCTGAGTTGTGAATTTGGTTAGTCCCCACTTTTTTATGACTTCCCAATAACCTTTTGTTTTCTAAAGGCTACATGCCAATCATGGTCATCCCTTCTCCAGTCCAGAATTTTATGGTAATGCCGAAAGGTATTAAGGTTTTATCACAAACGCATTTTCGTGATGGAAAATTACTTTTTTCAAAGCCTGAAGAAAAATTACTCCTTTTGAAGCCTGGATGGCTCAGTCAGTAGAGCATCAGACTTTTAATCTGAGGGTCCAGGGTTCAAGTCCCTGTTCAGGCGTTACATTTAATGTTGTCATGACCTCATGGTTTGGTACCCTATCGTCATCAAGGAAGTCTGCTAATGGCCCTAACAAAGTTGTGAATTTGGTTAGTCCCCACTATTTTATGACTTCCCAATAACCTTTTGTTTTCAAAAGGCTACATGCCAATCAGGGTCATCCCTTCTCCAGTCCAGAATTTTATGGTAATGCCGAAAGGTATTAAGGTTTTATCACAAACGCATTTTCGTGATGGAAAATTACTTTTTTCAAAGCCTGAAGAAAAATTACACTTTCTGAAGCCTGGATTGCTCAGTTGGTAGAGCATCAGACTTTTAATCTGAGGGTCCAGGGTTCAAGTCCCTGTTCAGGCGTTACATTTAATGTTGTCATGATCTCATGATTTGGTACCCTATCGTCATCAAGGATGTCTGCTAGGTGCCATAGCTGAGTTGTGAATTTGGTTAGTCCCCACTATTTTATGACTTCCCAATAACCTTTTGTTTTCCAAAGGCTATATGCCAATCAGGGTCATCCCTTCTCCAGTCCAGAATTTTATGGTAATGCCGAAAAGTATTAAGGTTTCATCACAAACATATTTTCGGGTGGAAAATTGCTTTTTTCAAAGATTTTAGAAAAATCACTCTTTTTGAAGCCTGGATGGCTCAGTTGGTAGAGCATCAGACTTTTAATCTGAGGGTCCAGGGTTCAAGTCCCTGTTCAGGCGTTACATTTAATGTTGTCATGATCTCATGGTTTGGTACCCTATCGTCATCAAGGATGTCTGCTAGGTGCCATAGCTGAGTTGTGAATTTGGTTAGTCCCCACTTTTTTATGACTTCCCAATAACCTTTTGTTTTCTAAAGGCTACATGCCAATCATGGTCATCCCTTCTCCAGTCCAGAATTTTATGGTAATGCCGAAAAGTATTAAGGTTTCATCACAAACATATTTTCGGGTGGAAAATTGCTTTTTTCAAAAATGTAATAAAAATCACTCTTTTTGAATCCTGGATGGCTCAGTTGGTAGAGCATCAGACTTTTAATCTGAGGGTCCAGGGTTCAAGTCCCTGTTCAGGCGTTACATTTAATGTTGTCATGACCTCATGGTTTGGTACCCTATCGTCATCAAGGAAGTCTGCTAGTGGCCCTAACGAAGTTGTGAATTTGGTTAGTCCCCACTATTTTATGACTTCTGTTGTGCGGAAAACAACAATAAATTCAGGAGGCGACGGTGCAATAAAACACTTGAAAGAATTTAAGTTGGACCACACTGTATTTACTCAATTTAAGGCAGAAACATCACATTCCGGGCAGTAATACGTGCTCGGACCTGATGGCAGTCACGACTAGTTCGCTTCTCACACAAAAGGCCCCTAACAGAGAGTGTGCTTGAAGTTTTGTATTGGAAGCTCGAGGGATCCTATTGGCTCTGAGTCGTGTTGCAGGCGGTACGCTATCCTTCGTCGCGCAGCCTGATTGGATCACTGAGCATACTCCGCCCACACTGGATCCCGATCGATCGCTCTTCCTTCTTCTCTTCTCTGTTGTCGAGCAGAGTCTCACGATTTACAACTGTTGTCAATACATGTTTGGTTTCCCTGTCTCTGGTCGTTATCTGTTTAGTTTATCTACTCAGGCTCACATTCCTTTCTTCACCTTCTGACCACTGAGGGAGTCTTTGTCCTCCCTGGGATTCCACTCCAGGCCTTAATCCTTGGCCACTCTAAGAATCTAACTTTATTCATTACTACTACTACTCTAAGAGGCACATCTTATCATTCTTTTCACGTGACTAGGGTGTATATGTTAATGTATTGACAAGTCCTCAGTCTGCTGCAAAAGGGGGGGGGTTCCGAAGTGTGTGTGTGTGTGTCTCTCAGTCATGCGCGGTTTATGACCCTTTTAGTACTTTCGAATCTACCACGTGACTAATATAGTGTGTGTGTTGTCATATTGTTACATGTAGTATTTATTTTCTCTACAAATCCCCCTTTTCACACCTGCTAGGTGTGATAATCATTTAAGGCGTAATGCAATACAACAGGCAAGAAACAAAAGAAAAACAAACAATAAAGAATGAAAATCGATCTCCCCCTTTTCACACCTGCAAGGTGTGACCAATACTAGCGTGAACTGTCTATTATCGATGACTCATCCCACTGCTCCTCTTCCAAGTCCACTGCGAGCAGAGGATAAGCCGCTGCTGTATGGTGATGGGGTGATTTTCCTTTGGACAATGCGGCGATGATGAGTCTACTCATGAGGGTACAGGCAAGGTGTGCAACAACATTCACAAGTCATTTACTCACAGACTTAATCATGTCCCCCCTTGATAAACAGATACATCAATCAAAAGCTTATTTCTTCAATTCTTAATTGATTCCCTTGAATGTTTTTTTTTTTTTTTTTTTAAGGTAGCTTCAATCAATTTCTGCAGAAGTCCATGGCTGCAGCAGCATCCTCAGTGGATCATGACTGTAGTGGCAAGACAAAGTGTGGTTATTATGGACAGAAATGCATTTTCCTTTTCCAAACATACTGTCCAACCAGCTTGTGATGGGTTCATCAATCCCAGCATTCTCTGCAAGGTGGTGACTTAATGCCGTAAGACCAGTCAGCGCTTCGGTCACTGATCCATCAGGAGCTGTGTTGCTCAGGATGAAATAAAAACAGGCAAATCCAAACATTTTACAGACTCCGCCTTTCTCAGCATCACAGTAAAATTATCGATTCCTTTTGGCTATTGTCAATAGTTGTTAACCAGTTTCTCCTTCTAAAATCAACACTGAGCTCCCCTTGATAAACAGACACTCCCTAAGCCTCTGGGTGTTTGATGATTTCTTCACTGGGTTGAGACAAGTGTCCCTATTGGTTTCACCTCCCTTTGTAACCAGACTTCACCACAGAGGAGATGGGTGCCCGCTTAGGAGTCCTCAGTAATGCAGTTTTCTGCAGACAACCTATGCACCTTCTTGCAGTAGGTGTGATGGATCCAGGATGCTCTCTCTTTGATGTGCGAACAGCAGTTGGTGTGCTAATGCTAGTTGAATGGCCCTTTCCCCCTTACTGCATTCCAAGGCTTTCTCTTTACGACCCACGTGGTCCAAATGGTCGGGGGATGGTCATCTCCATTCTTCTTACATTCCTGCCAACAAACATCTTAAACTTTGTCACCAATATGCTCTCTGCTCATAATGTACTGGACAGTTTATTTAGATGTATGTGTGTGTGTGTGTCATCTCACATTCCTTCTCCCTATCCTCCCTTCTCCTGCTTTATCAGTGAAAATATGCACCGTCTGCAACTTCTAACATTTCCCCACTACATTCATGACTGAGTGTCTCTACTAACAATGGAAAGCAAAAGGCTTCTATTCTTACCTACATTATAGTGGTTATTTGTTCAAACATGATTATTTTATTTACAAATCCCCCTTCTCACACCCACTTGGTGTGATAAACTATTGTGACATATCTACCTCAGGCGGAGAGCGGATCATCATCTGTGGCCCCCCAGCGAGAGCAATGGATGAGCTGCTCAGTACGGAGGGGGAGGAGGTTCTTTTGACAAAACAGTAGTTATCAAGCGGTTCATGAGAGTTCTTCTTCGAAGAGATAGAAAATCACATGCATATTTATATATATACTAAAAGCAACACCCCTTCACAGAGGAACACCAGGGTCATTGGGCTTGACCAGACCAGTTCAATCCAGATCCTGTTTCTATACAGCAGACATCCTCCCACATAATCAGGAATGTTAAGGAGGAGGATGGAGGAAGAAGATTCATTATAACTCCCTCACGCACCTGACAAACTGTTTCTCATCTAGCTAGGTTCACAGGCTCAGACAGAGGCCCTTTGTCCACTGTGACCTTGTACATTCTTTCTGTTCACATTGAATATTTTTCATTAGAGACAAACAATTTCCCTAGCTTATGATCTACCAGTATTTATTATTTTTGCTTACTTTATGTCATTGTTCCCCTAGTAATGTCAATAGCGCCGGAGTGTCTTCTCTGCACTTATCTTGTGTTTTGGAACATACCAGAATATCACCATAAAGTAAAATCTGTCTCCACTGTGGAGGTTCAACTTCAGCTAGTTTAGCAGCCATTATCTGAGAAGGGCTGGTGGGACTTTTACAATACCTCTGATTCTAAAGAAAGATTATTCATCTACTGGTATTATTCTCTCAGCAGCCTCTGGTTGTATTGGATATTGTCACATGCTCTACTCCCCCTTTTGACCATGAGTTCTTTTCAATTATTTTCAAAACCTCTTCCTCCTTTGAGGAGAGGGAAAGATGTCTCACGTGTTTTAGACTTCTTTTTAATTTCTGCTACAGTAACTCAGTGTTTGTGTAGGTTTTACTGAGGAGGAATAATACACCTTGAGATTCCCTTCCACAGATTCCCTCATTGTACATTGGAAATGATTGTTGACTGTGGGTAACATGTATGGAGACCACCAGGGAGCCCGCAAAAACCTTCATCACTTGGCCTGAAATCAGATTTTGGGTGAACCACCAGCGGTGTCGCACTCCTCATCGGTCCTACGTCATATTCATGCGCAGACCACAGAGAGGTGGGCACCTCAGACAGCTCAGCCATGTCGACAGATGGAACATTAGACCCCATGGTGTCTATGTTTTGATTAAACATAAGTTGAATAACTCTCTTTTTACTGTTAGTAATGTACATTTTGTTTTGTATACTTTGCCTTTCACACTGTATCGGTTCACAGGATCCTCTGTAGGCCTCAATTCAGGAAGCAGAGTCTGCATGCTCAGCCAACCAGCCATGTCCTTCTCTCCATTCCAACATGCAGAAACTCCCCCTTGAACAACTCAGATTGTGTGGAAGACAGAGAAACAGAGACAGCAGCAGTATTCTCGGCCTGATAAATGTACAAGGCAGCACTAATGGAAACTAAACTGAGTGACTCTTGAGTCAACCAAAAATGGAACATATTTACCTTTTAATAGTTAATTAATATGACTTATGGTCATTTTCTAAAACCTTAATTTTCATTCAAATATATATGTTTGTGTGTGTGTACCTAACTTCTAATGTGTGTATTGCATAAACAGGCTTGTCATAATCCCAATCAGAATTTGCTCACCCTGTGTGTTGAGATGTGTGTGCGTCCCGTGGTCCCTCCCTGGGGTCCGTCCCGCCACCTTCCGCTCCCCTCAGTCGGATTGTTGCCGGGTCCTCCCACCAGTCCTGTCTTTATTCCACGGTGCTTGTGGGCAGTCCCTTCACCGATGTCCAGCTTTGCCACAGGTGGCACACAAAGTCTCTGGTTCATGTGGGTAAAAGTCTCTGGCCCTCAGTTCTTCCTCTGCCGCCCCTTTCTTCTCTTTCGGGTGGAAATCTTGTTCGAAAACACAACTGCAATTTTGTCAATGTCCAGTTTGAGCCTTCTGCTCATCAGGTGGCCTGTTGGCCTGCATTCTCCAACAAAATAGAGAAGAGTTCTTTCAACCTCAGTCAGTTTATCTTTGGGCTTATCCCATGATTCTTCACGTCTTCAATGTCTTTTCTTCCCCATGGGCATCATCTCAACCTGGGGTTCGGAGAGGGGCAAGCAGGCTCTGGGTGTGTCCTGGCATGGTTCCAGCTCAGCTTTCCATGTGAAGGGTCGGTTCTTTTCCTCTTTTGGACTGGTGGTTGGACGGCTTTCCCCTTTAGAGCATATAGAGGCGGCACGGAGTCCAGATCAGGATCCTCGTGACCATGTACCTCGGACAAAGAAGGACACGGTTTAGCAGTGCATTCTTTTCCATCCATTCACATTAATGTTATTTATTATTAAACTCATTTTTTTTTTTAAATTTTTTCCTTACTTTCTGCTGCCCCTCCTCTCTCCGCTCCACACACACTCCGAGCTGCTCCAGTTGTTGCAGCTGAAACTGCCTTTCTCAGGAATCCATTCTTCCCATTGTTGGACAGTTTGTCTGTCCTCCTCCCACATACCTCTTATCCCTACGATAAGACTTAGTAGACTGGCTGCACAGGCTTGACCCTGCTCCAACTTTTACACATACTTTTAATCCAATTCAAAGTTTATATAGCACAACACTACCAACGTAGTCTTTTTTTTTAGTTTTCTCTACTTCTTAAAAGCTCACTTTGCCCGGCTTAATATTTTGAGTCTGAAATAAAAATGATATGTCAATCATAACTGTGTGAGAGCATCGTCAGTCTTCTTTTTTTTGGCTTATTCACCCTGACTATGAGGAAACTCCATAAATCCTTTTAACCGTATAAATCAGAGGAAGGCTCCACCAGCATTGCATGACCCCCTTTCAGATCTCACACAGTCACCAGCGTCAACAATCAAGAAATGATTTTGCTCAGTTTTTTATCGTATTCTACTTCGTTACCTTATTTATTTTATTATTATTTAAGTACTCTTTATTATGTTATCCGCCCACTACTGATGATTGACTGCACCACTTTCATTATTTGAACATTATCCTTATGTAATTGTTACACTAATAATTTATTCCCTCGTCAGACCATCCCTTCCTGCTCACAACTAAATTGTCCTAGATCTACCTATGCAAGGTTCGGTTATCAACAGGTCCTTGCCATTACCTTTTTAGTGAGGCCTCATGTGAGCAGAGAGGGGGGATCATCCCAGGGGTCCCAGAGAAAAGTCTGGTCCTTTGTTCAAATCACTATTCTTCAACATCAACTCACCACAAAGATCACGTAAGGTTCACCAAATTGTCAAGTTCAGTGTGTGGTTGCATTCATACACTTTTCAACACTATCTCATTCATCTATGATTCTTCTATGACACATACATGTACATTAAACCAAGCACACCATTCTGTCTCAGCCGAGACATATACAACGTTTTTTAAAGCAAACAACACACATCTGTTCTTAGAGAGGGAAATGAATTCCCCATTGTCTAATTGATATGCTGTGCTAAATCAGCACGCACTTCCTAGAGTGTTCTGTTTGTGTTAGGAGCTGGGGCACAATGTGTCAGGTGATGCCAGGGGGCTCCTGTTTTTCCCCTGACCTGGACCGAGTGTGAAGTAACCTCCTTCACTTCGTACGGTCCAGTCCACCTGGGGTCAGTCCACTTCCTCTTGTGAACCTTGACCCTGACCCAGTCACCTACTTTAATGGTTGGCTCCTTCTCTGCTGCCAGTGGTTTTTTCAGTGCTTTCGCCACCTGGGTAGAGAGGGCTGAGACCAGAGATGTTAGCTCATGCATATAGTCATCTCAATCTGACATACATCCAGGGATGGCATATGACCTCCATCCCTGGGTGGGCCGGGCATCACCCGACCAGTTAAAAGCTCATGCGGTGAAAGATGCGTATCTCCCCCCCTCCTATTGATCTCATAGCCATGAGGGCCAAAGGGAGAGCTTCCACCCATGTCATTTTGGTGGCTGCACAGACTTTAGCTATCTTAGCTTTCAACGTTTGATTTGCTCTTTCCACCAATCCCTGGGATTGAGGATGATACACTGAGCCAAAACTATGTACAATGCCCAGGCTTCCCTCTACTTCTTGCATCAGTTTATTATTAAAGTGTGTTCCATTGTCTGAGAGAATTTGAGGTGTGGTAAAACAGGAAAAAATAGCTCTACTGTCTGCTAACATAAGGTGTTCTTGGCTGTTGATTGTCAACGTGAGCAGAGGTTCAGTGAGACCGGAAAAAGAGTGCGGTGGGGAGGTGAGTCATTGTTGCTGCTGATAGTACTGCTGCAGTGCTTGCATTGAGGGAGGGTCTTGCGGCCCTGACGGCTGAGGGGGAAGAGGTCCTACAGCTGCTGTCTGCTGCTGCTGATTCCCAGGCTGATTCAGCATGGGACAGTGGCGGGCGAAATGACCCGGTCGGCCGCAATTGTAGCAGTAGAGCGCTGGGGCACTTGCTCCACCTCTTCCTCTATTGCCTCTGAATCCTCTTCCAGTATTTCCCCTTGATCCTGTTTCACGACCATTCGGTTGCCATCTTTGTTGCCACTGCTGTTGTTTTTGTTGCGGCTGCTGTAGTGCCATAAACAGCTGGAGTGGGATTGTCACCTGGGGTGTAGGTGGTACTGTCGGCAATGGTGCTAGTGCAGGTGTGGGCGAGTCTTCCAATGGGGGCGGGTGCCGGAGTGGCGGGGTTCCAGACACTCCCTGGAGTAGTGACCTGGTTATCCACAGTTGTAGCAGTAAAAGGAGGTGGGTCCTCCTCTTCCTCTTGGTTGCCATGGTCTCTGTTGAGTCCAGTTTTTCTGCTGCTGGACTGGCGGAAACTGTGGGGCCACGTAGAGCTGTTGTGTCAGTGCCGCCAACAGGTCTTGAGTGTCTGGGAGCAGGGGGAACATGGATGAGTGTCGTGGTGGTTCCTCTGGCACCAGGAAGTGCTGTTCATTCAATTGCTGTGGCTTGGGTGGTAGTGGGTTGTTGTGCGGGGTGCTGTGAGGGCCGGGTATAAACGAGGAAAATGACGCTGCAGAGGCAGGCGTACGTTGCGTCAACCTTAGTTGTTCCTCCAGGTGCTTCAATCTGTCCTCAATGTTTTCCAGAACCTCTAACATCTGGTCCTGCATGCCTCCATCATCAACATCCAACAGCACTCTCTTCACTGTAGCTCCCATGAGTGAAGCCTGTATAGCAGGAGGGGGGGCGAGTGGGTTAGTGCTGTTCACATATGGCGGGGGTGGGGCTGTGGGAGGCTGCTGAAGTGTCGGGTACAGGGAGGCTGTCTTCTCGGGGAGGGGCTGGGCCTCTGGTGTCAGTTCCTCCTCCTTGCCCTGCCCCTGTCTGTCTCTCCACATCTTTGCCACTATGGTGTTTGCAACCGTGGTTTCCACATCCTGTCGTGCCTTGCCTGCTTTCATTGGTTTTGCAGCAAAACGGCCCCTCCTTTCTTTCTCTTCCTCCTGCTCATTTTTCACAGCGCGGCAGTGTCTTTCTTTACAGTCAGCCAAAATCTTGTCCAACTCAAGTTTGGACGGTGGTCCCGCCTTTGGCAACCATCCACCTTCTTCCCATCTAGCAACTAACTTTGTCACTATCTTTCCCTCACCCTTCT
Source organism: Cottus gobio (assembly GCA_023566465.1). Taxonomy (NCBI): domain Eukaryota; kingdom Metazoa; phylum Chordata; class Actinopteri; order Perciformes; family Cottidae; genus Cottus; species Cottus gobio. The sequence goes on along the minus strand of CM042215.1, from coordinate 1,069,540 downwards.
TATATTTTCCTTCTTTTTTTTTAGCGTTACTTTTAACTGTTCTCCGTATGAAGACATTTTGCTGCTCTATTTAGTCCTATTCTATATTAATTTATAATTATTAACCAAACGATAATAGGAAAAATCCACCAGCAAGTGAAAACAACACAGTATATCAGGCTATAAGTTTGAATATGTTATATATATCTATTTGCAAAAATCTCAATTTGCAGAGCCTCGCTCCCTTCTATCGGATCAAAGTCTACGTTGTTATGCCAAGTCTGTTCAGCCACACCATTCATTAAATCATTATTTATAACCGAGCACACTTACGCAATAATATTTTATAACACACACTTTTATAAGCTACACATTACACACACATTTAGCTTTGTACAAGGATCCTGTCACGGACCACACAGCACCCTGTACTGTGCTCCCGCCTTGGCGGCGTCTGCCGTGAACAATGCTGCTGTGTACAAACCACCTGGTCGACGTTCCCTGAACGTCTTTATTGGACCAGGCCAATGCCACTAGTCAGTCCCGTAGCCCTGCTCCCAAGAATCACGTCAGCGCACAATGATTTTCCGAAGGCCCCTGGCAACTTCGGCGAATATCCCTGATATTCGGCAAGTATCCCGTAGCCCTGCTTCCAGAATATCTTGTCTCCTTTCACACTCTGCTTTCACACTTTCAGACCAGGTGATAAACACAGCCTGTCGCAGAGAGAATGCTTCTTCCTGCAGGTTAAAGCCCTTCTCCCTGGATCCAGGTCCCAATGGAAATTACCCGCGGATCTGATACATTCACACTTTTTCAAGCCCAATAACAAACATTGCCCTTCATAATATAGGCCCGTCGCCCTGCAGGTTGACGGTCTGGTCTCACATCCGGGTCCCAATGGGAAATGCTATCGACTTGATGTGGGCCCCTGGCAACCTTCCAAACCTTCTAAGGTTCATTCATTCCGAGTGCCCCTGGCATACTCTTCATTCACACTTAAAATCACACAGCCGAAAACAAACATTGCCAAATATAACAGAATGTGATGAATCCGCACAGTCAATAAAATAACGTATTATCTCTGCCCTTACAGTGTGTCACAATTTAGTATTTTATATACATTCCATACTCACACTCGGTACTTCTGATCACAAAATTTAGTTTAAACATATGCTACAATATGCAGATTTCAATTAAATAGGCTCTGCTTTACCTTTTAGTTGAGCCGCGGCTGTGATCAGTTCCCGAGTCCGCGTCTGGAAGGTCTTTTACGGATGGGTCGTCCGTCTGACTAGGATTCCGCCGTCTCCGTCGCCGGTGGGCGAGGAAAGAAGTTTAAAAACTTTGTCCTCGAATTCAGATCGTTGTCAAACCATCCTCTGCTACCAAGTTTGTTGTGCGGAAAACAACAATAAATTCAGGAGGCGACGGTGCAATAAAACACTCGAAAGAATTTAAGTTGGACCACACTGTATTTACTCAATTTAAGGCAGAAACATCACATTCCGGGCAGTAATACGTGCACGGACCTGATGGCAGTCACGACTAGTTCGCTTCTCACACAAAAGGCCCCTAACAGAGAGTGTGCTTGAAGTTTTGTATTGGAAGCTCGAGGGATCCTATTGGCTCTGAGTCGTGTTGCAGGCGGTACGCTATCCTTCGTCGCGCAGCCTGATTGGATCACTGAGCATACTCCGCCCACACTGGATCCCGATCGATCGCTCTTCCTTCTTCTCTTCTCTGTTGTCGAGCAGAGTCTCACGATTTACAACTGTTGTCAATACATGTTTGGTTTCCCTGTCTCTGGTCGTTATCTGTTTAGTTTATCTACTCAGGCTCACATTCCTTTCTTCACCTTCTGACCACTGAGGGAGTCTTTGTCCTCCCTGGGATTCCACTCCAGGCCTTAATCCTTGGCCACTCTAAGAATCTAACTTTATTCATTACTACTACTACTCTAAGAGGCACATCTTATCATTCTTTTCACGTGACTAGGGTGTATATGTTAATGTATTGACAAGTCCTCAGTCTGCTGCAAAAGGGGGGGGGTTCCGAAGTGTGTGTGTGTGTGTCTCTCAGTCATGCGCGGTTTATGACCCTTTTAGTACTTTCGAATCTACCACGTGACTAATATAGTGTGTGTGTTGTCATATTGTTACATGTAGTATTTATTTTCTCTACACTTCCCAATAACCTTTTGTTTTCCAAAGGCTACATGCCAATCAGGGTCATCCCTTCTCCAGTCCAGAATTTTATGGTAATATCAAAAAGTCTTACGGTTTTATCACAAACGCATTTTTCGTGATGGAAAATTACTTTTTTCAAAGCCTGAAGAAAAATTACACTTGTTGAGGCCTGGATGGCTCAGTCGGTAGAGCATCAGACTTTTAATCTGAGGGTCCAGGGTTCAAGTCCCTGTTCAAGCGTTACATTTAAGTTTGTCATGACCTCATGATTTGGTACCCTATCGTCATCAAGGAAGTCTGCTAGGTGCCATAGCTGAGTTGTGAATTTGGTTAGTCCCCACTATTTTATGACTTCCCAATAACCTTTTGTTTTCTAAAGGCTACATGCCAATCATGGTCATCCCTTCTCCAGTCCAGAATTTTATGGTAATGCCGAAAGGTATTAAGGTTTTATCACAAACGCATTTTCGTGATGGAAAATTACTTTTTTCAAAGCCTGAAGAAAATTTACTCCTTTTGAAGCCTGGATGGCTCAGTCTGTAGAGCATCAGACTTTTAATCTGAGGGTCCAGGGTTCAAGTCCCTGTTCAGGCGTTACATTTAATGTTGTCATGACCTCATGGTTTGGTACCCTATCGTCATCAAGGAAGTCTGCTAGTGGCCCTAACGAAGTTGTGAATTTGGTTAGTCCCCACTATTTTATGACTTCCCAATAACCTTTTGTTTTCCAAAGGCTACATGCCAATCAGGGTCATCCCTTCTCCAGTCCAGAATTTTATGGTAATGTCGAAAAGTCTTACGGTTTTATCACAAACGCATTTTTCGTGATGGAAAATTACTTTTTTCAAAGCCTGAAGAAAAATTACACTTTTTGAAGCCTGGATGGCTCAGTTGGTAGAGCATCAGACTTTTAATCTGAGGGTCCAGGGTTCAAGTCCCTGTTCAGGCATTACATTTAATGTTGTCATGACCTCATGATTTGGTACCCTATCGTCATCAAGGAAGTCTGCTAGGTGCCATAGCTGAGTTGTGAATTTGGTTAGTCCCCACTATTTTATGACTTCCCAATAACCTTTTGTTTTCCAAAGGCTATATGCCAATCAGGGTCATCCCTTCTCCAGTCCAGAATTTTATGGTAATGCCGAAAAGTATTAAGGTTTCATCACAAACATATTTTCGGGTGGAAAATTGCTTTTTTCAAAAATGTAATAAAAATCACTCTTTTTGAATCCTGGATGGCTCAGTTGGTAGAGCATCAGACCTTTAATCTGAGGGTCCAGGGTTCAAGTCCCTGTTCAGGCGTTAGATTTAATGTTGTCATGACCTCATGGTTTGGTACCCTATCGTCATCAAGGAAGTCTGCTAGTGGCCCTAACGAAGTTGTGAATTTGGTTAGTCCCCACTATTTTATGACTTCCCAATAACTTTTTGTTTTCCAAAGGCTACATGCCAATCAGGGTCATCCCTTCTCCAGTCCAGAATTTTATGGTAATGTCGAAAAGTCTTACGGTTTTATCACAAACGCATTTTTCGTGATGGAAAATTACTTTTTTCAAAGCCTGAAGAAAAATTACACTTTTAGAAGCCTGGATGGCTCAGTTGGTAGAGCATCAGACTTTTAATCTGAGGGTCCAGGGTTCAAGTCCCTGTTCAGGCATTACATTTAATGTTTTCATGACCTCATGGTTTGGTACCCTATCGTCATCAAGGATGTCTGCTAGGTGCCATAGCTGAGTTGTGAATTTGGTTAGTCCCCACTATTTTATGACTTCCCAATAACCTTTTGTTTTCTAAAGGCTACATGCCAATCATGGTCATCCCTTCTCCAGTCCAGAATTTTATGGTAATGCCGAAAGGTATTAAGGTTTTATCACAAACGCATTTTCGTGATGGAAAATTACTTTTTTCAAAGCCTGAAGAAAATTTACTCCTTTTGAAGCCTGGATGGCTCTGTCGGTAGAGCATCAGACTTTTAATCTGAGGGTCCAGGGTTCAAGTCCCTGTTCAGGCGTTACATTTAATGTTGTCATGACCTCATGGTTTGGTACCCTATCGTCATCAAGGAAGTCTGCTAGTGTCCCTAACGAAATTGTGAATTTGGTTAGTCCCCACTATTTTATGACTTCCCAATAACCTTTTGTTTTCCAAAGGCTACATGCCAATCAGGGTCATCCCTTCTCCAGTCCAGAATTTTATGGTAATGTCGAAAAGTCTTACGGTTTTATCACAAACGCATTTTTCGTGATGGAAAATTACTTTTTTCAAAGCCTGAAGAAAAATTACACTTTTTGAAGCCTGGATGGCTCAGTTGGTAGAGCATCAGACTTTTAATCTGAGGGTACAGGGTTCAAGTCCCTGTTCAGGCGTTACATTTAATGTTGTCATGACCTCATGATTTGGTACCCTATCGTCATCAAGGAAGTCTGCTAGGTGCCATAGCTGAGTTGTGAATTTGGTTAGTCCCCACTATTTTATGACTTCCCAATAACCTTTTGTTTTCCAAAGGCTATATGCCAATCAGGGTCATCCCTTTTCCAGTCGAGAATTTTATGGTAATGCCGAAAAGTATTAAGGTTTCATCACAAACATATTTTCGGGTGGAAAATTGCTTTTTTCAAAAATGTAATAAAAATCACTCTTTTTGAATCCTGGATGGCTCAGTTGGTAGAGCATCAGACTTTTAATCTGAGGGTCCAGGGTTCAAGTCCCTGTTCAGGCGTTACATTTAATGTTGTCATGACCTCATGGTTTGGTACCCTATCGTCATCAAGGAAGTCTGCTAGTGGCCCTAACGAAGTTGTGAATTTGGTTAGTCCCCACTATTTTATGACTTCCCAATAACCTTTTGTTTTCCAAAGGCTACATGCCAATCAGGGTCATCCCTTCTCCAGTCCAGAATTTTATGGTAATATCAAAAAGTCTTACGGTTTTATCACAAACGCATTTTTCGTGATGGAAAATTACTTTTTTCAAAGCCTGAAGAAAAATTACACTTTTTGAGGCCTGGATGGCTCAGTCGGTAGAGCATCAGACTTTTAATCTGAGGGTCCAGGGTTCAAGTCCCTGTTCAAGCGTTACATTTAATGTTGTCATGACCTCATGATTTGGTACCCTATCGTCATCAAGGATGTCTGCTAGGTGCCATAGCTGAGTTGTGAATTTGGTTAGTCCAAACTATTTTATGACTTCCCAATAACCTTTTGTTTTCTAAAGGCTACATGCCAATCATGGTCATCCCTTCTCCAGTCCAGAATTTTATGGTAATGCCGAAAGGTATTAAGGTTTTATCACAAACGCATTTTCGTGATGGAAAATTACTTTTTTCAAAGCCTGAAGAAAATTTCCTCTTTTTGAAGCCTGGATGGCTCAGTCGGTAGAGCATCAGACTTTTAATCTGAGGGTCCAGGGTTCAAGTCCCTGTTCAGGCGTTACATTTAATGTTGTCATGACCTCATGGTTTGGTACCCTATCGTCATCAAGGACGTCTGCTAGTGGCCCTAACGAAGTTGTGAATTTGGTTAGTCCCCACTATTTTATGACTTCCCAATAACCTTTTGTTTTCCAAAGGCTACATGCCAATCAGGGTCATCCCTTCTCCAGTCCAGAATTTTATGGTAATGTCGAAAAGTCTTACGGTTTTATCACAAACGCATTTTTCGTGATGGAAAATTACTTTTTTCAAAGCCTGAAGAAAAATTACACTTTTTGAAGCCTGGATGGCTCAGTTGGTAGAGCATCAGACTTTTAATCTGAGGGTCCAGGGTTCAAGTCCCTGTTCAGGCGTTACATTTAATGTTGTCATGACCTCATGGTTTGGTACCCTATCGTCATCAAGGAAGTCTGCTAGTGGCCCTAACGAAGTTGTGAATTTTGTTAGTCCCCACTATTTTATGACTTCCCAATAACCTTTTGTTTTCCAAAGGCTACATGCCAATCAGGGTCATCCCTTTTCCAGTCCAGAATTTTATGGTAATACCAAAAAGTCTTACGGTTTTATCACAAACGCATTTTTCGTGATGGAAAATTACTTTTTTCAAAGCCTGAAGAAAAATTACACTTTTTGAAGCCTGGATGGCTCAGTTGGTAGAGCATCAGACTTTTAATCTGAGGGTCCAGGGTTCAAGTCCCTGTTCAGGCGTTACATTTAATGTTGTCATGATCTCATGGTTTGGTACCCTATCGTCATCAAGGATGTCTGCTAGGTGCCATAGCTGAGTTGTGAATTTGTTTAGTCCCCAGCACTTTATGACTTCCCAATAACCTTTTGTTTTCCAAAGGCTATATGCCAATCAGGGTCATCCCTTCTCCAGTCCAGAATTTTATGGTAATGCCGAAAAGTATTAAGGTTTCATCACAAACATATTTTCGGGTGGAAAATTGCTTTTTTCAAAAATGTAATAAAAATCTCTCTTTTTGAATCCTGGATGGCTCAGTTGGTAGAGCATCAGACTTTTAATCTGAGGGTCCAGGGTTCAAGTCCCTGTTCAGGCGTTACATTTAATGTTGTCATGACCTCATGGTTTGGTACCCTATCGTCATCAAGGAAGTCTGCTAGTGGCCCTAACGAAGTTGTGAATTTTGTTAGTCCCCACTATTTTATGACTTCCCAATAACCTTTTGTTTTCCAAAGGCTACATGCCAATCAGGGTCATCCCTTTTCCAGTCCAGAATTTTATGGTAATACCAAAAAGTCTTACGGTTTTATCACAAACGCATTTTTCGTGATGGAAAATTACTTTTTTCAAAGCCTGAAGAAAAATTACACTTTTTGAAGCCTGGATGGCTCAGTTGGTAGAGCATCAGACTTTTAATCTGAGGGTCCAGGGTTCAAGTCCCTGTTCATGCATTACATTTAATGTTGTCATGACCTCATGATTTGGTACCCTATCGTCATCAAGGAAGTCTGCTAGGTGCCATAGCTGAGTTGTGAATTTGGTTAGTCCCCACTATTTTATGACTTCCCAATAACCTTTTGTTTTCCAAAGGCTACATGCCAATCAGGGTCATCCCTTCTCCAGTCCAGAATTTTATGGTAATGTCGAAAAGTCTTAGGGTTTTATCACAAACGCATTTTTCGTGATGGAAAATTACTTTTTTCAAAGCCTGAAGAAAAATTACACTTTTTGAAGCCTGGATGTCTCAGTTGGTAGAGCATCAGACTTCTAATCTGAGGGTCCAGGGTTCAAGTCCCTGTTCAGGCGTTACATTTAATGTTGTCATGACCTTATGATTTGGTACCCTATCGTCATCAAGGATGTCTGCTAGGTGCCATAGCTGAGTTGTGAATTTGGTTAGTCCCCACTATTTTATGACTTCCCAATAACCTTTTGTTTTCCAAAGGCTACATGCCAATCAGGGTCATCCCTTCTCCAGTCCAGAATTTTATGGTAATGTCGAAAAGTCTTACGGTTTTATCACAAACGCATTTTTCGTGATGGAAAATTACTTTTTTCAAAGCCTGAAGAAAAATTACACTTTTTGAAGCCTGGATGTCTCAGTTGGTAGAGCATCAGACTTCTAATCTGAGGGTCCAGGGTTCAAGTCCCTGTTCAGGCGTTACATTTAATGTTGTCATGACCTCATGATTTGGTACCCTATCGTCATCAAGGAAGTCTGCTAGGTGCCATAGCTGAGTTGTGAATTTGGTTAGTCCCCACTATTTTATGACTTCCCAATAACCTTTTGTTTTCCAAAGGCTACATGCCAATCAGGGTCATCCCTTCTCCAGTCCAGAATTTTATGGTAATGTCGAAAAGTCTTACGGTTTTATCACAAACGCATTTTTCGTGATGGAAAATTACTTTTTTCAAAGCCTGAAGAAAAATTACACTTTTTGAAGCCTGGATGTCTCAGTTGGTAGAGCATCAGACTTCTAATCTGAGGGTCCAGGGTTCAAGTCCCTGTTCAGGCGTTACATTTAATGTTGTCATGACCTCATGATTTGGTACCCTATCGTCATCAAGGATGTCTGCTAGGTGCCATAGCTGAGTTGTGAATTTGGTTAGTCCCCACTATTTTATGACTTCCCAATAACCTTTTGTTTTCCAAAGGCTACATGCCAATCAGGGTCATCCCTTCTCCAGTCCAGAATTTTATGGTAATGTCGAAAAGTCTTACGGTTTTATCACAAACGCATTTTTCGTGATGGAAAATTACTTTTTTCAAAGCCTGAAGAAAAATTACACTTTTTGAAGCCTGGATGTCTCAGTTGGTAGAGCATCAGACTTCTAATCTGAGGGTCCAGGGTTCAAGTCCCTGTTCAGGCGTTACATTTAATGTTGTCATGACCTCATGATTTGGTACCCTATCGTCATCAAGGATGTCTGCTAGGTGCCATAGCTGAGTTGTGAATTTGGTTAGTCCCCACTATTTTATGACTTCCCAATAACCTTTTGTTTTCTAAAGGCTACATGCCAATCAGGGTCATCCCTTCTCCAGTCCAGATTTTTATGGTAATATCAAAAAGTCTTAAAGTTTTATCACAAACGCATTTTCGTGATGGAAAATTACTTTTTTCAAAGCCTGGAGAAAAATTACTCTTTTTGAAGCCTGGATGGCTCAGTCGGTAGAGCATCAGACTTTTAATCTGAGGGTCCAGGGTTCAAGTCCCTGTTCAGGCGTTACATTTAATGTTGTCATGACCTCATGGTTTGGTACCCTATCGTCATCAAGGATGTCTGCTAGGTGCCATAGCTGAGTTGTGAATTTGGTTAGTCCCCACTATTTTATGACTTCCCAATAACCTTTTGTTTTCCAAAGGCTATATGCCAATCAGGGTCATCCCTTCTCCAGTCCAGAATTTTATGGTAATGCCGAAAAGTATTAAGGTTTCATCACAAACATATTTTCGTGTGGAAAATTGCATTTTTCAATTTTTTTAGAAAAATCATTCTTTTTGAATCCTGGATGTCTCAGTTGGTAGAGCATCAGACTTCTAATCTGAGGGTCCAGGGTTCAAGTCCCTGTTCAGGCGTTACATTTAATGTTGTCATGATCTCATGGTTTGGTACCCTATCGTCATCAAGGAAGTCTGCTAGGTGCCATAGCTGAGTTGTGAATTTGGTTAGTCCCCACTATTTTATGACTTCCCAATAACCTTTTGTTTTCCAAAGGCTATATGCCAATCAGGGTCATCCCTTCTCCAGTCCAGAATTTTATGGTAATGCCGAAAAGTATTAAGGTTTCATCACAAACATATTTTCGGGTGGAAAATTGCTTTTTTCAAAAATGTAATAAAAATCACTCTTTTTGAATCCTGGATGGCTCAGTTGGTAGAGCATCAGACTTTTAATCTGAGGGTCCAGGGTTCAAGTCCCTGTTCAGGCATTACATTTAATGTTGTCATGACCTCATGGTTTGGTACCCTATCGTCATCAAGGAAGTCTGCTAGTGGCCCTAACGAAGTTGTGAATTTTGTTAGTCCCCACTATTTTATGACTTCCCAATAACCTTTTGTTTTCCAAAGGCTACATGCCAATCAGGGTCATCCCTTTTCCAGTCCAGAATTTTATGGTAATACCAAAAAGTCTTACGGTTTTATCACAAACGCATTTTTCGTGATGGAAAATTACTTTTTTCAAAGCCTGAAGAAAAATTACACTTTTTGAAGCCTGGATGTCTCAGTTGGTAGAGCATCAGACTTCTAATCTGAGGGTCCAGGGTTCAAGTCCCTGTTCAGGCGTTACATTTAATGTTGTCATGACCTCATGATTTGGTACCCTATCGTCATCAAGGATGTCTGCTAGGTGCCATAGCTGAGTTGTGAATTTGGTTAGTCCCCACTATTTTATGACTTCCCAATAACCTTTTGTTTTCCAAAGGCTACATGCCAATCAGGGTCATCCCTTCTCCAGTCCAGAATTTTATGGTAATGTCGAAAAGTCTTACGGTTTTATCACAAACGCATTTTTCGTGATGGAAAATTACTTTTTTCAAAGCCTGAAGAAAAATTACACTTTTTGAAGCCTGGATGTCTCAGTTGGTAGAGCATCAGACTTCTAATCTGAGGGTCCAGGGTTCAAGTCCCTGTTCAGGCGTTACATTTAATGTTGTCATGACCTCATGATTTGGTACCCTATCGTCATCAAGGATGTCTGCTAGGTGCCATAGCTGAGTTGTGAATTTGGTTAGTCCCCACTATTTTATGACTTCCCAATAACCTTTTGTTTTCTAAAGGCTACATGCCAATCAGGGTCATCCCTTCTCCAGTCCAGATTTTTATGGTAATATCAAAAAGTCTTAAAGTTTTATCACAAACGCATTTTCGTGATGGAAAATTACTTTTTTCAAAGCCTGGAGAAAAATTACTCTTTTTGAAGCCTGGATGGCTCAGTCGGTAGAGCATCAGACTTTTAATCTGAGGGTCCAGGGTTCAAGTCCCTGTTCAGGCGTTACATTTAATGTTGTCATGACCTCATGGTTTGGTACCCTATCGTCATCAAGGATGTCTGCTAGGTGCCATAGCTGAGTTGTGAATTTGGTTAGTCCCCACTATTTTATGACTTCCCAATAACCTTTTGTTTTCCAAAGGCTATATGCCAATCAGGGTCATCCCTTCTCCAGTCCAGAATTTTATGGTAATGCCGAAAAGTATTAAGGTTTCATCACAAACATATTTTCGTGTGGAAAATTGCATTTTTCAATTTTTTTAGAAAAATCATTCTTTTTGAATCCTGGATGTCTCAGTTGGTAGAGCATCAGACTTCTAATCTGAGGGTCCAGGGTTCAAGTCCCTGTTCAGGCGTTACATTTAATGTTGTCATGATCTCATGGTTTGGTACCCTATCGTCATCAAGGAAGTCTGCTAGGTGCCATAGCTGAGTTGTGAATTTGGTTAGTCCCCACTATTTTATGACTTCCCAATAACCTTTTGTTTTCCAAAGGCTATATGCCAATCAGGGTCATCCCTTCTCCAGTCCAGAATTTTATGGTAATGCCGAAAAGTATTAAGGTTTCATCACAAACATATTTTCGGGTGGAAAATTGCTTTTTTCAAAAATGTAATAAAAATCACTCTTTTTGAATCCTGGATGGCTCAGTTGGTAGAGCATCAGACTTTTAATCTGAGGGTCCAGGGTTCAAGTCCCTGTTCAGGCATTACATTTAATGTTGTCATGACCTCATGGTTTGGTACCCTATCGTCATCAAGGAAGTCTGCTAGTGGCCCTAACGAAGTTGTGAATTTTGTTAGTCCCCACTATTTTATGACTTCCCAATAACCTTTTGTTTTCCAAAGGCTACATGCCAATCAGGGTCATCCCTTTTCCAGTCCAGAATTTTATGGTAATACCAAAAAGTCTTACGGTTTTATCACAAACGCATTTTTCGTGATGGAAAATTACTTTTTTCAAAGCCTGAAGAAAAATTACACTTTTTGAAGCCTGGATGGCTCAGTTGGTAGAGCATCAGACTTTTAATCTGAGGGTCCAGGGTTCAAGTCCCTGTTCAGGCGTTACATTTAATGTTGTCATGATCTCATGGTTTGGTACCCTATCGTCATCAAGGATGTCTGCTAGGTGCCATAGCTGAGTTGTGAATTTGTTTAGTCCCCAGCACTTTATGACTTCCCAATAACCTTTTGTTTTCCAAAGGCTATATGCCAATCAGGGTCATCCCTTCTCCAGTCCAGAATTTTATGGTAATGCCGAAAAGTATTAAGGTTTCATCACAAACATATTTTCGGGTGGAAAATTGCTTTTTTCAAAAATGTAATAAAAATCTCTCTTTTTGAATCCTGGATGGCTCAGTTGGTAGAGCATCAGACTTTTAATCTGAGGGTCCAGGGTTCAAGTCCCTGTTCAGGCGTTACATTTAATGTTGTCATGACCTCATGGTTTGGTACCCTATCGTCATCAAGGAAGTCTGCTAGTGGCCCTAACGAAGTTGTGAATTTTGTTAGTCCCCACTATTTTATGACTTCCCAATAACCTTTTGTTTTCCAAAGGCTACATGCCAATCAGGGTCATCCCTTTTCCAGTCCAGAATTTTATGGTAATGTCGAAAAGTCTTACGGTTTTATCACAAACGCATTTTTCGTGATGGAAAATTACTTTTTTCAAAGCCTGAAGAAAAATTACACTTTTTGAAGCCTGGATGTCTCAGTTGGTAGAGCATCAGACTTCTAATCTGAGGGTCCAGGGTTCAAGTCCCTGTTCAGGCGTTACATTTAATGTTGTCATGACCTCATGATTTGGTACCCTATCGTCATCAAGGATGTCTGCTAGGTGCCATAGCTGAGTTGTGAATTTGGTTAGTCCCCACTATTTTATGACTTCCCAATAACCTTTTGTTTTCCAAAGGCTACATGCCAATCAGGGTCATCCCTTCTCCAGTCCAGAATTTTATGGTAATGTCGAAAAGTCTTACGGTTTTATCACAAACGCATTTTTCGTGATGGAAAATTACTTTTTTCAAAGCCTGAAGAAAAATTACACTTTTTGAAGCCTGGATGTCTCAGTTGGTAGAGCATCAGACTTCTAATCTGAGGGTCCAGGGTTCAAGTCCCTGTTCAGGCGTTACATTTAATGTTGTCATGACCTCATGATTTGGTACCCTATCGTCATCAAGGATGTCTGCTAGGTGCCATAGCTGAGTTGTGAATTTGGTTAGTCCCCACTATTTTATGACTTCCCAATAACCTTTTGTTTTCTAAAGGCTACATGCCAATCAGGGTCATCCCTTCTCCAGTCCAGATTTTTATGGTAATATCAAAAAGTCTTAAAGTTTTATCACAAACGCATTTTCGTGATGGAAAATTACTTTTTTCAAAGCCTGGAGAAAAATTACTCTTTTTGAAGCCTGGATGGCTCAGTCGGTAGAGCATCAGACTTTTAATCTGAGGGTCCAGGGTTCAAGTCCCTGTTCAGGCGTTACATTTAATGTTGTCATGACCTCATGGTTTGGTACCCTATCGTCATCAAGGATGTCTGCTAGGTGCCATAGCTGAGTTGTGAATTTGGTTAGTCCCCACTATTTTATGACTTCCCAATAACCTTTTGTTTTCCAAAGGCTATATGCCAATCAGGGTCATCCCTTCTCCAGTCCAGAATTTTATGGTAATGCCGAAAAGTATTAAGGTTTCATCACAAACATATTTTCGTGTGGAAAATTGCATTTTTCAATTTTTTTAGAAAAATCATTCTTTTTGAATCCTGGATGTCTCAGTTGGTAGAGCATCAGACTTCTAATCTGAGGGTCCAGGGTTCAAGTCCCTGTTCAGGCGTTACATTTAATGTTGTCATGATCTCATGGTTTGGTACCCTATCGTCATCAAGGAAGTCTGCTAGGTGCCATAGCTGAGTTGTGAATTTGGTTAGTCCCCACTATTTTATGACTTCCCAATAACCTTTTGTTTTCCAAAGGCTATATGCCAATCAGGGTCATCCCTTCTCCAGTCCAGAATTTTATGGTAATGCCGAAAAGTATTAAGGTTTCATCACAAACATATTTTCGGGTGGAAAATTGCTTTTTTCAAAAATGTAATAAAAATCACTCTTTTTGAATCCTGGATGGCTCAGTTGGTAGAGCATCAGACTTTTAATCTGAGGGTCCAGGGTTCAAGTCCCTGTTCAGGCATTACATTTAATGTTGTCATGACCTCATGGTTTGGTACCCTATCGTCATCAAGGAAGTCTGCTAGTGGCCCTAACGAAGTTGTGAATTTTGTTAGTCCCCACTATTTTATGACTTCCCAATAACCTTTTGTTTTCCAAAGGCTACATGCCAATCAGGGTCATCCCTTTTCCAGTCCAGAATTTTATGGTAATACCAAAAAGTCTTACGGTTTTATCACAAACGCATTTTTCGTGATGGAAAATTACTTTTTTCAAAGCCTGAAGAAAAATTACACTTTTTGAAGCCTGGATGGCTCAGTTGGTAGAGCATCAGACTTTTAATCTGAGGGTCCAGGGTTCAAGTCCCTGTTCAGGTGTTACATTTAATGTTGTCATGATCTCATGGTTTGGTACCCTATCGTCATCAAGGATGTCTGCTAGGTGCCATAGCTGAGTTGTGAATTTGTTTAGTCCCCAGCACTTTATGACTTCCCAATAACCTTTTGTTTTCCAAAGGCTATATGCCAATCAGGGTCATCCCTTCTCCAGTCCAGAATTTTATGGTAATGCCGAAAAGTATTAAGGTTTCATCACAAACATATTTTCGGGTGGAAAATTGCTTTTTTCAAAAATGTAATAAAAATCTGTCTTTTTGAATCCTGGATGGCTCAGTTGGTAGAGCATCAGACTTTTAATCTGAGGGTCCAGGGTTCAAGTCCCTGTTCAGGCGTTACATTTAATGTTGTCATGATCTCATGGTTTGGTACCCTATCGTCATCAAGGATGTCTGCTAGGTGCCATAGCTGAGTTGTGAATTTGGTTAGTCCCCACTATTTTATGACTTCCCAATAACCTTTTGTTTTCTAAAGGCTACATGCCAATCATGGTCATCCCTTCTCCAGTCCAGAATTTTATGGTAATGCCGAAAGGTATTAAGGTTTTATCACAAACGCATTTTCGTGATGGAAAATTACTTTTTTCAAAGCCTGAAGAAAATTTACTCCTTTTGAAGCCTGGATGGCTCTGTCGGTAGAGCATCAGACTTTTAATCTGAGGGTCCAGGGTTCAAGTCCCTGTTCAGGCGTTACATTTAATGTTGTCATGACCTCATGGTTTGGTACCCTATCGTCATCAAGGAAGTCTGCTAGTGTCCCTAACGAAATTGTGAATTTGGTTAGTCCCCACTATTTTATGACTTCCCAATAACCTTTTGTTTTCCAAAGGCTACATGCCAATCAGGGTCATCCCTTCTCCAGTCCAGAATTTTATGGTAATGTCGAAAAGTCTTACGGTTTTATCACAAACGCATTTTTCGTGATGGAAAATTACTTTTTTCAAAGCCTGAAGAAAAATTACACTTTTTGAAGCCTGGATGGCTCAGTTGGTAGAGCATCAGACTTTTAATCTGAGGGTACAGGGTTCAAGTCCCTGTTCAGGCGTTACATTTAATGTTGTCATGACCTCATGATTTGGTACCCTATCGTCATCAAGGAAGTCTGCTAGGTGCCATAGCTGAGTTGTGAATTTGGTTAGTCCCCACTATTTTATGACTTCCCAATAACCTTTTGTTTTCCAAAGGCTATATGCCAATCAGGGTCATCCCTTTTCCAGTCGAGAATTTTATGGTAATGCCGAAAAGTATTAAGGTTTCATCACAAACATATTTTCGGGTGGAAAATTGCTTTTTTCAAAAATGTAATAAAAATCACTCTTTTTGAATCCTGGATGGCTCAGTTGGTAGAGCATCAGACTTTTAATCTGAGGGTCCAGGGTTCAAGTCCCTGTTCAGGCGTTACATTTAATGTTGTCATGACCTCATGGTTTGGTACCCTATCGTCATCAAGGAAGTCTGCTAGTGGCCCTAACGAAGTTGTGAATTTGGTTAGTCCCCACTATTTTATGACTTCCCAATAACCTTTTGTTTTCCAAAGGCTACATGCCAATCAGGGTCATCCCTTCTCCAGTCCAGAATTTTATGGTAATATCAAAAAGTCTTACGGTTTTATCACAAACGCATTTTTCGTGATGGAAAATTACTTTTTTCAAAGCCTGAAGAAAAATTACACTTTTTGAGGCCTGGATGGCTCAGTCGGTAGAGCATCAGACTTTTAATCTGAGGGTCCAGGGTTCAAGTCCCTGTTCAAGCGTTACATTTAATGTTGTCATGACCTCATGATTTGGTACCCTATCGTCATCAAGGATGTCTGCTAGGTGCCATAGCTGAGTTGTGAATTTGGTTAGTCCAAACTATTTTATGACTTCCCAATAACCTTTTGTTTTCTAAAGGCTACATGCCAATCATGGTCATCCCTTCTCCAGTCCAGAATTTTATGGTAATGCCGAAAGGTATTAAGGTTTTATCACAAACGCATTTTCGTGATGGAAAATTACTTTTTTCAAAGCCTGAAGAAAATTTCCTCTTTTTGAAGCCTGGATGGCTCAGTCGGTAGAGCATCAGACTTTTAATCTGAGGGTCCAGGGTTCAAGTCCCTGTTCAGGCGTTACATTTAATGTTGTCATGACCTCATGGTTTGGTACCCTATCGTCATCAAGGACGTCTGCTAGTGGCCCTAACGAAGTTGTGAATTTGGTTAGTCCCCACTATTTTATGACTTCCCAATAACCTTTTGTTTTCCAAAGGCTACATGCCAATCAGGGTCATCCCTTCTCCAGTCCAGAATTTTATGGTAATGTCGAAAAGTCTTACGGTTTTATCACAAACGCATTTTTCGTGATGGAAAATTACTTTTTTCAAAGCCTGAAGAAAAATTACACTTTTTGAAGCCTGGATGGCTCAGTTGGTAGAGCATCAGACTTTTAATCTGAGGGTCCAGGGTTCAAGTCCCTGTTCAGGCGTTACATTTAATGTTGTCATGACCTCATGGTTTGGTACCCTATCGTCATCAAGGAAGTCTGCTAGTGGCCCTAACGAAGTTGTGAATTTTGTTAGTCCCCACTATTTTATGACTTCCCAATAACCTTTTGTTTTCCAAAGGCTACATGCCAATCAGGGTCATCCCTTTTCCAGTCCAGAATTTTATGGTAATACCAAAAAGTCTTACGGTTTTATCACAAACGCATTTTTCGTGATGGAAAATTACTTTTTTCAAAGCCTGAAGAAAAATTACACTTTTTGAAGCCTGGATGGCTCAGTTGGTAGAGCATCAGACTTTTAATCTGAGGGTCCAGGGTTCAAGTCCCTGTTCAGGCGTTACATTTAATGTTGTCATGATCTCATGGTTTGGTACCCTATCGTCATCAAGGATGTCTGCTAGGTGCCATAGCTGAGTTGTGAATTTGTTTAGTCCCCAGCACTTTATGACTTCCCAATAACCTTTTGTTTTCCAAAGGCTATATGCCAATCAGGGTCATCCCTTCTCCAGTCCAGAATTTTATGGTAATGCCGAAAAGTATTAAGGTTTCATCACAAACATATTTTCGGGTGGAAAATTGCTTTTTTCAAAAATGTAATAAAAATCTCTCTTTTTGAATCCTGGATGGCTCAGTTGGTAGAGCATCAGACTTTTAATCTGAGGGTCCAGGGTTCAAGTCCCTGTTCAGGCGTTACATTTAATGTTGTCATGACCTCATGGTTTGGTACCCTATCGTCATCAAGGAAGTCTGCTAGTGGCCCTAACGAAGTTGTGAATTTTGTTAGTCCCCACTATTTTATGACTTCCCAATAACCTTTTGTTTTCCAAAGGCTACATGCCAATCAGGGTCATCCCTTTTCCAGTCCAGAATTTTATGGTAATACCAAAAAGTCTTACGGTTTTATCACAAACGCATTTTTCGTGATGGAAAATTACTTTTTTCAAAGCCTGAAGAAAAATTACACTTTTTGAAGCCTGGATGGCTCAGTTGGTAGAGCATCAGACTTTTAATCTGAGGGTCCAGGGTTCAAGTCCCTGTTCATGCATTACATTTAATGTTGTCATGACCTCATGATTTGGTACCCTATCGTCATCAAGGAAGTCTGCTAGGTGCCATAGCTGAGTTGTGAATTTGGTTAGTCCCCACTATTTTATGACTTCCCAATAACCTTTTGTTTTCCAAAGGCTACATGCCAATCAGGGTCATCCCTTCTCCAGTCCAGAATTTTATGGTAATGTCGAAAAGTCTTAGGGTTTTATCACAAACGCATTTTTCGTGATGGAAAATTACTTTTTTCAAAGCCTGAAGAAAAATTACACTTTTTGAAGCCTGGATGTCTCAGTTGGTAGAGCATCAGACTTCTAATCTGAGGGTCCAGGGTTCAAGTCCCTGTTCAGGCGTTACATTTAATGTTGTCATGACCTTATGATTTGGTACCCTATCGTCATCAAGGATGTCTGCTAGGTGCCATAGCTGAGTTGTGAATTTGGTTAGTCCCCACTATTTTATGACTTCCCAATAACCTTTTGTTTTCCAAAGGCTACATGCCAATCAGGGTCATCCCTTCTCCAGTCCAGAATTTTATGGTAATGTCGAAAAGTCTTACGGTTTTATCACAAACGCATTTTTCGTGATGGAAAATTACTTTTTTCAAAGCCTGAAGAAAAATTACACTTTTTGAAGCCTGGATGTCTCAGTTGGTAGAGCATCAGACTTCTAATCTGAGGGTCCAGGGTTCAAGTCCCTGTTCAGGCGTTACATTTAATGTTGTCATGACCTCATGATTTGGTACCCTATCGTCATCAAGGAAGTCTGCTAGGTGCCATAGCTGAGTTGTGAATTTGGTTAGTCCCCACTATTTTATGACTTCCCAATAACCTTTTGTTTTCCAAAGGCTACATGCCAATCAGGGTCATCCCTTCTCCAGTCCAGAATTTTATGGTAATGTCGAAAAGTCTTACGGTTTTATCACAAACGCATTTTTCGTGATGGAAAATTACTTTTTTCAAAGCCTGAAGAAAAATTACACTTTTTGAAGCCTGGATGTCTCAGTTGGTAGAGCATCAGACTTCTAATCTGAGGGTCCAGGGTTCAAGTCCCTGTTCAGGCGTTACATTTAATGTTGTCATGACCTCATGATTTGGTACCCTATCGTCATCAAGGATGTCTGCTAGGTGCCATAGCTGAGTTGTGAATTTGGTTAGTCCCCACTATTTTATGACTTCCCAATAACCTTTTGTTTTCCAAAGGCTACATGCCAATCAGGGTCATCCCTTCTCCAGTCCAGAATTTTATGGTAATGTCGAAAAGTCTTACGGTTTTATCACAAACGCATTTTTCGTGATGGAAAATTACTTTTTTCAAAGCCTGAAGAAAAATTACACTTTTTGAAGCCTGGATGTCTCAGTTGGTAGAGCATCAGACTTCTAATCTGAGGGTCCAGGGTTCAAGTCCCTGTTCAGGCGTTACATTTAATGTTGTCATGACCTCATGATTTGGTACCCTATCGTCATCAAGGATGTCTGCTAGGTGCCATAGCTGAGTTGTGAATTTGGTTAGTCCCCACTATTTTATGACTTCCCAATAACCTTTTGTTTTCTAAAGGCTACATGCCAATCAGGGTCATCCCTTCTCCAGTCCAGATTTTTATGGTAATATCAAAAAGTCTTAAAGTTTTATCACAAACGCATTTTCGTGATGGAAAATTACTTTTTTCAAAGCCTGGAGAAAAATTACTCTTTTTGAAGCCTGGATGGCTCAGTCGGTAGAGCATCAGACTTTTAATCTGAGGGTCCAGGGTTCAAGTCCCTGTTCAGGCGTTACATTTAATGTTGTCATGACCTCATGGTTTGGTACCCTATCGTCATCAAGGATGTCTGCTAGGTGCCATAGCTGAGTTGTGAATTTGGTTAGTCCCCACTATTTTATGACTTCCCAATAACCTTTTGTTTTCCAAAGGCTATATGCCAATCAGGGTCATCCCTTCTCCAGTCCAGAATTTTATGGTAATGCCGAAAAGTATTAAGGTTTCATCACAAACATATTTTCGTGTGGAAAATTGCATTTTTCAATTTTTTTAGAAAAATCATTCTTTTTGAATCCTGGATGTCTCAGTTGGTAGAGCATCAGACTTCTAATCTGAGGGTCCAGGGTTCAAGTCCCTGTTCAGGCGTTACATTTAATGTTGTCATGATCTCATGGTTTGGTACCCTATCGTCATCAAGGAAGTCTGCTAGGTGCCATAGCTGAGTTGTGAATTTGGTTAGTCCCCACTATTTTATGACTTCCCAATAACCTTTTGTTTTCCAAAGGCTATATGCCAATCAGGGTCATCCCTTCTCCAGTCCAGAATTTTATGGTAATGCCGAAAAGTATTAAGGTTTCATCACAAACATATTTTCGGGTGGAAAATTGCTTTTTTCAAAAATGTAATAAAAATCACTCTTTTTGAATCCTGGATGGCTCAGTTGGTAGAGCATCAGACTTTTAATCTGAGGGTCCAGGGTTCAAGTCCCTGTTCAGGCATTACATTTAATGTTGTCATGACCTCATGGTTTGGTACCCTATCGTCATCAAGGAAGTCTGCTAGTGGCCCTAACGAAGTTGTGAATTTTGTTAGTCCCCACTATTTTATGACTTCCCAATAACCTTTTGTTTTCCAAAGGCTACATGCCAATCAGGGTCATCCCTTTTCCAGTCCAGAATTTTATGGTAATACCAAAAAGTCTTACGGTTTTATCACAAACGCATTTTTCGTGATGGAAAATTACTTTTTTCAAAGCCTGAAGAAAAATTACACTTTTTGAAGCCTGGATGTCTCAGTTGGTAGAGCATCAGACTTCTAATCTGAGGGTCCAGGGTTCAAGTCCCTGTTCAGGCGTTACATTTAATGTTGTCATGACCTCATGATTTGGTACCCTATCGTCATCAAGGATGTCTGCTAGGTGCCATAGCTGAGTTGTGAATTTGGTTAGTCCCCACTATTTTATGACTTCCCAATAACCTTTTGTTTTCCAAAGGCTACATGCCAATCAGGGTCATCCCTTCTCCAGTCCAGAATTTTATGGTAATGTCGAAAAGTCTTACGGTTTTATCACAAACGCATTTTTCGTGATGGAAAATTACTTTTTTCAAAGCCTGAAGAAAAATTACACTTTTTGAAGCCTGGATGTCTCAGTTGGTAGAGCATCAGACTTCTAATCTGAGGGTCCAGGGTTCAAGTCCCTGTTCAGGCGTTACATTTAATGTTGTCATGACCTCATGATTTGGTACCCTATCGTCATCAAGGATGTCTGCTAGGTGCCATAGCTGAGTTGTGAATTTGGTTAGTCCCCACTATTTTATGACTTCCCAATAACCTTTTGTTTTCTAAAGGCTACATGCCAATCAGGGTCATCCCTTCTCCAGTCCAGATTTTTATGGTAATATCAAAAAGTCTTAAAGTTTTATCACAAACGCATTTTCGTGATGGAAAATTACTTTTTTCAAAGCCTGGAGAAAAATTACTCTTTTTGAAGCCTGGATGGCTCAGTCGGTAGAGCATCAGACTTTTAATCTGAGGGTCCAGGGTTCAAGTCCCTGTTCAGGCGTTACATTTAATGTTGTCATGACCTCATGGTTTGGTACCCTATCGTCATCAAGGATGTCTGCTAGGTGCCATAGCTGAGTTGTGAATTTGGTTAGTCCCCACTATTTTATGACTTCCCAATAACCTTTTGTTTTCCAAAGGCTATATGCCAATCAGGGTCATCCCTTCTCCAGTCCAGAATTTTATGGTAATGCCGAAAAGTATTAAGGTTTCATCACAAACATATTTTCGTGTGGAAAATTGCATTTTTCAATTTTTTTAGAAAAATCATTCTTTTTGAATCCTGGATGTCTCAGTTGGTAGAGCATCAGACTTCTAATCTGAGGGTCCAGGGTTCAAGTCCCTGTTCAGGCGTTACATTTAATGTTGTCATGATCTCATGGTTTGGTACCCTATCGTCATCAAGGAAGTCTGCTAGGTGCCATAGCTGAGTTGTGAATTTGGTTAGTCCCCACTATTTTATGACTTCCCAATAACCTTTTGTTTTCCAAAGGCTATATGCCAATCAGGGTCATCCCTTCTCCAGTCCAGAATTTTATGGTAATGCCGAAAAGTATTAAGGTTTCATCACAAACATATTTTCGGGTGGAAAATTGCTTTTTTCAAAAATGTAATAAAAATCACTCTTTTTGAATCCTGGATGGCTCAGTTGGTAGAGCATCAGACTTTTAATCTGAGGGTCCAGGGTTCAAGTCCCTGTTCAGGCATTACATTTAATGTTGTCATGACCTCATGGTTTGGTACCCTATCGTCATCAAGGAAGTCTGCTAGTGGCCCTAACGAAGTTGTGAATTTTGTTAGTCCCCACTATTTTATGACTTCCCAATAACCTTTTGTTTTCCAAAGGCTACATGCCAATCAGGGTCATCCCTTTTCCAGTCCAGAATTTTATGGTAATACCAAAAAGTCTTACGGTTTTATCACAAACGCATTTTTCGTGATGGAAAATTACTTTTTTCAAAGCCTGAAGAAAAATTACACTTTTTGAAGCCTGGATGGCTCAGTTGGTAGAGCATCAGACTTTTAATCTGAGGGTCCAGGGTTCAAGTCCCTGTTCAGGCGTTACATTTAATGTTGTCATGATCTCATGGTTTGGTACCCTATCGTCATCAAGGATGTCTGCTAGGTGCCATAGCTGAGTTGTGAATTTGTTTAGTCCCCAGCACTTTATGACTTCCCAATAACCTTTTGTTTTCCAAAGGCTATATGCCAATCAGGGTCATCCCTTCTCCAGTCCAGAATTTTATGGTAATGCCGAAAAGTATTAAGGTTTCATCACAAACATATTTTCGGGTGGAAAATTGCTTTTTTCAAAAATGTAATAAAAATCTCTCTTTTTGAATCCTGGATGGCTCAGTTGGTAGAGCATCAGACTTTTAATCTGAGGGTCCAGGGTTCAAGTCCCTGTTCAGGCGTTACATTTAATGTTGTCATGACCTCATGGTTTGGTACCCTATCGTCATCAAGGAAGTCTGCTAGTGGCCCTAACGAAGTTGTGAATTTTGTTAGTCCCCACTATTTTATGACTTCCCAATAACCTTTTGTTTTCCAAAGGCTACATGCCAATCAGGGTCATCCCTTTTCCAGTCCAGAATTTTATGGTAATACCAAAAAGTCTTACGGTTTTATCACAAACGCATTTTTCGTGATGGAAAATTACTTTTTTCAAAGCCTGAAGAAAAATTACACTTTTTGAAGCCTGGATGGCTCAGTTGGTAGAGCATCAGACTTTTAATCTGAGGGTCCAGGGTTCAAGTCCCTGTTCATGCATTACATTTAATGTTGTCATGACCTCATGATTTGGTACCCTATCGTCATCAAGGAAGTCTGCTAGGTGCCATAGCTGAGTTGTGAATTTGGTTAGTCCCCACTATTTTATGACTTCCCAATAACCTTTTGTTTTCCAAAGGCTACATGCCAATCAGGGTCATCCCTTCTCCAGTCCAGAATTTTATGGTAATGTCGAAAAGTCTTACGGTTTTATCACAAACGCATTTTTCGTGATGGAAAATTACTTTTTTCAAAGCCTGAAGAAAAATTACACTTTTTGAAGCCTGGATGTCTCAGTTGGTAGAGCATCAGACTTCTAATCTGAGGGTCCAGGGTTCAAGTCCCTGTTCAGGCGTTACATTTAATGTTGTCATGACCTCATGATTTGGTACCCTATCGTCATCAAGGATGTCTGCTAGGTGCCATAGCTGAGTTGTGAATTTGGTTAGTCCCCACTATTTTATGACTTCCCAATAACCTTTTGTTTTCCAAAGGCTACATGCCAATCAGGGTCATCCCTTCTCCAGTCCAGAATTTTATGGTAATGTCGAAAAGTCTTACGGTTTTATCACAAACGCATTTTTCGTGATGGAAAATTACTTTTTTCAAAGCCTGAAGAAAAATTACACTTTTTGAAGCCTGGATGTCTCAGTTGGTAGAGCATCAGACTTCTAATCTGAGGGTCCAGGGTTCAAGTCCCTGTTCAGGCGTTACATTTAATGTTGTCATGACCTCATGATTTGGTACCCTATCGTCATCAAGGATGTCTGCTAGGTGCCATAGCTGAGTTGTGAATTTGGTTAGTCCCCACTATTTTATGACTTCCCAATAACCTTTTGTTTTCTAAAGGCTACATGCCAATCAGGGTCATCCCTTCTCCAGTCCAGATTTTTATGGTAATATCAAAAAGTCTTAAAGTTTTATCACAAACGCATTTTCGTGATGGAAAATTACTTTTTTCAAAGCCTGGAGAAAAATTACTCTTTTTGAAGCCTGGATGGCTCAGTCGGTAGAGCATCAGACTTTTAATCTGAGGGTCCAGGGTTCAAGTCCCTGTTCAGGCGTTACATTTAATGTTGTCATGACCTCATGGTTTGGTACCCTATCGTCATCAAGGATGTCTGCTAGGTGCCATAGCTGAGTTGTGAATTTGGTTAGTCCCCACTATTTTATGACTTCCCAATAACCTTTTGTTTTCCAAAGGCTATATGCCAATCAGGGTCATCCCTTCTCCAGTCCAGAATTTTATGGTAATGCCGAAAAGTATTAAGGTTTCATCACAAACATATTTTCGTGTGGAAAATTGCATTTTTCAATTTTTTTAGAAAAATCATTCTTTTTGAATCCTGGATGTCTCAGTTGGTAGAGCATCAGACTTCTAATCTGAGGGTCCAGGGTTCAAGTCCCTGTTCAGGCGTTACATTTAATGTTGTCATGATCTCATGGTTTGGTACCCTATCGTCATCAAGGAAGTCTGCTAGGTGCCATAGCTGAGTTGTGAATTTGGTTAGTCCCCACTATTTTATGACTTCCCAATAACCTTTTGTTTTCCAAAGGCTATATGCCAATCAGGGTCATCCCTTCTCCAGTCCAGAATTTTATGGTAATGCCGAAAAGTATTAAGGTTTCATCACAAACATATTTTCGGGTGGAAAATTGCTTTTTTCAAAAATGTAATAAAAATCACTCTTTTTGAATCCTGGATGGCTCAGTTGGTAGAGCATCAGACTTTTAATCTGAGGGTCCAGGGTTCAAGTCCCTGTTCAGGCATTACATTTAATGTTGTCATGACCTCATGGTTTGGTACCCTATCGTCATCAAGGAAGTCTGCTAGTGGCCCTAACGAAGTTGTGAATTTTGTTAGTCCCCACTATTTTATGACTTCCCAATAACCTTTTGTTTTCCAAAGGCTACATGCCAATCAGGGTCATCCCTTTTCCAGTCCAGAATTTTATGGTAATACCAAAAAGTCTTACGGTTTTATCACAAACGCATTTTTCGTGATGGAAAATTACTTTTTTCAAAGCCTGAAGAAAAATTACACTTTTTGAAGCCTGGATGGCTCAGTTGGTAGAGCATCAGACTTTTAATCTGAGGGTCCAGGGTTCAAGTCCCTGTTCAGGCGTTACATTTAATGTTGTCATGATCTCATGGTTTGGTACCCTATCGTCATCAAGGATGTCTGCTAGGTGCCATAGCTGAGTTGTGAATTTGTTTAGTCCCCAGCACTTTATGACTTCCCAATAACCTTTTGTTTTCCAAAGGCTATATGCCAATCAGGGTCATCCCTTCTCCAGTCCAGAATTTTATGGTAATGCCGAAAAGTATTAAGGTTTCATCACAAACATATTTTCGGGTGGAAAATTGCTTTTTTCAAAAATGTAATAAAAATCTGTCTTTTTGAATCCTGGATGGCTCAGTTGGTAGAGCATCAGACTTTTAATCTGAGGGTCCAGGGTTCAAGTCCCTGTTCAGGCGTTACATTTAATGTTGTCATGATCTCATGGTTTGGTACCCTATCGTCATCAAGGATGTCTGCTAGGTGCCATAGCTGAGTTGTGAATTTGTTTAGTCCCCAGCACTTTATGACTTCCCAATAACCTTTTGTTTTCCAAAGGCTATATGCCAATCAGGGTCATCCCTTCTCCAGTCCAGAATTTTATGGTAATGCCGAAAAGTATTAAGGTTTCATCACAAACATATTTTCGGGTGGAAAATTGCTTTTTTCAAAAATGTAATAAAAATCTCTCTTTTTGAATCCTGGATGGCTCAGTTGGTAGAGCATCAGACTTTTAATCTGAGGGTCCAGGGTTCAAGTCCCTGTTCAGGCGTTACATTTAATGTTGTCATGACCTCATGGTTTGGTACCCTATCGTCATCAAGGAAGTCTGCTAGTGGCCCTAACGAAGTTGTGAATTTTGTTAGTCCCCACTATTTTATGACTTCCCAATAACCTTTTGTTTTCCAAAGGCTACATGCCAATCAGGGTCATCCCTTTTCCAGTCCAGAATTTTATGGTAATACCAAAAAGTCTTACGGTTTTATCACAAACGCATTTTTCGTGATGGAAAATTACTTTTTTCAAAGCCTGAAGAAAAATTACACTTTTTGAAGCCTGGATGGCTCAGTTGGTAGAGCATCAGACTTTTAATCTGAGGGTCCAGGGTTAAGTCCCTGTTCATGCGTTACATTTAATGTTGTCATGACCTCATGATTTGGTACCCTATCGTCATCAAGGAAGTCTGCTAGGTGCCATAGCTGAGTTGTGAATTTGGTTAGTCCCCACTATTTTATGACTTCCCAATAACCTTTTGTTTTCCAAAGGCTACATGCCAATCAGGGTCATCCCTTCTCCAGTCCAGAATTTTATGGTAATGTCGAAAAGTCTTACGGTTTTATCACAAACGCATTTTTCGTGATGGAAAATTACTTTTTTCAAAGCCTGAAGAAAAATTACACTTTTTGAAGCCTGGATGTCTCAGTTGGTAGAGCATCAGACTTCTAATCTGAGGGTCCAGGGTTCAAGTCCCTGTTCAGGCGTTACATTTAATGTTGTCATGACCTCATGATTTGGTACCCTATCGTCATCAAGGATGTCTGCTAGGTGCCATAGCTGAGTTGTGAATTTGGTTAGTCCCCACTATTTTATGACTTCCCAATAACCTTTTGTTTTCTAAAGGCTACATGCCAATCAGGGTCATCCCTTCTCCAGTCCAGATTTTTATGGTAATATCAAAAAGTCTTAAAGTTTTATCACAAACGCATTTTCGTGATCGAAAATTACTTTTTTCAAAGCCTGGAGAAAAATTACTCTTTTTGAAGCCTGGATGGCTCAGTCGGTAGAGCATCAGACTTTTAATCTGAGGGTCCAGGGTTCAAGTCCCTGTTCAGGCGTTACATTTAATGTTGTCATGACCTCATGGTTTGGTACCCTATCGTCATCAAGGATGTCTGCTAGGTGCCATAGCTGAGTTGTGAATTTGGTTAGTCCCCACGATTTTATGACTTCCTAATAACCTTTTGTTTTCCAAAGGCTACATGCCAATCAGGGTCATCCCTTCTCCAGTCCAGAATTTTATGGTAATGCCGAAAAGTATTAAGGTTTCATCACAAACATATTTTCGTGTGGAAAATTGCATTTTTCAATTTTTTTAGAAAAATCATTCTTTTTGAATCCTGGATGTCTCAGTTGGTAGAGCATCAGACTTCTAATCTGAGGGTCCAGGGTTCAAGTCCCTGTTCAGGCGTTACATTTAATGTTGTCATGACCTCATGGTTTGGTACCCTATCGTCATCAAGGAAGTCTGCTAGTGGCCCTAACGAAGTTGTGAATTTGGTTAGTCCCCACTATTTTATGACTTCCCAATAACCTTTTGTTTTCCAAAGGCTACATGCCAATCAGGGTCATCCCTTCTCCAGTCCAGAATTTTATGGTAATGTCGAAAAGTCTTACGGTTTTATCACAAATGCATTTTTCGTGATGGAAAATTACTTTTTTCAAAGCCTGAAGAAAAATTACACTTTTTGAAGCCTGGATGGCTCAGTTGGTAGAGCATCAGACTTTTAATCTGAGGGTCCAGGGTTCAAGTCCCTGTTCAGGCGTTACATTTAATGTTGTCATGACCTCATGATTTGGTACCCTATCGTCATCAAGGAAGTCTGCTAGGTGCCATAGCTGAGTTGTGAATTTGTTTAGTCCCCAGCACTTTATGACTTCCCAATAACCTTTTGTTTTCCAAAGGCTATATGCCAATCAGGGTCATCCCTTCTCCAGTCCAGAATTTTATGGTAATGCCGAAAAGTATTAAGGTTTCATCACAAACATATTTTCGGGTGGAAAATTGCTTTTTTCAAAAATGTAATAAAAATCTCTCTTTTTGAATCCTGGATGGCTCAGTTGGTAGAGCATCAGACTTTTAATCTGAGGGTCCAGGGTTCAAGTCCCTGTTCAGGCGTTACATTTAATGTTGTCATGACCTCATGGTTTGGTACCCTATCGTCATCAAGGAAGTCTGCTAGTGGCCCTAACGAAGTTGTGAATTTTGTTAGTCCCCACTATTTTATGACTTCCCAATAACCTTTTGTTTTCCAAAGGCTACATGCCAATCAGGGTCATCCCTTCTCCAGTCCAGAATTTTATGGTAATGTCGAAAAGTCTTACGGTTTTATCACAAACGCATTTTTCGTGATGGAAAATTACTTTTTTCAAAGCCTGAAGAAAAATTACACTTTTTGAAGCCTGGATGTCTCAGTTGGTAGAGCATCAGACTTCTAATCTGAGGGTCCAGGGTTCAAGTCCCTGTTCAGGCGTTACATTTAATGTTGTCATGACCTCATGATTTGGTACCCTATCGTCATCAAGGATGTCTGCTAGGTGCCATAGCTGAGTTGTGAATTTGGTTAGTCCCCACTATTTTATGACTTCCCAATAACCTTTTGTTTTCTAAAGGCTACATGCCAATCAGGGTCATCCCTTCTCCAGTCCAGATTTTTATGGTAATATCAAAAAGTCTTAAAGTTTTATCACAAACGCATTTTCGTGATGGAAAATTACTTTTTTCAAAGCCTGGAGAAAAATTACTCTTTTTGAAGCCTGGATGGCTCAGTCGGTAGAGCATCAGACTTTTAATCTGAGGGTCCAGGGTTCAAGTCCCTGTTCAGGCGTTACATTTAATGTTGTCATGACCTCATGGTTTGGTACCCTATCGTCATCAAGGATGTCTGCTAGGTGCCATAGCTGAGTTGTGAATTTGGTTAGTCCCCACTATTTTATGACTTCCCAATAACCTTTTGTTTTCCAAAGGCTATATGCCAATCAGGGTCATCCCTTCTCCAGTCCAGAATTTTATGGTAATGCCGAAAAGTATTAAGGTTTCATCACAAACATATTTTCGTGTGGAAAATTGCATTTTTCAATTTTTTTAGAAAAATCATTCTTTTTGAATCCTGGATGTCTCAGTTGGTAGAGCATCAGACTTCTAATCTGAGGGTCCAGGGTTCAAGTCCCTGTTCAGGCGTTACATTTAATGTTGTCATGATCTCATGGTTTGGTACCCTATCGTCATCAAGGAAGTCTGCTAGGTGCCATAGCTGAGTTGTGAATTTGGTTAGTCCCCACTATTTTATGACTTCCCAATAACCTTTTGTTTTCCAAAGGCTATATGCCAATCAGGGTCATCCCTTCTCCAGTCCAGAATTTTATGGTAATGCCGAAAAGTATTAAGGTTTCATCACAAACATATTTTCGGGTGGAAAATTGCTTTTTTCAAAAATGTAATAAAAATCACTCTTTTTGAATCCTGGATGGCTCAGTTGGTAGAGCATCAGACTTTTAATCTGAGGGTCCAGGGTTCAAGTCCCTGTTCAGGCGTTACATTTAATGTTGTCATGACCTCATGGTTTGGTACCCTATCGTCATCAAGGAAGTCTGCTAGTGGCCCTAACGAAGTTGTGAATTTTGTTAGTCCCCACTATTTTATGACTTCCCAATAACCTTTTGTTTTCCAAAGGCTACATGCCAATCAGGGTCATCCCTTTTCCAGTCCAGAATTTTATGGTAATACCAAAAAGTCTTACGGTTTTATCACAAACGCATTTTTCGTGATGGAAAATTACTTTTTTCAAAGCCTGAAGAAAAATTACACTTTTTGAAGCCTGGATGGCTCAGTTGGTAGAGCATCAGACTTTTAATCTGAGGGTCCAGGGTTCAAGTCCCTGTTCAGGCGTTACATTTAATGTTGTCATGATCTCATGGTTTGGTACCCTATCGTCATCAAGGATGTCTGCTAGGTGCCATAGCTGAGTTGTGAATTTGTTTAGTCCCCAGCACTTTATGACTTCCCAATAACCTTTTGTTTTCCAAAGGCTACATGCCAATCAGGGTCATCCCTTTTCCAGTCCAGAATTTTATGGTAATACCAAAAAGTCTTACGGTTTTATCACAAACGCATTTTTCGTGATGGAAAATTACTTTTTTCAAAGCCTGAAGAAAAATTACACTTTTTGAAGCCTGGATGGCTCAGTTGGTAGAGCATCAGACTTTTAATCTGAGGGTCCAGGGTTCAAGTCCCTGTTCAGGCGTTACATTTAATGTTGTCATGATCTCATGGTTTGGTACCCTATCGTCATCAAGGATGTCTGCTAGGTGCCATAGCTGAGTTGTGAATTTGTTTAGTCCCCAGCACTTTATGACTTCCCAATAACCTTTTGTTTTCCAAAGGCTATATGCCAATCAGGGTCATCCCTTCTCCAGTCCAGAATTTTATGGTAATGCCGAAAAGTATTAAGGTTTCATCACAAACATATTTTCGGGTGGAAAATTGCTTTTTTCAAAAATGTAATAAAAATCTCTCTTTTTGAATCCTGGATGGCTCAGTTGGTAGAGCATCAGACTTTTAATCTGAGGGTCCAGGGTTCAAGTCCCTGTTCAGGCGTTACATTTAATGTTGTCATGACCTCATGGTTTGGTACCCTATCGTCATCAAGGAAGTCTGCTAGTGGCCCTAACGAAGTTGTGAATTTTGTTAGTCCCCACTATTTTATGACTTCCCAATAACCTTTTGTTTTCCAAAGGCTACATGCCAATCAGGGTCATCCCTTTTCCAGTCCAGAATTTTATGGTAATACCAAAAAGTCTTACGGTTTTATCACAAACACATTTTTCGTGATGGAAAATTACTTTTTTCAAAGCCTGAAGAAAAATTACACTTTTTGAAGCCTTGATGGCTCAGTTGGTAGAGCATCAGACTTTTAATCTGAGGGTCCAGGGTTCAAGTCCCTGTTCATGCGTTACATTTAATGTTGTCATGACCTCATGATTTGGTACCCTATCGTCATCAAGGAAGTCTGCTAGGTGCCATAGCTGAGTTGTGAATTTGGTTAGTCCCCACTATTTTATGACTTCCCAATAACCTTTTGTTTTCTAAAGGCTACATGCCAATCAGGGTCATCCCTTCTCCAGTCCAGAATTCTATGGTAATATCAAAAAGTCTTAAAGTTTTATCACAAACGCATTTTCGTGATGGAAAATTACTTTTTTCAAAGCCTGAAGAAAAATTACTCTTTTTGAAGCCTGGATGGCTCAGTCGGTAGAGCATCAGACTTTTAATCTGAGGGTCCAGGGTTCAAGTCCCTGTTCAGGCGTTACATTTAATGTTGTCATGATCTCCTGGTTTGGTACCCTATCGTCATCAAGGATGTCTGCTAGGTGCCATAGCTGAGTTGTGAATTTGGTTAGTCCCCACTATTTTATGACTTCCCAATAACCTTTTGTTTTCCAAAGGCTATATGCCAATCAGGGTCATCCCTTCTCCAGTCCAGAATTTTATGGTAATGCCGAAAAGTATTAAGGTTTCATCACAAACATATTTTCGTGTGGAAAATTGCATTTTTCAATTTTTTTAGAAAAATCATTCTTTTTGAATCCTGGATGTCTCAGTTGGTAGAGCATCAGACTTCTAATCTGAGGGTCCAGGGTTCAAGTCCCTGTTCAGGCGTTACATTTAATGTTGTCATGATCTCATGGTTTGGTACCCTATCGTCATCAAGGAAGTCTGCTAGGTGCCATAGCTGAGTTGTGAATTTGGTTAGTCCCCACTATTTTATGACTTCCCAATAACCTTTTGTTTTCCAAAGGCTATATGCCAATCAGGGTCATCCCTTCTCCAGTCCAGAATTTTATGGTAATGCCGAAAAGTATTAAGGTTTCATCACAAACATATTTTCGGGTGGAAAATTGCTTTTTTCAAAAATGTAATAAAAATCACTCTTTTTGAATCCTGGATGGCTCAGTTGGTAGAGCATCAGACTTTTAATCTGAGGGTCCAGGGTTCAAGTCCCTGTTCAGGCGTTACATTTAATGTTGTCATGACCTCATGGTTTGGTACCCTATCGTCATCAAGGAAGTCTGCTAGTGGCCCTAACGAAGTTGTGAATTTTGTTAGTCCCCACTATTTTATGACTTCCCAATAACCTTTTGTTTTCCAAAGGCTACATGCCAATCAGGGTCATCCCTTCTCCAGTCCAGAATTTTATGGTAATGTCGAAAAGTCTTACGGTTTTATCACAAACGCATTTTTCGTGATGGAAAATTACTTTTTTCAAAGCCTGAAGAAAAATTACACTTTTTGAAGCCTGGATGTCTCAGTTGGTAGAGCATCAGACTTCTAATCTGAGGGTCCAGGGTTCAAGTCCCTGTTCAGGCGTTACATTTAATGTTGTCATGACCTCATGATTTGGTACCCTATCGTCATCAAGGATGTCTGCTAGGTGCCATAGCTGAGTTGTGAATTTGGTTAGTCCCCACTATTTTATGACTTCCCAATAACCTTTTGTTTTCTAAAGGCTACATGCCAATCAGGGTCATCCCTTCTCCAGTCCAGATTTTTATGGTAATATCAAAAAGTCTTAAAGTTTTATCACAAACGCATTTTCGTGATGGAAAATTACTTTTTTCAAAGCCTGGAGAAAAATTACTCTTTTTGAAGCCTGGATGGCTCAGTCGGTAGAGCATCAGACTTTTAATCTGAGGGTCCAGGGTTCAAGTCCCTGTTCAGGCGTTACATTTAATGTTGTCATGACCTCATGGTTTGGTACCCTATCGTCATCAAGGATGTCTGCTAGGTGCCATAGCTGAGTTGTGAATTTGGTTAGTCCCCACTATTTTATGACTTCCCAATAACCTTTTGTTTTCCAAAGGCTATATGCCAATCAGGGTCATCCCTTCTCCAGTCCAGAATTTTATGGTAATGCCGAAAAGTATTAAGGTTTCATCACAAACATATTTTCGTGTGGAAAATTGCATTTTTCAATTTTTTTAGAAAAATCATTCTTTTTGAATCCTGGATGTCTCAGTTGGTAGAGCATCAGACTTCTAATCTGAGGGTCCAGGGTTCAAGTCCCTGTTCAGGCGTTACATTTAATGTTGTCATGATCTCATGGTTTGGTACCCTATCGTCATCAAGGAAGTCTGCTAGGTGCCATAGCTGAGTTGTGAATTTGGTTAGTCCCCACTATTTTATGACTTCCCAATAACCTTTTGTTTTCCAAAGGCTATATGCCAATCAGGGTCATCCCTTCTCCAGTCCAGAATTTTATGGTAATGCCGAAAAGTATTAAGGTTTCATCACAAACATATTTTCGGGTGGAAAATTGCTTTTTTCAAAAATGTAATAAAAATCACTCTTTTTGAATCCTGGATGGCTCAGTTGGTAGAGCATCAGACTTTTAATCTGAGGGTCCAGGGTTCAAGTCCCTGTTCAGGCGTTACATTTAATGTTGTCATGACCTCATGGTTTGGTACCCTATCGTCATCAAGGAAGTCTGCTAGTGGCCCTAACGAAGTTGTGAATTTTGTTAGTCCCCACTATTTTATGACTTCCCAATAACCTTTTGTTTTCCAAAGGCTACATGCCAATCAGGGTCATCCCTTTTCCAGTCCAGAATTTTATGGTAATACCAAAAAGTCTTACGGTTTTATCACAAACGCATTTTTCGTGATGGAAAATTACTTTTTTCAAAGCCTGAAGAAAAATTACACTTTTTGAAGCCTGGATGGCTCAGTTGGTAGAGCATCAGACTTTTAATCTGAGGGTCCAGGGTTCAAGTCCCTGTTCAGGCGTTACATTTAATGTTGTCATGATCTCATGGTTTGGTACCCTATCGTCATCAAGGATGTCTGCTAGGTGCCATAGCTGAGTTGTGAATTTGTTTAGTCCCCAGCACTTTATGACTTCCCAATAACCTTTTGTTTTCCAAAGGCTATATGCCAATCAGGGTCATCCCTTCTCCAGTCCAGAATTTTATGGTAATGCCGAAAAGTATTAAGGTTTCATCACAAACATATTTTCGTGTGGAAAATTGCATTTTTCAATTTTTTTAGAAAAATCATTCTTTTTGAATCCTGGATGTCTCAGTTGGTAGAGCATCAGACTTCTAATCTGAGGGTCCAGGGTTCAAGTCCCTGTTCAGGCGTTACATTTAATGTTGTCATGATCTCATGGTTTGGTACCCTATCGTCATCAAGGAAGTCTGCTAGTGGCCCTAACGAAGTTGTGAATTTGGTTAGTCCCCACTATTTTATGACTTCCCAATAACCTTTTGTTTTCCAAAGGCTACATGCCAATCAGGGTCATCCCTTCTCCAGTCCAGAATTTTATGGTAATGTCGAAAAGTCTTACGGTTTTATCACAAATGCATTTTTCGTGATGGAAAATTACTTTTTTCAAAGCCTGAAGAAAAATTACACTTTTTGAAGCCTGGATGGCTCAGTTGGTAGAGCATCAGACTTTTAATCTGAGGGTCCAGGGTTCAAGTCCCTGTTCAGGCGTTACATTTAATGTTGTCATGACCTCATGATTTGGTACCCTATCGTCATCAAGGAAGTCTGCTAGGTGCCATAGCTGAGTTGTGAATTTGTTTAGTCCCCAGCACTTTATGACTTCCCAATAACCTTTTGTTTTCCAAAGGCTATATGCCAATCAGGGTCATCCCTTCTCCAGTCCAGAATTTTATGGTAATGCCGAAAAGTATTAAGGTTTCATCACAAACATATTTTCGGGTGGAAAATTGCTTTTTTCAAAAATGTAATAAAAATCTCTCTTTTTGAATCCTGGATGGCTCAGTTGGTAGAGCATCAGACTTTTAATCTGAGGGTCCAGGGTTCAAGTCCCTGTTCAGGCGTTACATTTAATGTTGTCATGACCTCATGGTTTGGTACCCTATCGTCATCAAGGAAGTCTGCTAGTGGCCCTAACGAAGTTGTGAATTTTGTTAGTCCCCACTATTTTATGACTTCCCAATAACCTTTTGTTTTCCAAAGGCTACATGCCAATCAGGGTCATCCCTTCTCCAGTCCAGAATTTTATGGTAATGTCGAAAAGTCTTACGGTTTTATCACAAACGCATTTTTCGTGATGGAAAATTACTTTTTTCAAAGCCTGGAGAAAAATTACTCTTTTTGAAGCCTGGATGGCTCAGTCGGTAGAGCATCAGACTTTTAATCTGAGGGTCCAGGGTTCAAGTCCCTGTTCAGGCGTTACATTTAATGTTGTCATGACCTCATGGTTTGGTACCCTATCGTCATCAAGGATGTCTGCTAGGTGCCATAGCTGAGTTGTGAATTTGGTTAGTCCCCACTATTTTATGACTTCCCAATAACCTTTTGTTTTCCAAAGGCTATATGCCAATCAGGGTCATCCCTTCTCCAGTCCAGAATTTTATGGTAATGCCGAAAAGTATTAAGGTTTCATCACAAACATATTTTCGTGTGGAAAATTGCATTTTTCAATTTTTTTAGAAAAATCATTCTTTTTGAATCCTGGATGTCTCAGTTGGTAGAGCATCAGACTTCTAATCTGAGGGTCCAGGGTTCAAGTCCCTGTTCAGGCGTTACATTTAATGTTGTCATGATCTCATGGTTTGGTACCCTATCGTCATCAAGGAAGTCTGCTAGGTGCCATAGCTGAGTTGTGAATTTGGTTAGTCCCCACTATTTTATGACTTCCCAATAACCTTTTGTTTTCCAAAGGCTATATGCCAATCAGGGTCATCCCTTCTCCAGTCCAGAATTTTATGGTAATGCCGAAAAGTATTAAGGTTTCATCACAAACATATTTTCGGGTGGAAAATTGCTTTTTTCAAAAATGTAATAAAAATCACTCTTTTTGAATCCTGGATGGCTCAGTTGGTAGAGCATCAGACTTTTAATCTGAGGGTCCAGGGTTCAAGTCCCTGTTCAGGCATTACATTTAATGTTGTCATGACCTCATGGTTTGGTACCCTATCGTCATCAAGGAAGTCTGCTAGTGGCCCTAACGAAGTTGTGAATTTTGTTAGTCCCCACTATTTTATGACTTCCCAATAACCTTTTGTTTTCCAAAGGCTACATGCCAATCAGGGTCATCCCTTTTCCAGTCCAGAATTTTATGGTAATACCAAAAAGTCTTACGGTTTTATCACAAACGCATTTTTCGTGATGGAAAATTACTTTTTTCAAAGCCTGAAGAAAAATTACACTTTTTGAAGCCTGGATGGCTCAGTTGGTAGAGCATCAGACTTTTAATCTGAGGGTCCAGGGTTCAAGTCCCTGTTCAGGCGTTACATTTAATGTTGTCATGATCTCATGGTTTGGTACCCTATCGTCATCAAGGATGTCTGCTAGGTGCCATAGCTGAGTTGTGAATTTGTTTAGTCCCCAGCACTTTATGACTTCCCAATAACCTTTTGTTTTCCAAAGGCTATATGCCAATCAGGGTCATCCCTTCTCCAGTCCAGAATTTTATGGTAATGCCGAAAAGTATTAAGGTTTCATCACAAACATATTTTCGGGTGGAAAATTGCTTTTTTCAAAAATGTAATAAAAATCTCTCTTTTTGAATCCTGGATGGCTCAGTTGGTAGAGCATCAGACTTTTAATCTGAGGGTCCAGGGTTCAAGTCCCTGTTCCGGCGTTACATTTAATGTTGTCATGATCTCATGGTTTGGTACCCTATCGTCATCAAGGATGTCTGCTAGGTGCCATAGCTGAGTTGTGAATTTGTTTAGTCCCCAGCACTTTATGACTTCCCAATAACCTTTTGTTTTCCAAAGGCTATATGCCAATCAGGGTCATCCCTTCTCCAGTCCAGAATTTTATGGTAATGCCGAAAAGTATTAAGGTTTCATCACAAACATATTTTCGGGTGGAAAATTGCTTTTTTCAAAAATGTAATAAAAATCTCTCTTTTTGAATCCTGGATGGCTCAGTTGGTAGAGCATCAGACTTTTAATCTGAGGGTCCAGGGTTCAAGTCCCTGTTCAGGCGTTACATTTAATGTTGTCATGACCTCATGGTTTGGTACCCTATCGTCATCAAGGAAGTCTGCTAGTGGCCCTAACGAAGTTGTGAATTTTGTTAGTCCCCACTATTTTATGACTTCCCAATAACCTTTTGTTTTCCAAAGGCTACATGCCAATCAGGGTCATCCCTTTTCCAGTCCAGAATTTTATGGTAATACCAAAAAGTCTTACGGTTTTATCACAAACGCATTTTTCGTGATGGAAAATTACTTTTTTCAAAGCCTGAAGAAAAATTACACTTTTTGAAGCCTGGATGGCTCAGTTGGTAGAGCATCAGACTTTTAATCTGAGGGTCCAGGGTTCAAGTCCCTGTTCATGCGTTACATTTAATGTTGTCATGACCTCATGATTTGGTACCCTATCGTCATCAAGGAAGTCTGCTAGGTGCCATAGCTGAGTTGTGAATTTGGTTAGTCCCCACTATTTTATGACTTCCCAATAACCTTTTGTTTTCCAAAGGCTACATGCCAATCAGGGTCATCCCTTCTCCAGTCCAGAATTTTATGGTAATGTCGAAAAGTCTTACGGTTTTATCACAAACGCATTTTTCGTGATGGAAAATTACTTTTTTCAAAGCCTGAAGAAAAATTACACTTTTTGAAGCCTGGATGTCTCAGTTGGTAGAGCATCAGACTTCTAATCTGAGGGTCCAGGGTTCAAGTCCCTGTTCAGGCGTTACATTTAATGTTGTCATGACCTCATGATTTGGTACCCTATCGTCATCAAGGATGTCTGCTAGGTGCCATAGCTGAGTTGTGAATTTGGTTAGTCCCCACTATTTTATGACTTCCCAATAACCTTTTGTTTTCTAAAGGCTACATGCCAATCAGGGTCATCCCTTCTCCAGTCCAGATTTTTATGGTAATATCAAAAAGTCTTAAAGTTTTATCACAAACGCATTTTCGTGATCGAAAATTACTTTTTTCAAAGCCTG
Organism: Cottus gobio; assembly: GCA_023566465.1. Classification (NCBI taxonomy): domain Eukaryota; kingdom Metazoa; phylum Chordata; class Actinopteri; order Perciformes; family Cottidae; genus Cottus; species Cottus gobio. Next base: position 1,031,818 of record CM042215.1, on the reverse strand, counting down.
GAGAAAAATTACTCTTTTTGAAGCCTGGATGGCTCAGTCGGTAGAGCATCAGACTTTTAATCTGAGGGTCCAGGGTTCAAGTCCCTGTTCAGGCGTTACATTTAATGTTGTCATGACCTCATGGTTTGGTACCCTATCGTCATCAAGGATGTCTGCTAGGTGCCATAGCTGAGTTGTGAATTTGGTTAGTCCCCACTATTTTATGACTTCCCAATAACCTTTTGTTTTCCAAAGGCTATATGCCAATCAGGGTCATCCCTTCTCCAGTCCAGAATTTTATGGTAATGCCGAAAAGTATTAAGGTTTCATCACAAACATATTTTCGTGTGGAAAATTGCATTTTTCAATTTTTTTAGAAAAATCATTCTTTTTGAATCCTGGATGTCTCAGTTGGTAGAGCATCAGACTTCTAATCTGAGGGTCCAGGGTTCAAGTCCCTGTTCAGGCGTTACATTTAATGTTGTCATGACCTCATGGTTTGGTACCCTATCGTCATCAAGGAAGTCTGCTAGTGGCCCTAACGAAGTTGTGAATTTGGTTAGTCCCCACTATTTTATGACTTCCCAATAACCTTTTGTTTTCCAAAGGCTACATGCCAATCAGGGTCATCCCTTCTCCAGTCCAGAATTTTATGGTAATGTCGAAAAGTCTTACGGTTTTATCACAAATGCATTTTTCGTGATGGAAAATTACTTTTTTCAAAGCCTGAAGAAAAATTACACTTTTTGAAGCCTGGATGGCTCAGTTGGTAGAGCATCAGACTTTTAATCTGAGGGTCCAGGGTTCAAGTCCCTGTTCAGGCGTTACATTTAATGTTGTCATGACCTCATGATTTGGTACCCTATCGTCATCAAGGAAGTCTGCTAGGTGCCATAGCTGAGTTGTGAATTTGTTTAGTCCCCAGCACTTTATGACTTCCCAATAACCTTTTGTTTTCCAAAGGCTATATGCCAATCAGGGTCATCCCTTCTCCAGTCCAGAATTCTATGGTAATGCCGAAAAGTATTAAGGTTTCATCACAAACATATTTTCGGGTGGAAAATTGCTTTTTTCAAAAATGTAATAAAAATCTCTCTTTTTGAATCCTGGATGGCTCAGTTGGTAGAGCATCAGACTTTTAATCTGAGGGTCCAGGGTTCAAGTCCCTGTTCAGGCGTTACATTTAATGTTGTCATGACCTCATGGTTTGGTACCCTATCGTCATCAAGGAAGTCTGCTAGTGGCCCTAACGAAGTTGTGAATTTTGTTAGTCCCCACTATTTTATGACTTCCCAATAACCTTTTGTTTTCCAAAGGCTACATGCCAATCAGGGTCATCCCTTCTCCAGTCCAGAATTTTATGGTAATGTCGAAAAGTCTTACGGTTTTATCACAAACGCATTTTTCGTGATGGAAAATTACTTTTTTCAAAGCCTGAAGAAAAATTACACTTTTTGAAGCCTGGATGTCTCAGTTGGTAGAGCATCAGACTTCTAATCTGAGGGTCCAGGGTTCAAGTCCCTGTTCAGGCGTTACATTTAATGTTGTCATGACCTCATGATTTGGTACCCTATCGTCATCAAGGATGTCTGCTAGGTGCCATAGCTGAGTTGTGAATTTGGTTAGTCCCCACTATTTTATGACTTCCCAATAACCTTTTGTTTTCTAAAGGCTACATGCCAATCAGGGTCATCCCTTCTCCAGTCCAGATTTTTATGGTAATATCAAAAAGTCTTAAAGTTTTATCACAAACGCATTTTCGTGATGGAAAATTACTTTTTTCAAAGCCTGGAGAAAAATCACTCTTTTTGAATCCTGGATGTCTCAGTCGGTAGAGCATCAGACTTTTAATCTGAGGGTCCAGGGTTCAAGTCCCTGTTCAGGCGTTACATTTAATGTTGTCATGACCTCATGGTTTGGTACCCTATCGTCATCAAGGATGTCTGCTAGGTGCCATAGCTGAGTTGTGAATTTGGTTAGTCCCCACTATTTTATGACTTCCCAATAACCTTTTGTTTTCCAAAGGCTATATGCCAATCAGGGTCATCCCTTCTCCAGTCCAGAATTTTATGGTAATGCCGAAAAGTATTAAGGTTTCATCACAAACATATTTTCGTGTGGAAAATTGCATTTTTCAATTTTTTTAGAAAAATCATTCTTTTTGAATCCTGGATGTCTCAGTTGGTAGAGCATCAGACTTCTAATCTGAGGGTCCAGGGTTCAAGTCCCTGTTCAGGCGTTACATTTAATGTTGTCATGATCTCATGGTTTGGTACCCTATCGTCATCAAGGAAGTCTGCTAGGTGCCATAGCTGAGTTGTGAATTTGGTTAGTCCCCACTATTTTATGACTTCCCAATAACCTTTTGTTTTCTAAAGGCTATATGCCAATCAGGGTCATCCCTTCTCCAGTCCAGAATTTTATGGTAATGCCGAAAAGTATTAAGGTTTCATCACAAACATATTTTCGGGTGGAAAATTGCTTTTTTCAAAAATGTAATAAAAATCACTCTTTTTGAATCCTGGATGGCTCAGTTGGTAGAGCATCAGACTTTTAATCTGAGGGTCCAGGGTTCAAGTCCCTGTTCAGGCGTTACATTTAATGTTGTCATGACCTCATGGTTTGGTACCCTATCGTCATCAAGGAAGTCTGCTAGTGGCCCTAACGAAGTTGTGAATTTTGTTAGTCCCCACTATTTTATGACTTCCCAATAACCTTTTGTTTTCCAAAGGCTACATGCCAATCAGGGTCATCCCTTTTCCAGTCCAGAATTTTATGGTAATACCAAAAAGTCTTACGGTTTTATCACAAACGCATTTTTCGTGATGGAAAATTACTTTTTTCAAAGCCTGAAGAAAAATTACACTTTTTGAAGCCTGGATGGCTCAGTTGGTAGAGCATCAGACTTTTAATCTGAGGGTCCAGGGTTCAAGTCCCTGTTCAGGCGTTACATTTAATGTTGTCATGATCTCATGGTTTGGTACCCTATCGTCATCAAGGATGTCTGCTAGGTGCCATAGCTGAGTTGTGAATTTGTTTAGTCCCCAGCACTTTATGACTTCCCAATAACCTTTTGTTTTCCAAAGGCTATATGCCAATCAGGGTCATCCCTTCTCCAGTCCAGAATTTTATGGTAATGCCGAAAAGTATTAAGGTTTCATCACAAACATATTTTCGGGTGGAAAATTGCTTTTTTCAAAAATGTAATAAAAATCTCTCTTTTTGAATCCTGGATGGCTCAGTTGGTAGAGCATCAGACTTTTAATCTGAGGGTCCAGGGTTCAAGTCCCTGTTCAGGCGTTACATTTAATGTTGTCATGACCTCATGGTTTGGTACCCTATCGTCATCAAGGAAGTCTGCTAGTGGCCCTAACGAAGTTGTGAATTTTGTTAGTCCCCACTATTTTATGACTTCCCAATAACCTTTTGTTTTCCAAAGGCTACATGCCAATCAGGGTCATCCCTTCTCCAGTCCAGAATTTTATGGTAATGTCGAAAAGTCTTACGGTTTTATCACAAACGCATTTTTCGTGATGGAAAATTACTTTTTTCAAAGCCTGAAGAAAAATTACACTTTTTGAAGCCTGGATGTCTCAGTTGGTAGAGCATCAGACTTCTAATCTGAGGGTCCAGGGTTCAAGTCCCTGTTCAGGCGTTACATTTAATGTTGTCATGACCTCATGATTTGGTACCCTATCGTCATCAAGGATGTCTGCTAGGTGCCATAGCTGAGTTGTGAATTTGGTTAGTCCCCACTATTTTATGACTTCCCAATAACCTTTTGTTTTCCAAAGGCTACATGCCAATCAGGGTCATCCCTTCTCCAGTCCAGATTTTTATGGTAATATCAAAAAGTCTTAAAGTTTTATCACAAACGCATTTTCGTGATGGAAAATTACTTTTTTCAAAGCCTGGAGAAAAATTACTCTTTTTGAAGCCTGGATGGCTCAGTCGGTAGAGCATCAGACTTTTAATCTGAGGGTCCAGGGTTCAAGTCCCTGTTCAGGCGTTACATTTAATGTTGTCATGACCTCATGGTTTGGTACCCTATCGTCATCAAGGATGTCTGCTAGGTGCCATAGCTGAGTTGTGAATTTGGTTAGTCCCCACTATTTTATGACTTCCCAATAACCTTTTGTTTTCCAAAGGCTATATGCCAATCAGGGTCATCCCTTCTCCAGTCCAGAATTTTATGGTAATGCCGAAAAGTATTAAGGTTTCATCACAAACATATTTTCGTGTGGAAAATTGCATTTTTCAATTTTTTTAGAAAAATCATTCTTTTTGAATCCTGGATGTCTCAGTTGGTAGAGCATCAGACTTCTAATCTGAGGGTCCAGGGTTCAAGTCCCTGTTCAGGCGTTACATTTAATGTTGTCATGATCTCATGGTTTGGTACCCTATCGTCATCAAGGAAGTCTGCTAGGTGCCATAGCTGAGTTGTGAATTTGGTTAGTCCCCACTATTTTATGACTTCCCAATAACCTTTTGTTTTCCAAAGGCTATATGCCAATCAGGGTCATCCCTTCTCCAGTCCAGAATTTTATGGTAATGCCGAAAAGTATTAAGGTTTCATCACAAACATATTTTCGGGTGGAAAATTGCTTTTTTCAAAAATGTAATAAAAATCACTCTTTTTGAATCCTGGATGGCTCAGTTGGTAGAGCATCAGACTTTTAATCTGAGGGTCCAGGGTTCAAGTCCCTGTTCAGGCGTTACATTTAATGTTGTCATGACCTCATGGTTTGGTACCCTATCGTCATCAAGGAAGTCTGCTAGTGGCCCTAACGAAGTTGTGAATTTTGTTAGTCCCCACTATTTTATGACTTCCCAATAACCTTTTGTTTTCCAAAGGCTACATGCCAATCAGGGTCATCCCTTTTCCAGTCCAGAATTTTATGGTAATACCAAAAAGTCTTACGGTTTTATCACAAACGCATTTTTCGTGATGGAAAATTACTTTTTTCAAAGCCTGAAGAAAAATTACACTTTTTGAAGCCTGGATGGCTCAGTTGGTAGAGCATCAGACTTTTAATCTGAGGGTCCAGGGTTCAAGTCCCTGTTCAGGCGTTACATTTAATGTTGTCATGATCTCATGGTTTGGTACCCTATCGTCATCAAGGATGTCTGCTAGGTGCCATAGCTGAGTTGTGAATTTGTTTAGTCCCCAGCACTTTATGACTTCCCAATAACCTTTTGTTTTCCAAAGGCTACATGCCAATCAGGGTCATCCCTTTTCCAGTCCAGAATTTTATGGTAATACCAAAAAGTCTTACGGTTTTATCACAAACGCATTTTTCGTGATGGAAAATTACTTTTTTCAAAGCCTGAAGAAAAATTACACTTTTTGAAGCCTGGATGGCTCAGTTGGTAGAGCATCAGACTTTTAATCTGAGGGTCCAGGGTTCAAGTCCCTGTTCAGGCGTTACATTTAATGTTGTCATGATCTCATGGTTTGGTACCCTATCGTCATCAAGGATGTCTGCTAGGTGCCATAGCTGAGTTGTGAATTTGTTTAGTCCCCAGCACTTTATGACTTCCCAATAACCTTTTGTTTTCCAAAGGCTATATGCCAATCAGGGTCATCCCTTCTCCAGTCCAGAATTTTATGGTAATGCCGAAAAGTATTAAGGTTTCATCACAAACATATTTTCGGGTGGAAAATTGCTTTTTTCAAAAATGTAATAAAAATCTCTCTTTTTGAATCCTGGATGGCTCAGTTGGTAGAGCATCAGACTTTTAATCTGAGGGTCCAGGGTTCAAGTCCCTGTTCAGGCGTTACATTTAATGTTGTCATGACCTCATGGTTTGGTACCCTATCGTCATCAAGGAAGTCTGCTAGTGGCCCTAACGAAGTTGTGAATTTTGTTAGTCCCCACTATTTTATGACTTCCCAATAACCTTTTGTTTTCCAAAGGCTACATGCCAATCAGGGTCATCCCTTTTCCAGTCCAGAATTTTATGGTAATACCAAAAAGTCTTACGGTTTTATCACAAACACATTTTTCGTGATGGAAAATTACTTTTTTCAAAGCCTGAAGAAAAATTACACTTTTTGAAGCCTTGATGGCTCAGTTGGTAGAGCATCAGACTTTTAATCTGAGGGTCCAGGGTTCAAGTCCCTGTTCATGCGTTACATTTAATGTTGTCATGACCTCATGATTTGGTACCCTATCGTCATCAAGGAAGTCTGCTAGGTGCCATAGCTGAGTTGTGAATTTGGTTAGTCCCCACTATTTTATGACTTCCCAATAACCTTTTGTTTTCTAAAGGCTACATGCCAATCAGGGTCATCCCTTCTCCAGTCCAGAATTCTATGGTAATATCAAAAGTCTTAAAGTTTTATCACAAACGCATTTTCGTGATGGAAAATTACTTTTTTCAAAGCCTGAAGAAAAATTACTCTTTTTGAAGCCTGGATGGCTCAGTCGGTAGAGCATCAGACTTTTAATCTGAGGGTCCAGGGTTCAAGTCCCTGTTCAGGCGTTACATTTAATGTTGTCATGATCTCCTGGTTTGGTACCCTATCGTCATCAAGGATGTCTGCTAGGTGCCATAGCTGAGTTGTGAATTTGGTTAGTCCCCACTATTTTATGACTTCCCAATAACCTTTTGTTTTCCAAAGGCTATATGCCAATCAGGGTCATCCCTTCTCCAGTCCAGAATTTTATGGTAATGCCGAAAAGTATTAAGGTTTCATCACAAACATATTTTCGTGTGGAAAATTGCATTTTTCAATTTTTTTAGAAAAATCATTCTTTTTGAATCCTGGATGTCTCAGTTGGTAGAGCATCAGACTTCTAATCTGAGGGTCCAGGGTTCAAGTCCCTGTTCAGGCGTTACATTTAATGTTGTCATGATCTCATGGTTTGGTACCCTATCGTCATCAAGGAAGTCTGCTAGGTGCCATAGCTGAGTTGTGAATTTGGTTAGTCCCCACTATTTTATGACTTCCCAATAACCTTTTGTTTTCCAAAGGCTATATGCCAATCAGGGTCATCCCTTCTCCAGTCCAGAATTTTATGGTAATGCCGAAAAGTATTAAGGTTTCATCACAAACATATTTTCGGGTGGAAAATTGCTTTTTTCAAAAATGTAATAAAAATCACTCTTTTTGAATCCTGGATGGCTCAGTTGGTAGAGCATCAGACTTTTAATCTGAGGGTCCAGGGTTCAAGTCCCTGTTCAGGCGTTACATTTAATGTTGTCATGACCTCATGGTTTGGTACCCTATCGTCATCAAGGAAGTCTGCTAGTGGCCCTAACGAAGTTGTGAATTTTGTTAGTCCCCACTATTTTATGACTTCCCAATAACCTTTTGTTTTCCAAAGGCTACATGCCAATCAGGGTCATCCCTTCTCCAGTCCAGAATTTTATGGTAATGTCGAAAAGTCTTACGGTTTTATCACAAACGCATTTTTCGTGATGGAAAATTACTTTTTTCAAAGCCTGAAGAAAAATTACACTTTTTGAAGCCTGGATGTCTCAGTTGGTAGAGCATCAGACTTCTAATCTGAGGGTCCAGGGTTCAAGTCCCTGTTCAGGCGTTACATTTAATGTTGTCATGACCTCATGATTTGGTACCCTATCGTCATCAAGGATGTCTGCTAGGTGCCATAGCTGAGTTGTGAATTTGGTTAGTCCCCACTATTTTATGACTTCCCAATAACCTTTTGTTTTCTAAAGGCTACATGCCAATCAGGGTCATCCCTTCTCCAGTCCAGATTTTTATGGTAATATCAAAAAGTCTTAAAGTTTTATCACAAACGCATTTTCGTGATGGAAAATTACTTTTTTCAAAGCCTGGAGAAAAATTACTCTTTTTGAAGCCTGGATGGCTCAGTCGGTAGAGCATCAGACTTTTAATCTGAGGGTCCAGGGTTCAAGTCCCTGTTCAGGCGTTACATTTAATGTTGTCATGACCTCATGGTTTGGTACCCTATCGTCATCAAGGATGTCTGCTAGGTGCCATAGCTGAGTTGTGAATTTGGTTAGTCCCCACTATTTTATGACTTCCCAATAACCTTTTGTTTTCCAAAGGCTATATGCCAATCAGGGTCATCCCTTCTCCAGTCCAGAATTTTATGGTAATGCCGAAAAGTATTAAGGTTTCATCACAAACATATTTTCGTGTGGTAAATTGCATTTTTCAATTTTTTTAGAAAAATCATTCTTTTTGAATCCTGGATGTCTCAGTTGGTAGAGCATCAGACTTCTAATCTGAGGGTCCAGGGTTCAAGTCCCTGTTCAGGCGTTACATTTAATGTTGTCATGATCTCATGGTTTGGTACCCTATCGTCATCAAGGAAGTCTGCTAGGTGCCATAGCTGAGTTGTGAATTTGGTTAGTCCCCACTATTTTATGACTTCCCAATAACCTTTTGTTTTCCAAAGGCTATATGCCAATCAGGGTCATCCCTTCTCCAGTCCAGAATTTTATGGTAATGCCGAAAAGTATTAAGGTTTCATCACAAACATATTTTCGGGTGGAAAATTGCTTTTTTCAAAAATGTAATAAAAATCACTCTTTTTGAATCCTGGATGGCTCAGTTGGTAGAGCATCAGACTTTTAATCTGAGGGTCCAGGGTTCAAGTCCCTGTTCAGGTGTTACATTTAATGTTGTCATGACCTCATGGTTTGGTACCCTATCGTCATCAAGGAAGTCTGCTAGTGGCCCTAACGAAGTTGTGAATTTTGTTAGTCCCCACTATTTTATGACTTCCCAATAACCTTTTGTTTTCCAAAGGCTACATGCCAATCAGGGTCATCCCTTTTCCAGTCCAGAATTTTATGGTAATACCAAAAAGTCTTACGGTTTTATCACAAACGCATTTTTCGTGATGGAAAATTACTTTTTTCAAAGCCTGAAGAAAAATTACACTTTTTGAAGCCTGGATGGCTCAGTTGGTAGAGCATCAGACTTTTAATCTGAGGGTCCAGGGTTCAAGTCCCTGTTCAGGCGTTACATTTAATGTTGTCATGATCTCATGGTTTGGTACCCTATCGTCATCAAGGATGTCTGCTAGGTGCCATAGCTGAGTTGTGAATTTGTTTAGTCCCCAGCACTTTATGACTTCCCAATAACCTTTTGTTTTCCAAAGGCTATATGCCAATCAGGGTCATCCCTTCTCCAGTCCAGAATTTTATGGTAATGCCGAAAAGTATTAAGGTTTCATCACAAACATATTTTCGGGTGGAAAATTGCTTTTTTCAAAAATGTAATAAAAATCTCTCTTTTTGAATCCTGGATGGCTCAGTTGGTAGAGCATCAGACTTTTAATCTGAGGGTCCAGGGTTCAAGTCCCTGTTCAGGCGTTACATTTAATGTTGTCATGACCTCATGGTTTGGTACCCTATCGTCATCAAGGAAGTCTGCTAGTGGCCCTAACGAAGTTGTGAATTTTGTTAGTCCCCACTATTTTATGACTTCCCAATAACCTTTTGTTTTCCAAAGGCTACATGCCAATCAGGGTCATCCCTTTTCCAGTCCAGAATTTTATGGTAATACCAAAAAGTCTTACGGTTTTATCACAAACACATTTTTCGTGATGGAAAATTACTTTTTTCAAAGCCTGAAGAAAAATTACACTTTTTGAAGCCTGGATGGCTCAGTTGGTAGAGCATCAGACTTTTAATCTGAGGGTCCAGGGTTCAAGTCCCTGTTCATGCGTTACATTTAATGTTGTCATGACCTCATGATTTGGTACCCTATCGTCATCAAGGAAGTCTGCTAGGTGCCATAGCTGAGTTGTGAATTTGGTTAGTCCCCACTATTTTATGACTTCCCAATAACCTTTTGTTTTCTAAAGGCTACATGCCAATCAGGGTCATCCCTTCTCCAGTCCAGAATTCTATGGTAATATCAAAAAGTCTTAAAGTTTTATCACAAACGCATTTTCGTGATGGAAAATTACTTTTTTCAAAGCCTGAAGAAAAATTACTCTTTTTGAAGCCTGGATGGCTCAGTCGGTAGAGCATCAGACTTTTAATCTGAGGGTCCAGGGTTCAAGTCCCTGTTCAGGCGTTACATTTAATGTTGTCATGATCTCATGGTTTGGTACCCTATCGTCATCAAGGATGTCTGCTTTGTGCCATAGCTGAGTTGTGAATTTGGTTAGTCCCCACTATTTTATGACTTCCCAATAACCTTTTGTTTTCCAAAGGCTATATGCCAATCAGGGTCATCCCTTCTCCAGTCCAGAATTTTATGGTAATGCCGAAAAGTATTAAGGTTTCATCACAAACATATTTTCGTGTGGAAAATTGCATTTTTCAATTTTTTTAGAAAAATCATTCTTTTTGAATCCTGGATGTCTCAGTTGGTAGAGCATCAGACTTCTAATCTGAGGGTCCAGGGTTCAAGTCCCTGTTCAGGCGTTACATTTAATGTTGTCATGACCTCATGGTTTGGTACCCTATCGTCATCAAGGAAGTCTGCTAGTGGCCCTAACGAAGTTGTGAATTTGGTTAGTCCCCACTATTTTATGACTTCCCAATAACCTTTTGTTTTCCAAAGGCTACATGCCAATCAGGGTCATCCCTTCTCCAGTCCAGAATTTTATGGTAATGTCGAAAAGTCTTACGGTTTTATCACAAATGCATTTTTCGTGATGGAAAATTACTTTTTTCAAAGCCTGAAGAAAAATTACACTTTTTGAAGCCTGGATGGCTCAGTTGGTAGAGCATCAGACTTTTAATCTGAGGGTCCAGGGTTCAAGTCCCTGTTCAGGCGTTACATTTAATGTTGTCATGACCTCATGATTTGGTACCCTATCGTCATCAAGGAAGTCTGCTAGGTGCCATAGCTGAGTTGTGAATTTGGTTAGTCCCCACGATTTTATGACTTCCCAATAACCTTTTGTTTTCTAAAGGCTACATGCCAATCAGGGTCATCCCTTCTCCAGTCCAGAATTTTATGGTAATATCAAAAAGTCTTAAAGTTTTATCACAAACGCATTTTCGTGATGGAAAATTACTTTTTTCAAAGCCTGAAGAAAAATTACTCTTTTTGAAGCCTGGATGGCTCAGTCGGTAGAGCATCAGACTTTTAATCTGAGGGTCCAGGGTTCAAGTCCCTGTTCAGGCGTTACATTTAATGTTGTCATGACCTCATGGTTTGGTACCCTATCGTCATCAAGGATGTCTGCTAGGTGCCATAGCTGAGTTGTGAATTTGGTTAGTCCCCACTATTTTATGACTTCCCAATAACCTTTTGTTTTCCAAAGGCTATATGCCAATCAGGGTCATCCCTTCTCCAGTCCAGAATTTTATGGTAATGCCAAAAAGTATTAAGGTTTCATCACAAACATATTTTCGTGTGGAAAATTGCATTTTTCAATTTTTTTAGAAAAATCATTCTTTTTGAATCCTGGATGTCTCAGTTGGTAGAGCATCAGACTTCTAATCTGAGGGTCCAGGGTTCAAGTCCCTGTTCAGGCGTTACATTTAATGTTGTCATGATCTCATGGTTTGGTACCCTATCGTCATCAAGGAAGTCTGCTAGGTGCCATAGCTGAGTTGTGAATTTGGTTAGTCCCCACTATTTTATGACTTCCCAATAACCTTTTGTTTTCCAAAGGCTATATGCCAATCAGGGTCATCCCTTCTCCAGTCCAGAATTTTATGGTAATGCCGAAAAGTATTAAGGTTTCATCACAAACATATTTTCGGGTGGAAAATTGCTTTTTTCAAAAATGTAATAAAAATCACTCTTTTTTAATCCTGGATGGCTCAGTTGGTAGAGCATCAGACTTTTAATCTGAGGGTCCAGGGTTCAAGTCCCTGTTCAGGCGTTACATTTAATGTTGTCATGACCTCATGGTTTGGTACCCTATCGTCATCAAGGAAGTCTGCTAGTGGCCCTAACGAAGTTGTGAATTTTGTTAGTCCCCACTATTTTATGACTTCCCAATAACCTTTTGTTTTCCAAAGGCTACATGCCAATCAGGGTCATCCCTTTTCCAGTCCAGAATTTTATTGTAATACCAAAAAGTCTTAAGGCTTTATCACAAACGCATTTTTCGTGATGGAAAATTACTTTTTTCAAAGCCTGAAGAAAAATTACACTTTTTGAAGCCTGGATGGCTCAGTTGGTAGAGCATCAGACTTTTAATCTGAGGGTCCAGGGTTCAAGTCCCTGTTCAGGCGTTACATTTAATGTTGTCATGATCTCATGGTTTGGTACCCTATCGTCATCAAGGATGTCTGCTAGGTGCCATAGCTGAGTTGTGAATTTGTTTAGTCCCCAGCACTTTATGACTTCCCAATAACCTTTTGTTTTCCAAAGGCTATATGCCAATCAGGGTCATCCCTTCTCCAGTCCAGAATTTTATGGTAATGCCGAAAAGTATTACGGTTTCATCACAAACATTTTTTTCGGGTGGAAAATTGCTTTTTTCAAAAATGTAATAAAAATCTCTCTTTTTGAATCCTGGATGGCTCAGTTGGTAGAGCATCAGACTTTTAATCTGAGGGTCCAGGGTTCAAGTCCCTGTTCAGGCGTTACATTTAATGTTGTCATGACCTCATGGTTTGGTACCCTATCGTCATCAAGGAAGTCTGCTAGTGGCCCTAACGAAGTTGTGAATTTTGTTAGTCCCCACTATTTTATGACTTCCCAATAACCTTTTGTTTTCCAAAGGCTACATGCCAATCAGGGTCATCCCTTCTCCAGTCCAGAATGTTATGGTAATATCAAAAAGTCTTACGGTTTTATCACAAACGCATTTTTCGTGATGGAAAATTACTTTTTTCAAAGCCTGAAGAAAAATTACACTTTTTGAAGCCTGGATGGCTCAGTTGGTAGAGCATCAGACTTTTAATCTGAGGGTCCAGGGTTCAAGTCCCTGTTCATGCGTTACATTTAATGTTGTCATGACCTCATGATTTGGTACCCTATCGTCATCAAGGAAGTCTGCTAGGTGCCATAGCTGAGTTGTGAATTTGGTTAGTCCCCACTATTTTATGACTTCCCAATAACCTTTTGTTTTCTAAAGGCTACATGCCAATCAGGGTCATCCCTTCTCCAGTCCAGAATTCTATGGTAATATCAAAAAGTCTTAAAGTTTTATCACAAACGCATTTTCGTGATGGAAAATTACTTTTTTCAAAGCCTGAAGAAAAATTACTCTTTTTGAAGCCTGGATGGCTCAGTCGGTAGAGCATCAGACTTTTAATCTGAGGGTCCAGGGTTCAAGTCCCTGTTCAGGCGTTACATTTAATGTTGTCATGATCTCCTGGTTTGGTACCCTATCGTCATCAAGGATGTCTGCTAGGTGCCATAGCTGAGTTGTGAATTTGGTTAGTCCCCACTATTTTATGACTTCCCAATAACCTTTTGTTTTCCAAAGGCTATATGCCAATCAGGGTCATCCCTTCTCCAGTCCAGAATTTTATGGTAATGCCGAAAAGTATTAAGGTTTCATCACAAACATATTTTCGTGTGGAAAATTGCATTTTTCAATTTTTTTAGAAAAATCATTCTTTTTGAATCCTGGATGTCTCAGTTGGTAGAGCATCAGACTTCTAATCTGAGGGTCCAGGGTTCAAGTCCCTGTTCAGGCGTTACATTTAATGTTGTCATGATCTCATGATTTGGTACCCTATCGTCATCAAGGAAGTCTGCTAGGTGCCATAGCTGAGTTGTGAATTTGGTTAGTCCCCACTATTTTATGACTTCCCAATAACCTTTTGTTTTCCAAAGGCTATATGCCAATCAGGGTCATCCCTTCTCCAGTCCAGAATTTTATGGTAATGCCGAAAAGTATTAAGGTTTCATCACAAACATATTTTCGGGTGGAAAATTGCTTTTTTCAAAAATGTAATAAAAATCACTCTTTTTTAATCCTGGATGGCTCAGTTGGTAGAGCATCAGACTTTTAATCTGAGGGTCCAGGGTTCAAGTCCCTGTTCAGGCGTTACATTTAATGTTGTCATGACCTCATGGTTTGGTACCCTATCGTCATCAAGGAAGTCTGCTAGTGGCCCTAACGAAGTTGTGAATTTTGTTAGTCCCCACTATTTTATGACTTCCCAATAACCTTTTGTTTTCCAAAGGCTACATGCCAATCAGGGTCATCCCTTTTCCAGTCCAGAATTTTATGGTAATACCAAAAAGTCTTAAGGCTTTATCACAAACGCATTTTTCGTGATGGAAAATTACTTTTTTCAAAGCCTGAAGAAAAATTACACTTTTTGAAGCCTGGATGGCTCAGTTGGTAGAGCATCAGACTTTTAATCTGAGGGTCCAGGGTTCAAGTCCCTGTTCAGGCGTTACATTTAATGTTGTCATGATCTCATGGTTTGGTACCCTATCGTCATCAAGGATGTCTGCTAGGTGCCATAGCTGAGTTGTGAATTTGTTTAGTCCCCAGCACTTTATGACTTCCCAATAACCTTTTGTTTTCCAAAGGCTATATGCCAATCAGGGTCATCCCTTCTCCAGTCCAGAATTTTATGGTAATGCCGAAAAGTATTAAGGTTTCATCACAAACATATTTTCGGGTGGAAAATTGCTTTTTTCAAAAATGTAATAAAAATCTCTCTTTTTGAATCCTGGATGGCTCAGTTGGTAGAGCATCAGACTTTTAATCTGAGGGTCCAGGGTTCAAGTCCCTGTTCCGGCGTTACATTTAATGTTGTCATGATCTCATGGTTTGGTACCCTATCGTCATCAAGGATGTCTGCTAGGTGCCATAGCTGAGTTGTGAATTTGGTTAGTCCCCACTATTTTATGACTTCCCAATAACCTTTTGTTTTCCAAAGGCTATATGCCAATCAGGGTCATCCCTTCTCCAGTCCAGAATTTTATGGTAATGCCGAAAAGTATTAAGGTTTCATCACAAACATATTTTCGGGTGGAAAATTGCTTTTTTCAAAAATGTAATAAAAATCTCTCTTTTTGAATCCTGGGTGGCTCAGTTGGTAGAGCATCAGACTTTTAATCTGAGGGTCCAGGGTTCAAGTCCCTGTTCAGGCGTTACATTTAATGTTGTCATGACCTCATGATTTGGTACCCTATCGTCATCAAGGAAGTCTGCTAGGTGCCATAGCTGAGTTGTGAATTTGGTTAGTCCCCACGATTTTATGACTTCCCAATAACCTTTTGTTTTCTAAAGGCTACATGCCAATCAGGGTCATCCCTTCTCCAGTCCAGAATTTTATGGTAATATCAAAAAGTCTTAAAGTTTTATCACAAACGCATTTTCGTGATGGAAAATTACTTTTTTCAAAGCCTGAAGAAAAATTACTCTTTTTGAAGCCTGGATGGCTCAGTCGGTAGAGCATCAGACTTTTAATCTGAGGGTCCAGGGTTCAAGTCCCTGTTCAGGCGTTACATTTAATGTTGTCATGACCTCATGGTTTGGTACCCTATCGTCATCAAGGATGTCTGCTAGGTGCCATAGCTGAGTTGTGAATTTGGTTAGTCCCCACTATTTTATGACTTCCCAATAACCTTTTGTTTTCCAAAGGCTATATGCCAATCAGGGTCATCCCTTCTCCAGTCCAGAATTTTATGGTAATGCCAAAAAGTATTAAGGTTTCATCACAAACATATTTTCGTGTGGAAAATTGCATTTTTCAATTTTTTTAGAAAAATCATTCTTTTTGAATCCTGGATGTCTCAGTTGGTAGAGCATCAGACTTCTAATCTGAGGGTCCAGGGTTCAAGTCCCTGTTCAGGCGTTACATTTAATGTTGTCATGATCTCATGGTTTGGTACCCTATCGTCATCAAGGAAGTCTGCTAGGTGCCATAGCTGAGTTGTGAATTTGGTTAGTCCCCACTATTTTATGACTTCCCAATAACCTTTTGTTTTCCAAAGGCTATATGCCAATCAGGGTCATCCCTTCTCCAGTCCAGAATTTTATGGTAATGCCGAAAAGTATTAAGGTTTCATCACAAACATATTTTCGGGTGGAAAATTGCTTTTTTCAAAAATGTAATAAAAATCACTCTTTTTTAATCCTGGATGGCTCAGTTGGTAGAGCATCAGACTTTTAATCTGAGGGTCCAGGGTTCAAGTCCCTGTTCAGGCGTTACATTTAATGTTGTCATGACCTCATGGTTTGGTACCCTATCGTCATCAAGGAAGTCTGCTAGTGGCCCTAACGAAGTTGTGAATTTTGTTAGTCCCCACTATTTTATGACTTCCCAATAACCTTTTGTTTTCCAAAGGCTACATGCCAATCAGGGTCATCCCTTTTCCAGTCCAGAATTTTATGGTAATACCAAAAAGTCTTAAGGCTTTATCACAAACGCATTTTTCGTGATGGAAAATTACTTTTTTCAAAGCCTGAAGAAAAATTACACTTTTTGAAGCCTGGATGGCTCAGTTGGTAGAGCATCAGACTTTTAATCTGAGGGTCCAGGGTTCAAGTCCCTGTTCAGGCGTTACATTTAATGTTGTCATGATCTCATGGTTTGGTACCCTATCGTCATCAAGGATGTCTGCTAGGTGCCATAGCTGAGTTGTGAATTTGTTTAGTCCCCAGCACTTTATGACTTCCCAATAACCTTTTGTTTTCCAAAGGCTATATGCCAATCAGGGTCATCCCTTCTCCAGTCCAGAATTTTATGGTAATGCCGAAAAGTATTACGGTTTCATCACAAACATATTTTCGGGTGGAAAATTGCTTTTTTCAAAAATGTAATAAAAATCTCTCTTTTTGAATCCTGGATGGCTCAGTTGGTAGAGCATCAGACTTTTAATCTGAGGGTCCAGGGTTCAAGTCCCTGTTCAGGCGTTACATTTAATGTTGTCATGACCTCATGGTTTGGTACCCTATCGTCATCAAGGAAGTCTGCTAGTGGCCCTAACGAAGTTGTGAATTTTGTTAGTCCCCACTATTTTATGACTTCCCAATAACCTTTTGTTTTCCAAAGGCTACATGCCAATCAGGGTCATCCCTTCTCCAGTCCAGAATGTTATGGTAATATCAAAAAGTCTTACGGTTTTATCACAAACGCATTTTTCGTGATGGAAAATTACTTTTTTCAAAGCCTGAAGAAAAATTACACTTTTTGAATCCTGGATGGCTCAGTTGGTAGAGCATCAGACTTTTAATCTGAGGGTCCAGGGTTCAAGTCCCTGTTCAGGCGTTACATTTAATGTTGTCATGACCTCATGGTTTGGTACCCTATCGTCATCAAGGAAGTCTGCTAGGTGCCATAGCTGAGTTGTGAATTTGGTTAGTCCCCACTATTTTATGACTTCCCAATAACCTTTTGTTTTCTAAAGGCTACATGCCAATCAGGGTCATCCCTTCTCCAGTCCAGAATTCTATGGTAATATCAAAAAGTCTTAAAGTTTTATCACAAACGCATTTTCGTGATGGAAAATTACTTTTTTCAAAGCCTGAAGAAAAATTACTCTTTTTGAAGCCTAGATGGCTCAGTCGGTAGAGCATCAGACTTTTAATCTGAGGGTCCAGGGTTCAAGTCCCTGTTCAGGCGTTACATTTAATGTTGTCATGATCTCCTGGTTTGGTACCCTATCGTCATCAAGGATGTCTGCTAGGTGCCATAGCTGAGTTGTGAATTTGGTTAGTCCCCACTATTTTATGACTTCCCAATAACCTTTTGTTTTCCAAAGGCTATATGCCAATCAGGGTCATCCCTTCTCCAGTCCAAAATTTTATGGTAATGCCGAAAAGTATTAAGGTTTCATCACAAACATATTTTCGTGTGGAAAATTGCATTTTTCAATTTTTTTAGAAAAATCATTCTTTTTTAATCCTGGATGTCTCAGTTGGTAGAGCATCAGACTTCTAATCTGAGGGTCCAGGGTTCAAGTCCCTGTTCAGGCGTTACATTTAATGTTGTCATGATCTCATGATTTGGTACCCTATCGTCATCAAGGAAGTCTGCTAGGTGCCATAGCTGAGTTGTGAATTTGGTTAGTCCCCACTATTTTATGACTTCCCAATAACCTTTTGTTTTCCAAAGGCTATATGCCAATCAGGGTCATCCCTTCTCCAGTCCAGAATTTTATGGTAATGCCGAAAAGTATTAAGGTTTCATCACAAACATATTTTCGGGTGGAAAATTGCTTTTTTCAAAAATGTAAAAAAAATCACTCTTTTTGAATCCTGGATGGCTCAGTTGGTAGAGCATCAGACTTTTAATCTGAGGGTCCAGGGTTCAAGTCCCTGTTCAGGCGTTACATTTAATGTTGTCATGACCTCATGGTTTGGTACCCTATCGTCATCAAGGAAGTCTGCTAGTGGCCCTAACGAAGTTGTGAATTTTGTTAGTCCCCACTATTTTATGACTTCCCAATAACCTTTTGTTTTCCAAAGGCTACATGCCAATCAGGGTCATCCCTTCTCCAGTCCAGAATTTTATGGTAATACCAAAAAGTCTTACGGTTTTATCACAAACGCATTTTTCGTGATGGAAAATTACTTTTTTCAAAGCCTGAAGAAAAATTACACTTTTTGAAGCCTGGATGGCTCAGTTGGTAGAGCATCAGACTTTTAATCTGAGGGTCCAGGGTTCAAGTCCCTGTTCAGGCGTTACATTTAATGTTGTCATGACCTCATGATTTGGTACCCTATCGTCATCAAGGAAGTCTGCTAGGTGCCATAGCTGAGTTGTGAATTTGGTTAGTCCCCACTATTTTATGACTTCCCAATAACCTTTTGTTTTCTAAAGGCTACATGCCAATCAGGGTCATCCCTTCTCCAGTCCAGAATTCTATGGTAATATCAAAAAGTCTTAAAGTTTTATCACAAACGCATTTTCGTGATGGAAAATTACTTTTTTCAAAGCCTGAAGAAAAATTACTCTTTTTGAAGCCTGGATGGCTCAGTCGGTAGAGCATCAGACTTTTAATCTGAGGGTCCAGGGTTCAAGTCCCTGTTCAGGCGTTACATATAATGTTGTCATGACCTCATGGTTTGGTACCCTATCGTCATCAAGGATGTCTGCTAGGTGCCATAGCTGAGTTGTGAATTTGGTTAGTCCCCACTATTTTATGACTTCCCAATAACCTTTTGTTTTCCAAAGGCTATATGCCAATCAGGGTCATCCCTTCTCCAGTCCAGAATTTTATGGTAATGCCGAAAAGTATTAAGGTTTCATCACAAACATATTTTCGTGTGGAAAATTGCATTTTTCAATTTTTTTAGAAAAATCATTCTTTTTGAATCCTGGATGTCTCAGTTGGTAGAGCATCAGACTTCTAATCTGAGGGTCCAGGGTTCAAGTCCCTGTTCAGGCGTTACATTTAATGTTGTCATGACCTCATGGTTTGGTACCCTATCGTCATCAAGGATGTCTGCTAGGTGCCATAGCTGAGTTGTGAATTTGGTTAGTCCCCACTATTTTATGACTTCCCAATAACCTTTTGTTTTCCAAAGGCTATATGCCAATCAGGGTCATCCCTTCTCCAGTCCAGAATTTTATGGTAATGCCGAAAAGTATTAAGGTTTCATCACAAACATATTTTCGGGTGGAAAATTGCTTTTTTCAAAAATGTAATAAAAATCACTCTTTTTTAATCCTGGATGGCTCAGTTGGTAGAGCATCAGACTTTTAATCTGAGGGTCCAGGGTTCAAGTCCCTGTTCAGGCGTTACATTTAATGTTGTCATGACCTCATGGTTTGGTACCCTATCGTCATCAAGGAAGTCTGCTAGTGGCCCTAACGAAGTTGTGAATTTTGTTAGTCCCCACTATTTTATGACTTCCCAATAACCTTTTGTTTTCCAAAGGCTACATGCCAATCAGGGTCATCCCTTTTCCAGTCCAGAATTTTATGGTAATACCAAAAAGTCTTAAGGCTTTATCACAAACGCATTTTTCGTGATGGAAAATTACTTTTTTCAAAGCCTGAAGAAAAATTACACTTTTTGAAGCCTGGATGGCTCAGTTGGTAGAGCATCAGACTTTTAATCTGAGGGTCCAGGGTTCAAGTCCCTGTTCAGGCGTTACATTTAATGTTGTCATGATCTCATGGTTTGGTACCCTATCGTCATCAAGGATGTCTGCTAGGTGCCATAGCTGAGTTGTGAATTTGGTTAGTCCCCAGCACTTTATGACTTCCCAATAACCTTTTGTTTTCCAAAGGCTATATGCCAATCAGGGTCATCCCTTCTCCAGTCCAGAATTTTATGGTAATGCCGAAAAGTATTAAGGTTTCATCACAAACATATTTTCGGGTGGAAAATTGCTTTTTTCAAAAATGTAATAAAAATCTCTCTTTTTGAATCCTGGATGGCTCAGTTGGTAGAGCATCAGACTTTTAATCTGAGGGTCCAGGGTTCAAGTCCCTGTTCAGGCGTTACATTTAATGTTGTCATGACCTCATGGTTTGGTACCCTATCGTCATCAAGGAAGTCTGCTAGTGGCCCTAACAAAGTTGTGAATTTGGTTAGTCCCCACTATTTTATGACTTCCCAATAACCTTTTGTTTTCCAAAGGCTACATGCCAATCAGGGTCATCCCTTCTCCAGTCCAGAATGTTATGGTAATATCAAAAAGTCTTAAAGTTTTATCACAAACGCATTTTCGTGATGGAAAATTACTTTTTTTAAAAGCCTGAAGAAAAATTACACTTTCTGAAGCCTGGATGGCTTTGTTGGTAGAGCATCAGACTTTTAATCTGAGGGTCCAGGGTTCAAGTCCCTGTTCAGGCGTTACATTTAATGTTGTCATGATCTCCTGGTTTGGTACCCTATCGTCATCAAGGATGTCTGCTAGGTGCCATAGCTGAGTTGTGAATTTGGTTAGTCCCCACTATTTTATGACTTCCCAATAACCTTTTGTTTTCCAAAGGCTATATGCCAATCAGGGTCATCCCTTCTCCAGTCCAGAATTTTATGGTAATGCCGAAAAGTATTAAGGTTTCATCACAAACATATTTTCGTGTGGAAAATTGCATTTTTCAATTTTTTTAGAAAAATCATTCTTTTTGAATCCTGGATGTCTCAGTTGGTAGAGCATCAGACTTCTAATCTGAGGGTCCAGGGTTCAAGTCCCTGTTCAGGCGTTACATTTAATGTTGTCATGACCTCATGATTTGGTACCCTATCGTCATCAAGGAAGTCTGCTAGGTGCCATAGCTGAGTTGTGAATTTGGTTAGTCCCCACGATTTTATGACTTCCCAATAACCTTTTGTTTTCTAAAGGCTACATGCCAATCAGGGTCATCCCTTCTCCAGTCCAGAATTTTATGGTAATATCAAAAAGTCTTAAAGTTTTATCACAAACGCATTTTCGTGATGGAAAATTACTTTTTTCAAAGCCTGAAGAAAAATTACTCTTTTTGAAGCCTGGATGGCTCAGTCGGTAGAGCATCAGACTTTTAATCTGAGGGTCCAGGGTTCAAGTCCCTGTTCAGGCGTTACATTTAATGTTGTCATGACCTCATGGTTTGGTACCCTATCGTCATCAAGGATGTCTGCTAGGTGCCATAGCTGAGTTGTGAATTTGGTTAGTCCCCACTATTTTATGACTTCCCAATAACCTTTTGTTTTCCAAAGGCTATATGCCAATCAGGGTCATCCCTTCTCCAGTCCAGAATTTTATGGTAATGCCAAAAAGTATTAAGGTTTCATCACAAACATATTTTCGTGTGGAAAATTGCATTTTTCAATTTTTTTAGAAAAATCATTCTTTTTGAATCCTGGATGTCTCAGTTGGTAGAGCATCAGACTTCTAATCTGAGGGTCCAGGGTTCAAGTCCCTGTTCAGGCGTTACATTTAATGTTGTCATGATCTCATGGTTTGGTACCCTATCGTCATCAAGGAAGTCTGCTAGGTGCCATAGCTGAGTTGTGAATTTGGTTAGTCCCCACTATTTTATGACTTCCCAATAACCTTTTGTTTTCCAAAGGCTATATGCCAATCAGGGTCATCCCTTCTCCAGTCCAGAATTTTATGGTAATGCCGAAAAGTATTAAGGTTTCATCACAAACATATTTTCGGGTGGAAAATTGCTTTTTTCAAAAATGTAATAAAAATCACTCTTTTTTAATCCTGGATGGCTCAGTTGGTAGAGCATCAGACTTTTAATCTGAGGGTCCAGGGTTCAAGTCCCTGTTCAGGCGTTACATTTAATGTTGTCATGACCTCATGGTTTGGTACCCTATCGTCATCAAGGAAGTCTGCTAGTGGCCCTAACGAAGTTGTGAATTTTGTTAGTCCCCACTATTTTATGACTTCCCAATAACCTTTTGTTTTCCAAAGGCTACATGCCAATCAGGGTCATCCCTTTTCCAGTCCAGAATTTTATGGTAATACCAAAAAGTCTTAAGGCTTTATCACAAACGCATTTTTCGTGATGGAAAATTACTTTTTTCAAAGCCTGAAGAAAAATTACACTTTTTGAAGCCTGGATGGCTCAGTTGGTAGAGCATCAGACTTTTAATCTGAGGGTCCAGGGTTCAAGTCCCTGTTCAGGCGTTACATTTAATGTTGTCATGATCTCATGGTTTGGTACCCTATCGTCATCAAGGATGTCTGCTAGGTGCCATAGCTGAGTTGTGAATTTGTTTAGTCCCCAGCACTTTATGACTTCCCAATAACCTTTTGTTTTCCAAAGGCTATATGCCAATCAGGGTCATCCCTTCTCCAGTCCAGAATTTTATGGTAATGCCGAAAAGTATTACGGTTTCATCACAAACATATTTTCGGGTGGAAAATTGCTTTTTTCAAAAATGTAATAAAAATCTCTCTTTTTGAATCCTGGATGGCTCAGTTGGTAGAGCATCAGACTTTTAATCTGAGGGTCCAGGGTTCAAGTCCCTGTTCAGGCGTTACATTTAATGTTGTCATGACCTCATGATTTGGTACCCTATCGTCATCAAGGAAGTCTGCTAGGTGCCATAGCTGAGTTGTGAATTTGGTTAGTCCCCACTATTTTATGACTTCCCAATAACCTTTTGTTTTCTAAAGGCTACATGCCAATCAGGGTCATCCCTTCTCCAGTCCAGAATTCTATGGTAATATCAAAAAGTCTTAAAGTTTTATCACAAACGCATTTTCGTGATGGAAAATTACTTTTTTCAAAGCCTGAAGAAAAATTACTCTTTTTGAAGCCTGGATGGCTCAGTCGGTAGAGCATCAGACTTTTAATCTGAGGGTCCAGGGTTCAAGTCCCTGTTCAGGCGTTACATATAATGTTGTCATGACCTCATGGTTTGGTACCCTATCGTCATCAAGGATGTCTGCTAGGTGCCATAGCTGAGTTGTGAATTTGGTTAGTCCCCACTATTTTATGACTTCCCAATAACCTTTTGTTTTCCAAAGGCTATATGCCAATCAGGGTCATCCCTTCTCCAGTCCAGAATTTTATGGTAATGCCGAAAAGTATTAAGGTTTCATCACAAACATATTTTCGTGTGGAAAATTGCATTTTTCAATTTTTTTAGAAAAATCATTCTTTTTGAATCCTGGATGTCTCAGTTGGTAGAGCATCAGACTTCTAATCTGAGGGTCCAGGGTTCAAGTCCCTGTTCAGGCGTTACATTTAATGTTGTCATGACCTCATGGTTTGGTACCCTATCGTCATCAAGGATGTCTGCTAGGTGCCATAGCTGAGTTGTGAATTTGGTTAGTCCCCACTATTTTATGACTTCCCAATAACCTTTTGTTTTCCAAAGGCTATATGCCAATCAGGGTCATCCCTTCTCCAGTC
The DNA here is from genome assembly GCA_023566465.1 of Cottus gobio. Classification (NCBI taxonomy): domain Eukaryota; kingdom Metazoa; phylum Chordata; class Actinopteri; order Perciformes; family Cottidae; genus Cottus; species Cottus gobio. The sequence goes on along the minus strand of CM042215.1, from coordinate 1,008,199 downwards.
CAGAATTTTATGGTAATGCCGAAAAGTATTAAGGTTTCATCACAAACATATTTTCGGGTGGAAAATTGCTTTTTTCAAAAATGTAATAAAAATCACTCTTTTTTAATCCTGGATGGCTCAGTTGGTAGAGCATCAGACTTTTAATCTGAGGGTCCAGGGTTCAAGTCCCTGTTCAGGCGTTACATTTAATGTTGTCATGACCTCATGGTTTGGTACCCTATCGTCATCAAGGAAGTCTGCTAGTGGCCCTAACGAAGTTGTGAATTTTGTTAGTCCCCACTATTTTATGACTTCCCAATAACCTTTTGTTTTCCAAAGGCTACATGCCAATCAGGGTCATCCCTTTTCCAGTCCAGAATTTTATGGTAATACCAAAAAGTCTTAAGGCTTTATCACAAACGCATTTTTCGTGATGGAAAATTACTTTTTTCAAAGCCTGAAGAAAAATTACACTTTTTGAAGCCTGGATGGCTCAGTTGGTAGAGCATCAGACTTTTAATCTGAGGGTCCAGGGTTCAAGTCCCTGTTCAGGCGTTACATTTAATGTTGTCATGATCTCATGGTTTGGTACCCTATCGTCATCAAGGATGTCTGCTAGGTGCCATAGCTGAGTTGTGAATTTGGTTAGTCCCCAGCACTTTATGACTTCCCAATAACCTTTTGTTTTCCAAAGGCTATATGCCAATCAGGGTCATCCCTTCTCCAGTCCAGAATTTTATGGTAATGCCGAAAAGTATTAAGGTTTCATCACAAACATATTTTCGGGTGGAAAATTGCTTTTTTCAAAAATGTAATAAAAATCTCTCTTTTTGAATCCTGGATGGCTCAGTTGGTAGAGCATCAGACTTTTAATCTGAGGGTCCAGGGTTCAAGTCCCTGTTCAGGCGTTACATTTAATGTTGTCATGACCTCATGGTTTGGTACCCTATCGTCATCAAGGAAGTCTGCTAGTGGCCCTAACGAAGTTGTGAATTTTGTTAGTCCCCACTATTTTATGACTTCCCAATAACCTTTTGTTTTCCAAAGGCTACATGCCAATCAGGGTCATCCCTTTTCCAGTCCAGAATTTTATGGTAATACCAAAAAGTCTTACGGTTTTATCACAAACGCATTTTTCGTGATGGAAAATTACTTTTTTCAAAGCCTGAAGAAAAATTACACTTTTTGAAGCCTGGATGGCTCAGTTGGTAGAGCATCAGACTTTTAATCTGAGGGTCCAGGGTTCAAGTCCCTGTTCATGCGTTACATTTAATGTTGTCATGACCTCATGATTTGGTACCCTATCGTCATCAAGGAAGTCTGCTAGGTGCCATAGCTGAGTTGTGAATTTGGTTAGTCCCCACTATTTTATGACTTCCCAATAACCTTTTGTTTTCTAAAGGCTACATGCCAATCAGGGTCATCCCTTCTCCAGTCCAGAATTCTATGGTAATATCAAAAAGTCTTAAAGTTTTATCACAAACGCATTTTCGTGATGGAAAATTACTTTTTTCAAAGCCTGAAGAAAAATTACTCTTTTTGAAGCCTGGATGGCTCAGTCGGTAGAGCATCAGACTTTTAATCTGAGGGTCCAGGGTTCAAGTCCCTGTTCAGGCGTTACATTTAATGTTGTCATGATCTCCTGGTTTGGTACCCTATCGTCATCAAGGATGTCTGCTAGGTGCCATAGCTGAGTTGTGAATTTGGTTAGTCCCCACTATTTTATGACTTCCCAATAACCTTTTGTTTTCCAAAGGCTATATGCCAATCAGGGTCATCCCTTCTCCAGTCCAAAATTTTATGGTAATGCCGAAAAGTATTAAGGTTTCATCACAAACATATTTTCGTGTGGAAAATTGCATTTTTCAATTTTTTTAGAAAAATCATTCTTTTTTAATCCTGGATGTCTCAGTTGGTAGAGCATCAGACTTCTAATCTGAGGGTCCAGGGTTCAAGTCCCTGTTCAGGCGTTACATTTAATGTTGTCATGATCTCATGATTTGGTACCCTATCGTCATCAAGGAAGTCTGCTAGGTGCCATAGCTGAGTTGTGAATTTGGTTAGTCCCCACTATTTTATGACTTCCCAATAACCTTTTGTTTTCCAAAGGCTATATGCCAATCAGGGTCATCCCTTCTCCAGTCCAGAATTTTATGGTAATGCCGAAAAGTATTAAGGTTTCATCACAAACATATTTTCGGGTGGAAAATTGCTTTTTTCAAAAATGTAATAAAAATCACTCTTTTTGAATCCTGGATGGCTCAGTTGGTAGAGCATCAGACTTTTAATCTGAGGGTCCAGGGTTCAAGTCCCTGTTCAGGCGTTACATTTAATGTTGTCATGACCTCATGGTTTGGTACCCTATCGTCATCAAGGAAGTCTGCTAGTGGCCCTAACGAAGTTGTGAATTTTGTTAGTCCCCACTATTTTATGACTTCCTAATAACCTTTTGTTTTCCAAAGGCTATATGCCAATCATGGTCATCCCTTTTCCAGTCCAGAATTTTATGGTAATACCAAAAAGTCTTACGGTTTTATCACAAACGCATTTTTCGTGATGGAAAATTACTTTTTTCAAAGCCTGAAGAAAAATTACACTTTTTGAAGCCTGGATGGCTCAGTTGGTAGAGCATCAGACTTCTAATCTGAGGGTCCAGGTTTCAAGTCCCTGTTCAGGCGTTACATTTAATGTTGTCATGACCTCATGATTTGGTACCCTATCTTCATCAAGGAAGTCTGCTAGGTGCCATAGCTGAGTTGTGAATTTGGTTAGTCCCCACTATTTTATGACTTCCCAATAACCTTTTGTTTTCTAAAGGCTACATGCCAATCAGGGTCATCCCTTCTCCAGTCCAGAATTCTATGGTAATATCAAAAAGTCTTAAAGTTTTATCACAAACGCATTTTCGTGATGGAAAATTACTTTTTTCAAAGCCTGAAGAAAAATTACTCTTTTTGAAGCCTGGATGGCTCAGTCGGTAGAGCATCAGACTTTTAATCTGAGGGTCCAGGGTTCAAGTCCCTGTTCAGGCGTTACATATAATGTTGTCATGACCTCATGGTTTGGTACCCTATCGTCATCAAGGATGTCTGCTAGGTGCCATAGCTGAGTTGTGAATTTGGTTAGTCCCCACTATTTTATGACTTCCCAATAACCTTTTGTTTTCCAAAGGCTATATGCCAATCAGGGTCATCCCTTCTCCAGTCCAGAATTTTATGGTAATGCCGAAAAGTATTAAGGTTTCATCACAAACATATTTTCGTGTGGAAAATTGCATTTTTCAATTTTTTTAGAAAAATCATTCTTTTTGAATCCTGGATGTCTCAGTTGGTAGAGCATCAGACTTCTAATCTGAGGGTCCAGGGTTCAAGTCCCTGTTCAGGCGTTACATTTAATGTTGTCATGATCTCATGATTTGGTACCCTATCGTCATCAAGGATGTCTGCTAGGTGCCATAGCTGAGTTGTGAATTTGGTTAGTCCCCACTATTTTATGACTTCCCAATAACCTTTTGTTTTCCAAAGGCTATATGCCAATCAGGGTCATCCCTTCTCCAGTCCAGAATTTTATGGTAATGCCGAAAAGTATTAAGGTTTCATCACAAACATATTTTCGGGTGGAAAATTGCTTTTTTCAAAAATGTAATAAAAATCCCTCTTTTTGAATCCTGGATGGCTCAGTTGGTAGAGCATCAGACTTTTAATCTGAGGGTCCAGGGTTCAAGTCCCTGTTCAGGCGTTACATTTAATGTTGTCATGACCTCATGGTTTGGTACCCTATCGTCATCAAGGAAGTCTGCTAGTGGCCCTAACAAAGTTGTGAATTTGGTTAGTCCCCACTATTTTATGACTTCCCAATAACCTTTTGTTTTCCAAAGGCTACATGCCAATCAGGGTCATCCCTTCTCCAGTCCAGAATGTTATGGTAATATCAAAAAGTCTTAAAGTTTTATCACAAACGCATTTTCGTGATGGAAAATTACTTTTTTTAAAAGCCTGAAGAAAAATTACACTTTCTGAAGCCTGGATGGCTTTGTTGGTAGAGCATCAGACTTTTAATCTGAGGGTCCAGGGTTCAAGTCCCTGTTCAGGCGTTACAATTAATGTTTTCATGACCTCATGGTTTGGTACCCTATCGTCATCAAGGAAGTCTGCTAGTGGCCCTAACGAAGTTGTGAATTTGGTTAGTCCCCACTATTTTATGACTTCCCAATAACCTTTTGTTTTCCAAAGGCTACATGCCAATCAGGGTCATCCCTTCTCCAGTCCAGAATTTTATGGTAATATCAAAAAGTCTTACGGTTTTATCACAAACGCATTTTTCGTGATGGAAAATTACTTTTTTCAAAGCCTGAAGAAAAATTACACTTTTTGAGGCCTGGATGGCTCAGTCGGTAGAGCATCAGACTTTTAATCTGAGGGTCCAGGGTTCAAGTCCCTGTTCAAGCGTTACATATAATGTTGTCATGATCTCATGGTTTGGTACCCTATCGTCATCAAGGAAGTCTGCTAGGTGCCATAGCTGAGTTGTGAATTTGGTTAGTCACCACTATTTTATGACTTCCCAATAACCTTTTGTTTTCCAAAGGCTACATGCCAATCAGGGTCATCCCTTCTCCAGTCCAGAATTTTATGGTAATGTCGAAAAGTCTTACGATTTTATCACAAACGCATTTTTCGTGATGGAAAATTACTTTTTTCAAAGCCTGAAGAAAAATTACACTTTTTGAAGCCTGGATGGCTCAGTTGGTAGAGCATCAGACTTTTAATCTGAGGGTCCAGGGTTCAAGTCCCTGTTCAGGCGTTACATTTAATGTTGTCATGATCTCATGATTTGGTACCCTATCGTCATCAAGGAAGTCTGCTAGGTGCCATAGCTGAGTTGTGAATTTGGTTAGTCCCCACTATTTTATGACTTCCCAATAACCTTTTGTTTTCTAAAGGCTACATGCCAATCAGGGTCATCCCTTCTCCAGTCCAGAATTCTATGGTAATATCAAAAAGTCTTAAAGTTTTATCACAAACGCATTTTCGTGATGGAAAATTACTTTTTTCAAAGCCTGAAGAAAAATTACTCTTTTTGAAGCCTGGATGGCTCAGTCGGTAGAGCATCAGACTTTTAATCTGAGGGTCCAGGGTTCAAGTCCCTGTTCAGGCGTTACATTTAATGTTGTCATGATCTCCTGGTTTGGTACCCTATCGTCATCAAGGATGTCTGCTAGGTGCCATAGCTGAGTTGTGAATTTGGTTAGTCCCCACTATTTTATGACTTCCCAATAACCTTTTGTTTTCCAAAGGCTATATGCCAATCAGGGTCATCCCTTCTCCAGTCCAAAATTTTATGGTAATGCCGAAAAGTATTAAGGTTTCATCACAAACATATTTTCGTGTGGAAAATTGCATTTTTCAATTTTTTTAGAAAAATCATTCTTTTTTAATCCTGGATGTCTCAGTTGGTAGAGCATCAGACTTCTAATCTGAGGGTCCAGGGTTCAAGTCCCTGTTCAGGCGTTACATTTAATGTTGTCATGATCTCATGATTTGGTACCCTATCGTCATCAAGGAAGTCTGCTAGGTGCCATAGCTGAGTTGTGAATTTGGTTAGTCCCCACTATTTTATGACTTCCTAATAACCTTTTGTTTTCCAAAGGCTATATGCCAATCAGGGTCATCCCTTCTCCAGTCCAGAATTTTATGGTAATGCCGAAAAGTATTAAGGTTTCATCACAAACATATTTTCGGGTGGAAAATTGCTTTTTTCAAAAATGTAATAAAAATCACTCTTTTTGAATCCTGGATGGCTCAGTTGGTAGAGCATCAGACTTTTAATCTGAGGGTCCAGGGTTCAAGTCCCTGTTCAGGCGTTACATTTAATGTTGTCATGACCTCATGGTTTGGTACCCTATCGTCATCAAGGAAGTCTGCTAGTGGCCCTAACGAAGTTGTGAATTTTGTTAGTCCCCACTATTTTATGACTTCCTAATAACCTTTTGTTTTCCAAAGGCTACATGCCAATCAGGGTCATCCCTTCTCCAGTCCAGAATTTTATGGTAATACCAAAAAGTCTTACGGTTTTATCACAAACGCATTTTTCGTGATGGAAAATTACTTTTTTCAAAGCCTGAAGAAAAATTACACTTTTTGAAGCCTGGATGGCTCAGTTGGTAGAGCATCAGACTTTTAATCTGAGGGTCCAGGGTTCAAGTCCCTGTTCAGGCGTTACATTTAATGTTGTCATGACCTCATGATTTGGTACCCTATCTTCATCAAGGAAGTCTGCTAGGTGCCATAGCTGAGTTGTGAATTTGGTTAGTCCCCACTATTTTATGACTTCCCAATAACCTTTTGTTTTCTAAAGGCTACATGCCAATCAGGGTCATCCCTTCTCCAGTCCAGAATTCTATGGTAATATCAAAAAGTCTTAAAGTTTTATCACAAACGCATTTTCGTGATGGAAAATTACTTTTTTCAAAGCCTGAAGAAAAATTACTCTTTTTGAAGCCTGGATGGCTCAGTCGGTAGAGCATCAGACTTTTAATCTGAGGGTCCAGGGTTCAAGTCCCTGTTCAGGCGTTACATATAATGTTGTCATGACCTCATGGTTTGGTACCCTATCGTCATCAAGGATGTCTGCTAGGTGCCATAGCTGAGTTGTGAATTTGGTTAGTCCCCACTATTTTATGACTTCCCAATAACCTTTTGTTTTCCAAAGGCTATATGCCAATCAGGGTCATCCCTTCTCCAGTCCAGAATTTTATGGTAATGCCGAAAAGTATTAAGGTTTCATCACAAACATATTTTCGTGTGGAAAATTGCATTTTTCAATTTTTTTAGAAAAATCATTCTTTTTGAATCCTGGATGTCTCAGTTGGTAGAGCATCAGACTTCTAATCTGAGGGTCCAGGGTTCAAGTCCCTGTTCAGGCGTTACATTTAATGTTGTCATGATCTCATGATTTGGTACCCTATCGTCATCAAGGATGTCTGCTAGGTGCCATAGCTGAGTTGTGAATTTGGTTAGTCCCCACTATTTTATGACTTCCCAATAACCTTTTGTTTTCCAAAGGCTATATGCCAATCAGGGTCATCCCTTCTCCAGTCCAGAATTTTATGGTAATGCCGAAAAGTATTAAGGTTTCATCACAAACATATTTTCGGGTGGAAAATTGCTTTTTTCAAAAATGTAATAAAAATCCCTCTTTTTGAATCCTGGATGGCTCAGTTGGTAGAGCATCAGACTTTTAATCTGAGGGTCCAGGGTTCAAGTCCCTGTTCAGGCGTTACATTTAATGTTGTCATGACCTCATGGTTTGGTACCCTATCGTCATCAAGGAAGTCTGCTAGTGGCCCTAACAAAGTTGTGAATTTGGTTAGTCCCCACTATTTTATGACTTCCCAATAACCTTTTGTTTTCCAAAGGCTACATGCCAATCAGGGTCATCCCTTCTCCAGTCCAGAATGTTATGGTAATATCAAAAAGTCTTAAAGTTTTATCACAAACGCATTTTCGTGATGGAAAATTACTTTTTTTAAAAGCCTGAAGAAAAATTACACTTTCTGAAGCCTGGATGGCTTTGTTGGTAGAGCATCAGACTTTTAATCTGAGGGTCCAGGGTTCAAGTCCCTGTTCAGGCGTTACAATTAATGTTTTCATGACCTCATGGTTTGGTACCCTATCGTCATCAAGGAAGTCTGCTAGTGGCCCTAACGAAGTTGTGAATTTGGTTAGTCCCCACTATTTTATGACTTCCCAATAACCTTTTGTTTTCCAAAGGCTACATGCCAATCAGGGTCATCCCTTCTCCAGTCCAGAATTTTATGGTAATATCAAAAAGTCTTACGGTTTTATCACAAACGCATTTTTCGTGATGGAAAATTACTTTTTTCAAAGCCTGAAGAAAAATTACACTTTTTGAGGCCTGGATGGCTCAGTCGGTAGAGCATCAGACTTTTAATCTGAGGGTCCAGGGTTCAAGTCCCTGTTCAAGCGTTACATATAATGTTGTCATGATCTCATGGTTTGGTACCCTATCGTCATCAAGGAAGTCTGCTAGGTGCCATAGCTGAGTTGTGAATTTGGTTAGTCACCACTATTTTATGACTTCCCAATAACCTTTTGTTTTCCAAAGGCTACATGCCAATCAGGGTCATCCCTTCTCCAGTCCAGAATTTTATGGTAATGTCGAAAAGTCTTACGATTTTATCACAAACGCATTTTTCGTGATGGAAAATTACTTTTTTCAAAGCCTGAAGAAAAATTACACTTTTTGAAGCCTGGATGGCTCAGTTGGTAGAGCATCAGACTTCTAATCTGAGGGTCCAGGTTTCAAGTCCCTGTTCAGGCGTTACATTTAATGTTGTCATGATCTCATGATTTGGTACCCTATCGTCATCAAGGAAGTCTGCTAGGTGCCATAGCTGAGTTGTGAATTTGGTTAGTCCCCACTATTTTATGACTTCCCAATAACCTTTTGTTTTCCAAAGGCTATATGCCAATCAGGGTCATCCCTTCTCCAGTCCAGAATTTTATGGTAATGCCGAAAAGTATTAAGGTTTCATCACAAACATATTTTCGGGTGGAAAATTGCTTTTTTCAAAAATTTTAGAAAAATGACTCTTTTAGAAGCCTGGGTGGCTCAGTTGGTAGAGCATCAGACTTTTAATCTGAGGGTCCAGGGTTCAAGTCCCTGTTCAGGCGTTACATTTAATGTTGTCATGACCTCATGGTTTGGTACCCTATCGTCATCAAGGAAGTCTGCTAGTGGCCCTAACAAAGTTGTGAATTTGGTTAGTCCCCACTATTTTATGACTTCCCAATAACCTTTTGTTTTCCAAAGGCTACATGCCAATCAGGGTCATCCCTTCTCCAGTCCAGAATGTTATGGTAATATCAAAAAGTCTTAAAGTTTTATCACAAACGCATTTTCGTGATGGAAAATTACTTTTTTTAAAAGCCTGAAGAAAAATTACACTTTCTGAAGCCTGGATGGCTCAGTCGGTAGAGCATCAGACTTTTAATCTGAGGGTCCAGGGTTCAAGTCCCTGTTCAAGCGTTACATATAATGTTGTCATGATCTCATGGTTTGGTACCCTATCGTCATCAAGGAAGTCTGCTAGGTGCCATAGCTGAGTTGTGAATTTGGTTAGTCACCACTATTTTATGACTTCCCAATAACCTTTTGTTTTCCAAAGGCTACATGCCAATCAGGGTCATCCTTTCTCCAGTCCAGAATTTTATGGTAATATCAAAAAGTCTTACGGTTTTATCACAAACGCATTTTTCGTGATTGAAAATTACTTTTTTCAAAGCCTGAAGAAAAATTACACTTTTTGAAGCCTGGATGGCTCAGTTGGTAGAGCATCAGACTTCTAATCTGAGGGTCCAGGTTTCAAGTCCCTGTTCAGGCGTTACATTTAATGTTGTCATGATCTCATGATTTGGTACCCTATCGTCATCAAGGAAGTCTGCTAGGTGCCATAGCTGAGTTGTGAATTTGGTTAGTCCCCACTATTTTATGACTTCCCAATAACCTTTTGTTTTCCAAAGGCTATATGCCAATCAGGGTCATCCCTTCTCCAGTCCAGAATTTTATGGTAATGCCGAAAAGTATTAAGGTTTCATCACAAACATTTTTTCGGGTGGAAAATTGCTTTTTTCAAAAATTTTAGAAAAATGACTCTTTTAGAAGCCTGGGTGGCTCAGTTGGTAGAGCATCAGACTTTTAATCTGAGGGTCCAGGGTTCAAGTCCCTGTTCAGGCGTTACATTTAATGTTGTCATGACCTCATGGTTTGGTACCCTATCGTCATCAAGGAAGTCTGCTAGTGGCCCTAACAAAGTTGTGAATTTGGTTAGTCCCCACTATTTTATGACTTCCCAATAACCTTTTGTTTTCCAAAGGCTACATGCCAATCAGGGTCATCCCTTCTCCAGTCCAGAATGTTATGGTAATATCAAAAAGTCTTAAAGTTTTATCACAAACGCATTTTCGTGATGGAAAATTACTTTTTTTAAAAGCCTGAAGAAAAATTACACTTTCTGAAGCCTGGATGGCTTTGTTGGTAGAGCATCAGACTTTTAATCTGAGGGTCCAGGGTTCAAGTCCCTGTTCAGGCGTTACAATTAATGTTTTCATGACCTCATGGTTTGGTACCCTATCGTCATCAAGGAAGTCTGCTAGTGGCCCTAACGAAGTTGTGAATTTGGTTAGTCCCCACTATTTTATGACTTCCCAATAACCTTTTGTTTTCCAAAGGCTATATGCCAATCAGGGTCATCCCTTCTCCAGTCCAGAATTTTATGGTAATGCCGAAAAGTATTAAGGTTTCATCACAAACATTTTTTTCGGGTGGAAAATTGCTTTTTTCAAAAATTTTAGAAAAATTACTCTTTTAGAATCCTGGGTGGCTCAGTTGGTAGAGCATCAGACTTTTAATCTGAGGGTCCAGGGTTCAAGTCCCTGTTCAGGCGTTACATTTAATGTTGTCATGACCTCATGGTTTGGTACCCTATCGTCATCAAGGAAGTCTGCTAGGTGCCATAGCTGAGTTGTGAATTTGGTTAGTCCCCACTATTTTATGACTTCCCAATAACCTTTTGTTTTCCAAAGGCTACATGCCAATCAGGGTCATCCCTTCTCCAGTCCAGAATGTTATGGTAATATCAAAAAGTCTTAAAGTTTTATCACAAACGCATTTTCGTGATGGAAAATTACTTTTTTCCAAGCCTGAAGAAAAATTACACTTTCTGAAGCCTGGATGGCTCAGTTGGTAGAGCATCAGACTTTTAATCTGAGGGTCCAGGGTTCAAGTCCCTGTTCAGGCGTTACATTTAATGTTGTCATGATCTCATGGTTTGGTACCCTATCGTCATCAATGAAGTCTGCTAGGTGCCATAGCTGAGTTGTGAATTTGTTTAGTCCCCAGCACTTTATGACTTCCCAATAACCTTTTGTTTTCTAAAGGCTACATGCCAATTAGGGTCATCCTTTCTCCAGTCCAGAATTTTATGGTAATGCCGAAAAGTATTAAGGTTTTATCACAAACACATTTTCGGGTGGAAAATTGCTTTTTTCAAAAATGTAATAAAAATGACTCTTTTAGAAGCCTGGGTGGCTCAGTTGGTAGAGCATCAGACTTTTAATCTGAGGGTCCAGGGTTCAAGTCCCTGTTCAGGCGTTACATTTACTGTTGTCATGATCTCATGGTTTGGTACCCTATCCTCATCAAGGATGTCTGCTAGGTGCCATAGCTGAGTTGTGAATTTGGGTAGTCCCCACTTTTTTATGACTTCCCAATAACCTTTTGTTTTCTAAAGGCTACATGCCAATCAGGGTCATCCCTTCTCCAGTCCAGAGTGTTATGGTAATATCAAAAAGTCTTAAAGTTTTATCACAAACGCATTTTCGTGATGGAAAATTACTTTTTTCAAAGCCTGAAGAAAAATTACACTTTCTGAAGCCTGGATGGCTCAGTTGGTAGAGCGTCAGACTTTTAATCTGAGGGTCCAGGGTTCAAGTCCCTGTTCAGGCGTTACATTTAATGTTGTCATGATCTCATGGTTTGGTACCCTATCGTCATCAAGGATGTCTGCTAGGTGCCATAGCTGAGTTGTGAATTTGGTTAGTCCCCACTATTTTATGACTTCCCAATAACCTTTTGTTTTCCAAAGGCTATATGCCAATCAGGGTCATCCCTTCTCCAGTCCAGAATTTTATGGTAATGCCGAAAAGTATTAAGGTTTCATCACAAACATATTTTCGTGTGGAAAATTGCATTTTTCAATTTTTTTAGAAAAATCACTCTTTTTGAATCCTGGATGTCTCAGTTGGTAGAGCATCAGACTTCTAATCTGAGGGTCCAGGGTTCAAGTCCCTGTTCAGGCGTTACATTTAATGTTGTCATGATCTCATGGTTTGGTACCCTATCGTCATCAAGGATGTCTGCTAGGTGCCATAGCTGAGTTGTGAATTTGTTTAGTCCCCAGCACTTTATGACTTCCCAATAACCTTTTGTTTTCTAAAGGCTACATGCCAATCAGGGTCATCCCTTCTCCAGTCCAGAATTCTATGGTAATATCAAAAAGTCTTAAAGTTTTATCACAAACGCATTTTCGTGATGGAAAATTACTTTTTTCAAAGCCTGAAGAAAAATTACTCTTTTTGAAGCCTAGATGGCTCAGTCGGTAGAGCATCAGACTTTTAATCTGAGGGTCCAGGGTTCAAGTCCCTGTTCAGGCGTTACATTTAATGTTGTCATGATCTCCTGGTTTGGTACCCTATCGTCATCAAGGATGTCTGCTAGGTGCCATAGCTGAGTTGTGAATTTGGTTAGTCCCCACTATTTTATGACTTCCCAATAACCTTTTGTTTTCCAAAGGCTATATGCCAATCAGGGTCATCCCTTCTCCAGTCCAAAATTTTATGGTAATGCCGAAAAGTATTAAGGTTTCATCACAAACATATTTTCGTGTGGAAAATTGCATTTTTCAATTTTTTTAGAAAAATCATTCTTTTTTAATCCTGGATGTCTCAGTTGGTAGAGCATCAGACTTCTAATCTGAGGGTCCAGGGTTCAAGTCCCTGTTCAGGCGTTACATTTAATGTTGTCATGATCTCATGATTTGGTACCCTATCGTCATCAAGGAAGTCTGCTAGGTGCCATAGCTGAGTTGTGAATTTGGTTAGTCCCCACTATTTTATGACTTCCCAATAACCTTTTGTTTTCCAAAGGCTATATGCCAATCAGGGTCATCCCTTCTCCAGTCCAGAATTTTATGGTAATGCCGAAAAGTATTAAGGTTTCATCACAAACATATTTTCGGGTGGAAAATTGCTTTTTTCAAAAATGTAAAAAAAATCACTCTTTTTGAATCCTGGATGGCTCAGTTGGTAGAGCATCAGACTTTTAATCTGAGGGTCCAGGGTTCAAGTCCCTGTTCAGGCGTTACATTTAATGTTGTCATGACCTCATGGTTTGGTACCCTATCGTCATCAAGGAAGTCTGCTAGTGGCCCTAACGAAGTTGTGAATTTTGTTAGTCCCCACTATTTTATGACTTCCCAATAACCTTTTGTTTTCCAAAGGCTACATGCCAATCAGGGTCATCCCTTCTCCAGTCCAGAATTTTATGGTAATACCAAAAAGTCTTACGGTTTTATCACAAACGCATTTTTCGTGATGGAAAATTACTTTTTTCAAAGCCTGAAGAAAAATTACACTTTTTGAAGCCTGGATGGCTCAGTTGGTAGAGCATCAGACTTTTAATCTGAGGGTCCAGGGTTCAAGTCCCTGTTCAGGCGTTACATTTAATGTTGTCATGACCTCATGATTTGGTACCCTATCGTCATCAAGGAAGTCTGCTAGGTGCCATAGCTGAGTTGTGAATTTGGTTAGTCCCCACTATTTTATGACTTCCCAATAACCTTTTGTTTTCTAAAGGCTACATGCCAATCAGGGTCATCCCTTCTCCAGTCCAGAATTCTATGGTAATATCAAAAAGTCTTAAAGTTTTATCACAAACGCATTTTCGTGATGGAAAATTACTTTTTTCAAAGCCTGAAGAAAAATTACTCTTTTTGAAGCCTGGATGGCTCAGTCGGTAGAGCATCAGACTTTTAATCTGAGGGTCCAGGGTTCAAGTCCCTGTTCAGGCGTTACATATAATGTTGTCATGACCTCATGGTTTGGTACCCTATCGTCATCAAGGATGTCTGCTAGGTGCCATAGCTGAGTTGTGAATTTGGTTAGTCCCCACTATTTTATGACTTCCCAATAACCTTTTGTTTTCCAAAGGCTATATGCCAATCAGGGTCATCCCTTCTCCAGTCCAGAATTTTATGGTAATGCCGAAAAGTATTAAGGTTTCATCACAAACATATTTTCGTGTGGAAAATTGCATTTTTCAATTTTTTTAGAAAAATCATTCTTTTTGAATCCTGGATGTCTCAGTTGGTAGAGCATCAGACTTCTAATCTGAGGGTCCAGGGTTCAAGTCCCTGTTCAGGCGTTACATTTAATGTTGTCATGACCTCATGGTTTGGTACCCTATCGTCATCAAGGATGTCTGCTAGGTGCCATAGCTGAGTTGTGAATTTGGTTAGTCCCCACTATTTTATGACTTCCCAATAACCTTTTGTTTTCCAAAGGCTATATGCCAATCAGGGTCATCCCTTCTCCAGTCCAGAATTTTATGGTAATGCCGAAAAGTATTAAGGTTTCATCACAAACATATTTTCGGGTGGAAAATTGCTTTTTTCAAAAATGTAATAAAAATCACTCTTTTTTAATCCTGGATGGCTCAGTTGGTAGAGCATCAGACTTTTAATCTGAGGGTCCAGGGTTCAAGTCCCTGTTCAGGCGTTACATTTAATGTTGTCATGACCTCATGGTTTGGTACCCTATCGTCATCAAGGAAGTCTGCTAGTGGCCCTAACGAAGTTGTGAATTTTGTTAGTCCCCACTATTTTATGACTTCCCAATAACCTTTTGTTTTCCAAAGGCTACATGCCAATCAGGGTCATCCCTTTTCCAGTCCAGAATTTTATGGTAATACCAAAAAGTCTTAAGGCTTTATCACAAACGCATTTTTCGTGATGGAAAATTACTTTTTTCAAAGCCTGAAGAAAAATTACACTTTTTGAAGCCTGGATGGCTCAGTTGGTAGAGCATCAGACTTTTAATCTGAGGGTCCAGGGTTCAAGTCCCTGTTCAGGCGTTACATTTAATGTTGTCATGATCTCATGGTTTGGTACCCTATCGTCATCAAGGATGTCTGCTAGGTGCCATAGCTGAGTTGTGAATTTGGTTAGTCCCCAGCACTTTATGACTTCCCAATAACCTTTTGTTTTCCAAAGGCTATATGCCAATCAGGGTCATCCCTTCTCCAGTCCAGAATTTTATGGTAATGCCGAAAAGTATTAAGGTTTCATCACAAACATATTTTCGGGTGGAAAATTGCTTTTTTCAAAAATGTAATAAAAATCTCTCTTTTTGAATCCTGGATGGCTCAGTTGGTAGAGCATCAGACTTTTAATCTGAGGGTCCAGGGTTCAAGTCCCTGTTCAGGCGTTACATTTAATGTTGTCATGACCTCATGGTTTGGTACCCTATCGTCATCAAGGAAGTCTGCTAGTGGCCCTAACGAAGTTGTGAATTTTGTTAGTCCCCACTATTTTATGACTTCCCAATAACCTTTTGTTTTCCAAAGGCTACATGCCAATCAGGGTCATCCCTTTTCCAGTCCAGAATTTTATGGTAATACCAAAAAGTCTTACGGTTTTATCACAAACGCATTTTTCGTGATGGAAAATTACTTTTTTCAAAGCCTGAAGAAAAATTACACTTTTTGAAGCCTGGATGGCTCAGTTGGTAGAGCATCAGACTTTTAATCTGAGGGTCCAGGGTTCAAGTCCCTGTTCATGCGTTACATTTAATGTTGTCATGACCTCATGATTTGGTACCCTATCGTCATCAAGGAAGTCTGCTAGGTGCCATAGCTGAGTTGTGAATTTGGTTAGTCCCCACTATTTTATGACTTCCCAATAACCTTTTGTTTTCTAAAGGCTACATGCCAATCAGGGTCATCCCTTCTCCAGTCCAGAATTCTATGGTAATATCAAAAAGTCTTAAAGTTTTATCACAAACGCATTTTCGTGATGGAAAATTACTTTTTTCAAAGCCTGAAGAAAAATTACTCTTTTTGAAGCCTGGATGGCTCAGTCGGTAGAGCATCAGACTTTTAATCTGAGGGTCCAGGGTTCAAGTCCCTGTTCAGGCGTTACATTTAATGTTGTCATGATCTCCTGGTTTGGTACCCTATCGTCATCAAGGATGTCTGCTAGGTGCCATAGCTGAGTTGTGAATTTGGTTAGTCCCCACTATTTTATGACTTCCCAATAACCTTTTGTTTTCCAAAGGCTATATGCCAATCAGGGTCATCCCTTCTCCAGTCCAAAATTTTATGGTAATGCCGAAAAGTATTAAGGTTTCATCACAAACATATTTTCGTGTGGAAAATTGCATTTTTCAATTTTTTTAGAAAAATCATTCTTTTTTAATCCTGGATGTCTCAGTTGGTAGAGCATCAGACTTCTAATCTGAGGGTCCAGGGTTCAAGTCCCTGTTCAGGCGTTACATTTAATGTTGTCATGATCTCATGATTTGGTACCCTATCGTCATCAAGGAAGTCTGCTAGGTGCCATAGCTGAGTTGTGAATTTGGTTAGTCCCCACTATTTTATGACTTCCCAATAACCTTTTGTTTTCCAAAGGCTATATGCCAATCAGGGTCATCCCTTCTCCAGTCCAGAATTTTATGGTAATGCCGAAAAGTATTAAGGTTTCATCACAAACATATTTTCGGGTGGAAAATTGCTTTTTTCAAAAATGTAATAAAAATCACTCTTTTTGAATCCTGGATGGCTCAGTTGGTAGAGCATCAGACTTTTAATCTGAGGGTCCAGGGTTCAAGTCCCTGTTCAGGCGTTACATTTAATGTTGTCATGACCTCATGGTTTGGTACCCTATCGTCATCAAGGAAGTCTGCTAGTGGCCCTAACGAAGTTGTGAATTTTGTTAGTCCCCACTATTTTATGACTTCCTAATAACCTTTTGTTTTCCAAAGGCTATATGCCAATCATGGTCATCCCTTTTCCAGTCCAGAATTTTATGGTAATACCAAAAAGTCTTACGGTTTTATCACAAACGCATTTTTCGTGATGGAAAATTACTTTTTTCAAAGCCTGAAGAAAAATTACACTTTTTGAAGCCTGGATGGCTCAGTTGGTAGAGCATCAGACTTTTAATCTGAGGGTCCAGGGTTCAAGTCCCTGTTCAGGCGTTACATTTAATGTTGTCATGACCTCATGATTTGGTACCCTATCTTCATCAAGGAAGTCTGCTAGGTGCCATAGCTGAGTTGTGAATTTGGTTAGTCCCCACTATTTTATGACTTCCCAATAACCTTTTGTTTTCTAAAGGCTACATGCCAATCAGGGTCATCCCTTCTCCAGTCCAGAATTCTATGGTAATATCAAAAAGTCTTAAAGTTTTATCACAAACGCATTTTCGTGATGGAAAATTACTTTTTTCAAAGCCTGAAGAAAAATTACTCTTTTTGAAGCCTGGATGGCTCAGTCGGTAGAGCATCAGACTTTTAATCTGAGGGTCCAGGGTTCAAGTCCCTGTTCAGGCGTTACATATAATGTTGTCATGACCTCATGGTTTGGTACCCTATCGTCATCAAGGATGTCTGCTAGGTGCCATAGCTGAGTTGTGAATTTGGTTAGTCCCCACTATTTTATGACTTCCCAATAACCTTTTGTTTTCCAAAGGCTATATGCCAATCAGGGTCATCCCTTCTCCAGTCCAGAATTTTATGGTAATGCCGAAAAGTATTAAGGTTTCATCACAAACATATTTTCGTGTGGAAAATTGCATTTTTCAATTTTTTTAGAAAAATCATTCTTTTTGAATCCTGGATGTCTCAGTTGGTAGAGCATCAGACTTCTAATCTGAGGGTCCAGGGTTCAAGTCCCTGTTCAGGCGTTACATTTAATGTTGTCATGATCTCATGATTTGGTACCCTATCGTCATCAAGGATGTCTGCTAGGTGCCATAGCTGAGTTGTGAATTTGGTTAGTCCCCACTATTTTATGACTTCCCAATAACCTTTTGTTTTCCAAAGGCTATATGCCAATCAGGGTCATCCCTTCTCCAGTCCAGAATTTTATGGTAATGCCGAAAAGTATTAAGGTTTCATCACAAACATATTTTCGGGTGGAAAATTGCTTTTTTCAAAAATGTAATAAAAATCCCTCTTTTTGAATCCTGGATGGCTCAGTTGGTAGAGCATCAGACTTTTAATCTGAGGGTCCAGGGTTCAAGTCCCTGTTCAGGCGTTACATTTAATGTTGTCATGACCTCATGGTTTGGTACCCTATCGTCATCAAGGAAGTCTGCTAGTGGCCCTAACAAAGTTGTGAATTTGGTTAGTCCCCACTATTTTATGACTTCCCAATAACCTTTTGTTTTCCAAAGGCTACATGCCAATCAGGGTCATCCCTTCTCCAGTCCAGAATGTTATGGTAATATCAAAAAGTCTTAAAGTTTTATCACAAACGCATTTTCGTGATGGAAAATTACTTTTTTTAAAAGCCTGAAGAAAAATTACACTTTCTGAAGCCTGGATGGCTTTGTTGGTAGAGCATCAGACTTTTAATCTGAGGGTCCAGGGTTCAAGTCCCTGTTCAGGCGTTACAATTAATGTTTTCATGACCTCATGGTTTGGTACCCTATCGTCATCAAGGAAGTCTGCTAGTGGCCCTAACGAAGTTGTGAATTTGGTTAGTCCCCACTATTTTATGACTTCCCAATAACCTTTTGTTTTCCAAAGGCTACATGCCAATCAGGGTCATCCCTTCTCCAGTCCAGAATTTTATGGTAATATCAAAAAGTCTTACGGTTTTATCACAAACGCATTTTTCGTGATGGAAAATTACTTTTTTCAAAGCCTGAAGAAAAATTACACTTTTTGAGGCCTGGATGGCTCAGTCGGTAGAGCATCAGACTTTTAATCTGAGGGTCCAGGGTTCAAGTCCCTGTTCAAGCGTTACATATAATGTTGTCATGATCTCATGGTTTGGTACCCTATCGTCATCAAGGAAGTCTGCTAGGTGCCATAGCTGAGTTGTGAATTTGGTTAGTCACCACTATTTTATGACTTCCCAATAACCTTTTGTTTTCCAAAGGCTACATGCCAATCAGGGTCATCCCTTCTCCAGTCCAGAATTTTATGGTAATGTCGAAAAGTCTTACGATTTTATCACAAACGCATTTTTCGTGATGGAAAATTACTTTTTTCAAAGCCTGAAGAAAAATTACACTTTTTGAAGCCTGGATGGCTCAGTTGGTAGAGCATCAGACTTTTAATCTGAGGGTCCAGGGTTCAAGTCCCTGTTCATGCGTTACATTTAATGTTGTCATGACCTCATGATTTGGTACCCTATCGTCATCAAGGAAGTCTGCTAGGTGCCATAGCTGAGTTGTGAATTTGGTTAGTCCCCACTATTTTATGACTTCCCAATAACCTTTTGTTTTCTAAAGGCTACATGCCAATCAGGGTCATCCCTTCTCCAGTCCAGAATTCTATGGTAATATCAAAAAGTCTTAAAGTTTTATCACAAACGCATTTTCGTGATGGAAAATTACTTTTTTCAAAGCCTGAAGAAAAATTACTCTTTTTGAAGCCTGGATGGCTCAGTCGGTAGAGCATCAGACTTTTAATCTGAGGGTCCAGGGTTCAAGTCCCTGTTCAGGCGTTACATTTAATGTTGTCATGATCTCCTGGTTTGGTACCCTATCGTCATCAAGGATGTCTGCTAGGTGCCATAGCTGAGTTGTGAATTTGGTTAGTCCCCACTATTTTATGACTTCCCAATAACCTTTTGTTTTCCAAAGGCTATATGCCAATCAGGGTCATCCCTTCTCCAGTCCAAAATTTTATGGTAATGCCGAAAAGTATTAAGGTTTCATCACAAACATATTTTCGTGTGGAAAATTGCATTTTTCAATTTTTTTAGAAAAATCATTCTTTTTTAATCCTGGATGTCTCAGTTGGTAGAGCATCAGACTTCTAATCTGAGGGTCCAGGGTTCAAGTCCCTGTTCAGGCGTTACATTTAATGTTGTCATGATCTCATGATTTGGTACCCTATCGTCATCAAGGAAGTCTGCTAGGTGCCATAGCTGAGTTGTGAATTTGGTTAGTCCCCACTATTTTATGACTTCCCAATAACCTTTTGTTTTCCAAAGGCTATATGCCAATCAGGGTCATCCCTTCTCCAGTCCAGAATTTTATGGTAATGCCGAAAAGTATTAAGGTTTCATCACAAACATATTTTCGGGTGGAAAATTGCTTTTTTCAAAAATGTAATAAAAATCACTCTTTTTGAATCCTGGATGGCTCAGTTGGTAGAGCATCAGACTTTTAATCTGAGGGTCCAGGGTTCAAGTCCCTGTTCAGGCGTTACATTTAATGTTGTCATGACCTCATGGTTTGGTACCCTATCGTCATCAAGGAAGTCTGCTAGTGGCCCTAACGAAGTTGTGAATTTTGTTAGTCCCCACTATTTTATGACTTCCTAATAACCTTTTGTTTTCCAAAGGCTACATGCCAATCAGGGTCATCCCTTCTCCAGTCCAGAATTTTATGGTAATACCAAAAAGTCTTACGGTTTTATCACAAACGCATTTTTCGTGATGGAAAATTACTTTTTTCAAAGCCTGAAGAAAAATTACACTTTTTGAAGCCTGGATGGCTCAGTTGGTAGAGCATCAGACTTTTAATCTGAGGGTCCAGGGTTCAAGTCCCTGTTCAGGCGTTACATTTAATGTTGTCATGACCTCATGATTTGGTACCCTATCTTCATCAAGGAAGTCTGCTAGGTGCCATAGCTGAGTTGTGAATTTGGTTAGTCCCCACTATTTTATGACTTCCCAATAACCTTTTGTTTTCTAAAGGCTACATGCCAATCAGGGTCATCCCTTCTCCAGTCCAGAATTCTATGGTAATATCAAAAAGTCTTAAAGTTTTATCACAAACGCATTTTCGTGATGGAAAATTACTTTTTTCAAAGCCTGAAGAAAAATTACTCTTTTTGAAGCCTGGATGGCTCAGTCGGTAGAGCATCAGACTTTTAATCTGAGGGTCCAGGGTTCAAGTCCCTGTTCAGGCGTTACATATAATGTTGTCATGACCTCATGGTTTGGTACCCTATCGTCATCAAGGATGTCTGCTAGGTGCCATAGCTGAGTTGTGAATTTGGTTAGTCCCCACTATTTTATGACTTCCCAATAACCTTTTGTTTTCCAAAGGCTATATGCCAATCAGGGTCATCCCTTCTCCAGTCCAGAATTTTATGGTAATGCCGAAAAGTATTAAGGTTTCATCACAAACATATTTTCGTGTGGAAAATTGCATTTTTCAATTTTTTTAGAAAAATCATTCTTTTTGAATCCTGGATGTCTCAGTTGGTAGAGCATCAGACTTCTAATCTGAGGGTCCAGGGTTCAAGTCCCTGTTCAGGCGTTACATTTAATGTTGTCATGATCTCATGATTTGGTACCCTATCGTCATCAAGGATGTCTGCTAGGTGCCATAGCTGAGTTGTGAATTTGGTTAGTCCCCACTATTTTATGACTTCCCAATAACCTTTTGTTTTCCAAAGGCTATATGCCAATCAGGGTCATCCCTTCTCCAGTCCAGAATTTTATGGTAATGCCGAAAAGTATTAAGGTTTCATCACAAACATATTTTCGGGTGGAAAATTGCTTTTTTCAAAAATGTAATAAAAATCCCTCTTTTTGAATCCTGGATGGCTCAGTTGGTAGAGCATCAGACTTTTAATCTGAGGGTCCAGGGTTCAAGTCCCTGTTCAGGCGTTACATTTAATGTTGTCATGACCTCATGGTTTGGTACCCTATCGTCATCAAGGAAGTCTGCTAGTGGCCCTAACAAAGTTGTGAATTTGGTTAGTCCCCACTATTTTATGACTTCCCAATAACCTTTTGTTTTCCAAAGGCTACATGCCAATCAGGGTCATCCCTTCTCCAGTCCAGAATGTTATGGTAATATCAAAAAGTCTTAAAGTTTTATCACAAACGCATTTTCGTGATGGAAAATTACTTTTTTTAAAAGCCTGAAGAAAAATTACACTTTCTGAAGCCTGGATGGCTTTGTTGGTAGAGCATCAGACTTTTAATCTGAGGGTCCAGGGTTCAAGTCCCTGTTCAGGCGTTACAATTAATGTTTTCATGACCTCATGGTTTGGTACCCTATCGTCATCAAGGAAGTCTGCTAGTGGCCCTAACGAAGTTGTGAATTTGGTTAGTCCCCACTATTTTATGACTTCCCAATAACCTTTTGTTTTCCAAAGGCTACATGCCAATCAGGGTCATCCCTTCTCCAGTCCAGAATTTTATGGTAATATCAAAAAGTCTTACGGTTTTATCACAAACGCATTTTTCGTGATGGAAAATTACTTTTTTCAAAGCCTGAAGAAAAATTACACTTTTTGAGGCCTGGATGGCTCAGTCGGTAGAGCATCAGACTTTTAATCTGAGGGTCCAGGGTTCAAGTCCCTGTTCAAGCGTTACATATAATGTTGTCATGATCTCATGGTTTGGTACCCTATCGTCATCAAGGAAGTCTGCTAGGTGCCATAGCTGAGTTGTGAATTTGGTTAGTCACCACTATTTTATGACTTCCCAATAACCTTTTGTTTTCCAAAGGCTACATGCCAATCAGGGTCATCCCTTCTCCAGTCCAGAATTTTATGGTAATGTCGAAAAGTCTTACGATTTTATCACAAACGCATTTTTCGTGATGGAAAATTACTTTTTTCAAAGCCTGAAGAAAAATTACACTTTTTGAAGCCTGGATGGCTCAGTTGGTAGAGCATCAGACTTCTAATCTGAGGGTCCAGGTTTCAAGTCCCTGTTCAGGCGTTACATTTAATGTTGTCATGATCTCATGATTTGGTACCCTATCGTCATCAAGGAAGTCTGCTAGGTGCCATAGCTGAGTTGTGAATTTGGTTAGTCCCCACTATTTTATGACTTCCCAATAACCTTTTGTTTTCCAAAGGCTATATGCCAATCAGGGTCATCCCTTCTCCAGTCCAGAATTTTATGGTAATGCCGAAAAGTATTAAGGTTTCATCACAAACATATTTTCGGGTGGAAAATTGCTTTTTTCAAAAATTTTAGAAAAATGACTCTTTTAGAAGCCTGGGTGGCTCAGTTGGTAGAGCATCAGACTTTTAATCTGAGGGTCCAGGGTTCAAGTCCCTGTTCAGGCGTTACATTTAATGTTGTCATGACCTCATGGTTTGGTACCCTATCGTCATCAAGGAAGTCTGCTAGTGGCCCTAACAAAGTTGTGAATTTGGTTAGTCCCCACTATTTTATGACTTCCCAATAACCTTTTGTTTTCCAAAGGCTACATGCCAATCAGGGTCATCCCTTCTCCAGTCCAGAATGTTATGGTAATATCAAAAAGTCTTAAAGTTTTATCACAAACGCATTTTCGTGATGGAAAATTACTTTTTTTAAAAGCCTGAAGAAAAATTACACTTTCTGAAGCCTGGATGGCTCAGTCGGTAGAGCATCAGACTTTTAATCTGAGGGTCCAGGGTTCAAGTCCCTGTTCAAGCGTTACATATAATGTTGTCATGATCTCATGGTTTGGTACCCTATCGTCATCAAGGAAGTCTGCTAGGTGCCATAGCTGAGTTGTGAATTTGGTTAGTCACCACTATTTTATGACTTCCCAATAACCTTTTGTTTTCCAAAGGCTACATGCCAATCAGGGTCATCCTTTCTCCAGTCCAGAATTTTATGGTAATATCAAAAAGTCTTACGGTTTTATCACAAACGCATTTTTCGTGATTGAAAATTACTTTTTTCAAAGCCTGAAGAAAAATTACACTTTTTGAAGCCTGGATGGCTCAGTTGGTAGAGCATCAGACTTCTAATCTGAGGGTCCAGGTTTCAAGTCCCTGTTCAGGCGTTACATTTAATGTTGTCATGATCTCATGATTTGGTACCCTATCGTCATCAAGGAAGTCTGCTAGGTGCCATAGCTGAGTTGTGAATTTGGTTAGTCCCCACTATTTTATGACTTCCCAATAACCTTTTGTTTTCCAAAGGCTATATGCCAATCAGGGTCATCCCTTCTCCAGTCCAGAATTTTATGGTAATGCCGAAAAGTATTAAGGTTTCATCACAAACATTTTTTCGGGTGGAAAATTGCTTTTTTCAAAAATTTTAGAAAAATGACTCTTTTAGAAGCCTGGTTGGCTCAGTTGGTAGAGCATCAGACTTTTAATCTGAGGGTCCAGGGTTCAAGTCCCTGTTCAGGCGTTACATTTAATGTTGTCATGACCTCATGGTTTGGTACCCTATCGTCATCAAGGAAGTCTGCTAGTGGCCCTAACAAAGTTGTGAATTTGGTTAGTCCCCACTATTTTATGACTTCCCAATAACCTTTTGTTTTCCAAAGGCTACATGCCAATCAGGGTCATCCCTTCTCCAGTCCAGAATGTTATGGTAATATCAAAAAGTCTTAAAGTTTTATCACAAACGCATTTTCGTGATGGAAAATTACTTTTTTTAAAAGCCTGAAGAAAAATTACACTTTCTGAAGCCTGGATGGCTTTGTTGGTAGAGCATCAGACTTTTAATCTGAGGGTCCAGGGTTCAAGTCCCTGTTCAGGCGTTACAATTAATGTTTTCATGACCTCATGGTTTGGTACCCTATCGTCATCAAGGAAGTCTGCTAGTGGCCCTAACGAAGTTGTGAATTTGGTTAGTCCCCACTATTTTATGACTTCCCAATAACCTTTTGTTTTCCAAAGGCTATATGCCAATCAGGGTCATCCCTTCTCCAGTCCAGAATTTTATGGTAATGCCGAAAAGTATTAAGGTTTCATCACAAACATTTTTTTCGGGTGGAAAATTGCTTTTTTCAAAAATTTTAGAAAAATTACTCTTTTAGAATCCTGGGTGGCTCAGTTGGTAGAGCATCAGACTTTTAATCTGAGGGTCCAGGGTTCAAGTCCCTGTTCAGGCGTTACATTTAATGTTGTCATGACCTCATGGTTTGGTACCCTATCGTCATCAAGGAAGTCTGCTAGGTGCCATAGCTGAGTTGTGAATTTGGTTAGTCCCCACTATTTTATGACTTCCCAATAACCTTTTGTTTTCCAAAGGCTACATGCCAATCAGGGTCATCCCTTCTCCAGTCCAGAATGTTATGGTAATATCAAAAAGTCTTAAAGTTTTATCACAAACGCATTTTCGTGATGGAAAATTACTTTTTTCCAAGCCTGAAGAAAAATTACACTTTCTGAAGCCTGGATGGCTCAGTTGGTAGAGCATCAGACTTTTAATCTGAGGGTCCAGGGTTCAAGTCCCTGTTCAGGCGTTACATTTAATGTTGTCATGATCTCATGGTTTGGTACCCTATCGTCATCAATGAAGTCTGCTAGGTGCCATAGCTGAGTTGTGAATTTGTTTAGTCCCCAGCACTTTATGACTTCCCAATAACCTTTTGTTTTCTAAAGGCTACATGCCAATTAGGGTCATCCTTTCTCCAGTCCAGAATTTTATGGTAATGCCGAAAAGTATTAAGGTTTTATCACAAACACATTTTCGGGTGGAAAATTGCTTTTTTCAAAAATGTAATAAAAATGACTCTTTTAGAAGCCTGGGTGGCTCAGTTGGTAGAGCATCAGACTTTTAATCTGAGGGTCCAGGGTTCAAGTCCCTGTTCAGGCGTTACATTTACTGTTGTCATGATCTCATGGTTTGGTACCCTATCCTCATCAAGGATGTCTGCTAGGTGCCATAGCTGAGTTGTGAATTTGGGTAGTCCCCACTTTTTTATGACTTCCCAATAACCTTTTGTTTTCTAAAGGCTACATGCCAATCAGGGTCATCCCTTCTCCAGTCCAGAGTGTTATGGTAATATCAAAAAGTCTTAAAGTTTTATCACAAACGCATTTTCGTGATGGAAAATTACTTTTTTCAAAGCCTGAAGAAAAATTACACTTTCTGAAGCCTGGATGGCTCAGTTGGTAGAGCGTCAGACTTTTAATCTGAGGGTCCAGGGTTCAAGTCCCTGTTCAGGCGTTACATTTAATGTTGTCATGATCTCATGGTTTGGTACCCTATCGTCATCAAGGATGTCTGCTAGGTGCCATAGCTGAGTTGTGAATTTGGTTAGTCCCCACTATTTTATGACTTCCCAATAACCTTTTGTTTTCCAAAGGCTATATGCCAATCAGGGTCATCCCTTCTCCAGTCCAGAATTTTATGGTAATGCCGAAAAGTATTAAGGTTTCATCACAAACATATTTTCGTGTGGAAAATTGCATTTTTCAATTTTTTTAGAAAAATCACTCTTTTTGAATCCTGGATGTCTCAGTTGGTAGAGCATCAGACTTCTAATCTGAGGGTCCAGGGTTCAAGTCCCTGTTCAGGCGTTACATTTAATGTTGTCATGATCTCATGGTTTGGTACCCTATCGTCATCAAGGATGTCTGCTAGGTGCCATAGCTGAGTTGTGAATTTGTTTAGTCCCCAGCACTTTATGACTTCCCAATAACCTTTTGTTTTCCAAAGGCTATATGCCAATCAGGGTCATCCCTTCTCCAGTCCAGAATTTTATGGTAATGCCGAAAAGTATTAAGGTTTTATCACAAACACATTTTCTGGTGGAAAATTACTTTTTTCAAAAATCTAATAAAAATGACTCTTTTAGAAGCCTGGGTGGCTCAGTTGGTAGAGCATCAGACTTTTAATCTGAGGGTCCAGGGTTCAAGTCCCTGTTCAGGCGTTACATTTAATGTTGTCATGATCTCATGGTTTGGTACCCTATCGTCATCAAGGAAGTCTGCTAGTGGCCCTAACGAAGTTGTGAATTTGGGTAGTCCCCACTTTTTTATGACTTCCCAATAACCTTTTGTTTTCTAAAGGCTACATGCCAATCAGGGTCATCCCTTCTCCAGTCCAGAGTGTTATGGTAATATCAAAAAGTCTTAAAGTTTTATCACAAACGCATTTTCGTGATGGAAAATTACTTTTTTCAAAGCCTGAAGAAAAATTACACTTTCTGAAGCCTGGATGGCTCAGTTGGTAGAGCGTCAGACTTTTAATCTGAGGGTCCAGGGTTCAAGTCCCTGTTCAGGCGTTACATTTAATGTTGTCATGATCTCATGGTTTGGTACCCTATCGTCATCAAGGATGTCTGCTAGGTGCCATAGCTGAGTTGTGAATTTGGTTAGTCCCCACTATTTTATGACTTCCCAATAACCTTTTGTTTTCCAAAGGCTATATGCCAATCAGGGTCATCCCTTCTCCAGTCCAGAATTTTATGGTAATGCCGAAAAGTATTAAGGTTTCATCACAAACATATTTTCGTGTGGAAAATTGCATTTTTCAATTTTTTTAGAAAAATCACTCTTTTTGAATCCTGGATGTCTCAGTTGGTAGAGCATCAGACTTCTAATCTGAGGGTCCAGGGTTCAAGTCCCTGTTCAGGCGTTACATTTAATGTTGTCATGATCTCATGGTTTGGTACCCTATCGTCATCAAGGATGTCTGCTAGGTGCCATAGCTGAGTTGTGAATTTGTTTAGTCCCCAGCACTTTATGACTTCCCAATAACCTTTTGTTTTCCAAAGGCTATATGCCAATCAGGGTCATCCCTTCTCCAGTCCAGAATTTTATGGTAATGCCGAAAAGTATTAAGGTTTTATCACAAACACATTTTCTGGTGGAAAATTACTTTTTTCAAAAATCTAATAAAAATGACTCTTTTAGAAGCCTGGGTGGCTCAGTTGGTAGAGCATCAGACTTTTAATCTGAGGGTCCAGGGTTCAAGTCCCTGTTCAGGCGTTACATTTAATGTTGTCATGATCTCATGGTTTGGTACCCTATCGTCATCAAGGAAGTCTGCTAGGTGCCATAGCTGAGTTGTGAATTTGGTTAGTCCCCACTATTTTATGACTTCCCAATAACCTTTTGTTTTCTAAAGGCTACATGCCAATCAGGGTCATCCCTTCTCCAGTCCAGAATGTTATGGTAATATCAAAAAGTCTTAAAGTTTTATCACAAACGCATTTTCGTGATGGAAAATTACATTTTTCCAAGCCTGAAGAAAAATTACACTTTCTGAAGCCTGGATGGCTCAGTTGGTAGAGCGTCAGACTTTTAATCTGAGGGTCCAGGGTTCAAGTCCCTGTTCAGTCATTACATTTAATGTTGTCATGATCTCATGGTTTGGTACCCTATCGTCATCAAGGAAGTCTGCTAGGTGCCATAGCTGAGTTGTGAATTTGTTTAGTCCCCAGCACTTTATGACTTCCCAATAACCTTTTGTTTTCTAAAGGCTACATGCCAATTAGGGTCATCCTTTCTCCAGTCCAGAATTTTATGGTAATGCCGAAAAGTATTAAGGTTTTATCACAAACACATTTTCGGGTGGAAAATTGCTTTTTTCAAAAATGTAATAAAAATGACTCTTTTAGAAGCCTGGGTGGCTCAGTTGGTAGAGCATCAGACTTTTAATCTGAGGGTCCAGGGTTCAAGTCCCTGTTCAGGCGTTACATTTACTGTTGTCATGATCTCATGGTTTGGTACCCTATCGTCATCAAGGATGTCTGCTAGGTGCCATAGCTGAGTTGTGAATTTGGTTAGTCCCCACTTTTTTATGACTTCCCAATAACCTTTTGTTTTCTAAAGGCTACATGCCAATCAGGGTCATCCCTTCTCCAGTCCAGAGTGTTATGGTAATATCAAAAAGTCTTAAAGTTTTATCACAAACGCATTTTCGTGATGGAAAATTACTTTTTTCAAAGCCTGGAGAAAAATTACACTTTCTGAAGCCTGGATGGCTCAGTTGGTAGAGCGTCAGACTTTTAATCTGAGGGTCCAGGGTTCAAGTCCCTGTTCCGGCGTTACATTTAATGTTGTCATGATCTCATGGTTTGGTACCCTATCGTCATCAAGGATGTCTGCTAGGTGCCATAGCTGAGTTGTGAATTTGTTTAGTCCCCAGCACTTTATGACTTCCCAATAACCTTTTGTTTTCCAAAGGCTATATGCCAATCAGGGTCATCCCTTCTCCAGTCCAGAATTTTATGGTAATGCCGAAAAGTATTAAGGTTTCATCACAAACATATTTTCGGGTGGAAAATTGTTTTTTTCAAAAATTTTAGAAAAATGACTCTTTTAGAAGCCTGGGTGGCTCAGTTGGTAGAGCATCAGACTTCTAATCTGAGGGTCCAGGGTTCAAGTCCCTGTTCAGGCGTTACATTTAATGTTGTCATGATCTCATGGTTTGGTACCCTATCGTCATCAAGGATGTCTGCTAGGTGCCATAGCTGAGTTGTGAATTTGTTTAGTCCCCAGCACTTTATGACTTCCCAATAACCTTTTGTTTTCCAAAGGCTATATGCCAATCAGGGTCATCCCTTCTCCAGTCCAGAATTTTATGGTAATGCCGAAAAGTATTAAGGTTTTATCACAAACACATTTTCTGGTGGAAAATTACTTTTTTCAAAAATCTAATAAAAATGACTCTTTTAGAAGCCTGGGTGGCTCAGTTGGTAGAGCATCAGACTTTTAATCTGAGGGTCCAGGGTTCAAGTCCCTGTTCAGGCGTTACATTTAATGTTGTCATGATCTCATGGTTTGGTACCCTATCGTCATCAAGGAAGTCTGCTAGTGGCCCTAACGAAGTTGTGAATTTGGGTAGTCCCCACTTTTTTATGACTTCCCAATAACCTTTTGTTTTCTAAAGGCTACATGCCAATCAGGGTCATCCCTTCTCCAGTCCAGAGTGTTATGGTAATATCAAAAAGTCTTAAAGTTTTATCACAAACGCATTTTCGTGATGGAAAATTACTTTTTTCAAAGCCT
This sequence comes from Cottus gobio, assembly GCA_023566465.1. Taxonomy (NCBI): domain Eukaryota; kingdom Metazoa; phylum Chordata; class Actinopteri; order Perciformes; family Cottidae; genus Cottus; species Cottus gobio. Next base: position 978,743 of record CM042215.1, on the reverse strand, counting down.
GAAGAAAAATTACACTTTCTGAAGCCTGGATGGCTCAGTTGGTAGAGCGTCAGACTTTTAATCTGAGGGTCCAGGGTTCAAGTCCCTGTTCAGGCGTTACATTTAATGTTGTCATGATCTCATGGTTTGGTACCCTATCGTCATCAAGGATGTCTGCTAGGTGCCATAGCTGAGTTGTGAATTTGGTTAGTCCCCACTATTTTATGACTTCCCAATAACCTTTTGTTTTCCAAAGGCTATATGCCAATCAGGGTCATCCCTTCTCCAGTCCAGAATTTTATGGTAATGCCGAAAAGTATTAAGGTTTCATCACAAACATATTTTCGTGTGGAAAATTGCATTTTTCAATTTTTTTAGAAAAATCACTCTTTTTGAATCCTGGATGTCTCAGTTGGTAGAGCATCAGACTTCTAATCTGAGGGTCCAGGGTTCAAGTCCCTGTTCAGGCGTTACATTTAATGTTGTCATGATCTCATGGTTTGGTACCCTATCGTCATCAAGGATGTCTGCTAGGTGCCATAGCTGAGTTGTGAATTTGTTTAGTCCCCAGCACTTTATGACTTCCCAATAACCTTTTGTTTTCCAAAGGCTATATGCCAATCAGGGTCATCCCTTCTCCAGTCCAGAATTTTATGGTAATGCCGAAAAGTATTAAGGTTTTATCACAAACACATTTTCTGGTGGAAAATTACTTTTTTCAAAAATCTAATAAAAATGACTCTTTTAGAAGCCTGGGTGGCTCAGTTGGTAGAGCATCAGACTTTTAATCTGAGGGTCCAGGGTTCAAGTCCCTGTTCAGGCGTTACATTTAATGTTGTCATGATCTCATGGTTTGGTACCCTATCGTCATCAAGGAAGTCTGCTAGGTGCCATAGCTGAGTTGTGAATTTGGTTAGTCCCCACTATTTTATGACTTCCCAATAACCTTTTGTTTTCTAAAGGCTACATGCCAATCAGGGTCATCCCTTCTCCAGTCCAGAATGTTATGGTAATATCAAAAAGTCTTAAAGTTTTATCACAAACGCATTTTCGTGATGGAAAATTACATTTTTCCAAGCCTGAAGAAAAATTACACTTTCTGAAGCCTGGATGGCTCAGTTGGTAGAGCGTCAGACTTTTAATCTGAGGGTCCAGGGTTCAAGTCCCTGTTCAGTCATTACATTTAATGTTGTCATGATCTCATGGTTTGGTACCCTATCGTCATCAAGGAAGTCTGCTAGGTGCCATAGCTGAGTTGTGAATTTGTTTAGTCCCCAGCACTTTATGACTTCCCAATAACCTTTTGTTTTCTAAAGGCTACATGCCAATTAGGGTCATCCTTTCTCCAGTCCAGAATTTTATGGTAATGCCGAAAAGTATTAAGGTTTTATCACAAACACATTTTCGGGTGGAAAATTGCTTTTTTCAAAAATGTAATAAAAATGACTCTTTTAGAAGCCTGGGTGGCTCAGTTGGTAGAGCATCAGACTTTTAATCTGAGGGTCCAGGGTTCAAGTCCCTGTTCAGGCGTTACATTTACTGTTGTCATGATCTCATGGTTTGGTACCCTATCGTCATCAAGGATGTCTGCTAGGTGCCATAGCTGAGTTGTGAATTTGGTTAGTCCCCACTTTTTTATGACTTCCCAATAACCTTTTGTTTTCTAAAGGCTACATGCCAATCAGGGTCATCCCTTCTCCAGTCCAGAGTGTTATGGTAATATCAAAAAGTCTTAAAGTTTTATCACAAACGCATTTTCGTGATGGAAAATTACTTTTTTCAAAGCCTGGAGAAAAATTACACTTTCTGAAGCCTGGATGGCTCAGTTGGTAGAGCGTCAGACTTTTAATCTGAGGGTCCAGGGTTCAAGTCCCTGTTCCGGCGTTACATTTAATGTTGTCATGATCTCATGGTTTGGTACCCTATCGTCATCAAGGATGTCTGCTAGGTGCCATAGCTGAGTTGTGAATTTGTTTAGTCCCCAGCACTTTATGACTTCCCAATAACCTTTTGTTTTCCAAAGGCTATATGCCAATCAGGGTCATCCCTTCTCCAGTCCAGAATTTTATGGTAATGCCGAAAAGTATTAAGGTTTCATCACAAACATATTTTCGGGTGGAAAATTGTTTTTTTCAAAAATTTTAGAAAAATGACTCTTTTAGAAGCCTGGGTGGCTCAGTTGGTAGAGCATCAGACTTTTAATCTGAAGGTCCAGGGTTCAAGTCCCTGTTCAGGCGTTACATTTAATGTTGTCATGATCTCATGGTTTGGTACCCTATCGTCATCAATGAAGTCTGCTAGGTGCCATAGCTGAGTTGTGAATTTGTTTAGTCCCCAGCACTTTATGACTTCCCAATAACCTTTTGTTTTCTAAAGGCTACATGCCAATTAGGGTCATCCTTTCTCCAGTCCAGAATTTTATGGTAATGCCGAAAAGTATTAAGGTTTTATCACAAACACATTTTCGGGTGGAAAATTGCTTTTTTCAAAAATGTAATAAAAATGACTCTTTTAGAAGCCTGGGTGGCTCAGTTGGTAGAGCGTCAGACTTTTAATCTGAGGGTCCAGGGTTCAAGTCCCTGTTCAGGCGTTACATTTAATGTTGTCATGATCTCATGGTTTGGTACCCTATCGTCATCAAGGAAGTCTGCTAGGTGCCATAGCTGAGTTGTGAATTTGGTTAGTCCCCACTATTTTATGACTTCCCAATAACCTTTTGTTTTCTAAAGGCTACATGCCAATCAGGGTCATCCCTTCTCCAGTCCAGAATGTTATGGTAATATCAAAAAGTCTTAAAGTTTTATCACAAACGCATTTTCGTGATGGAAAATTACATTTTTCCAAGCCTGAAGAAAAATTACACTTTCTGAAGCCTCGATGGCTCAGTTGGTAGAGCGTCAGACTTTTAATCTGAGGGTCCAGGGTTCAAGTCCCTGTTCAGGCGTTACATTTAATATTGTCATGATCTCATGGTTTGGTACCCTATCGTCATCAAGGATGTCTGCTAGGTGCCATAGCTGAGTTGTGAATTTGTTTAGTCCCCAGCACTTTATGACTTCCCAATAACCTTTTGTTTTCCAAAGGCTATATGCCAATCAGGGTCATCCCTTCTCCAGTCCAGAATTTTATGGTAATGCCGAAAAGTATTAAGGTTTCATCACAAACATATTTTCGGGTGGAAAATTGCTTTTTTCAAAAATTTTAGAAAAATGACTCTTTTAGAAGCCTGGGTGGCTCAGTTGGTAGAGCATCAGACTTTTAATCTGAGGGTCCAGGGTTCAAGTCCCTGTTCAGGCGTTACATTTAATGTTGTCATGATCTCATGGTTTGGTACCCTATCGTCATCAAGGAAGTCTGCTAGGTGCCATAGCTGAGTTGTGAATTTGGTTAGTCCCCACTATTTTATGACTTCCCAATAACCTTTTGTTTTCCAAAGGCTATATGCCAATCAGTGTCATCCCTTCTCCAGTCCAGAATTTTATGGTAATGCCTAAAAGTATTAAGGTTTCATCACAAACATATTTTCGTGTGGAAAATTGCATTTTTCAATTTTTTTAGAAAAATCACTCTTTTTGAATCCTGGATGTCTCAGTTGGTAGAGCATCAGACTTCTAATCTGAGGGTCCAGGGTTCAAGTCCCTGTTCAGGCGTTACATTTAATGTTGTCATGACCTCATGGTTTGGTACCCTATCGTCATCAATGAAGTCTGCTAGGTGCCATAGCTGAGTTGTGAATTTGTTTAGTCCCCAGCACTTTATGACTTCCCAATAACCTTTTGTTTTCCAAAGGCTATATGCCAATCAGGGTCATCCCTTCTCCAGTCCAGAATTGTATGGTAATGCCGAAAAGTATTAAGGTTTTATCACAAACACATTTTCGGGTGGAAAATTGCTTTTTTCAAAAATGTAATAAAAATGACTCTTTTAGAAGCCTGGGTGGCTCAGTTGGTAGAGCATCAGACTTTTAATCTGAGGGTCGAGGGTTCATGTCCCTGTTCAGGCGTTACATTTAATGTTGTCATGACCTCATGATTTGGTACCCTATCGTCATCAAGGAAGTCTGCTAGGTGCCATAGCTGAGTTGTGAATTTGGTTAGTCCCCACTATTTTATGACTTCCCAATAACCTTTTGTTTTCCAAAGGCTATATGCCAATCAGGGTCATCCCTTCTCCAGTCCAGAATGTTATGGTAATATCAAAAAGTCTTAAAGTTTTATCACAAACACATTTTCGTGATGGAAAATTACTTTTTTCAAAGCCTGAAGAAAAATTACACTTTCTGAAGCCTGGATGGCTCAGTTGGTAGAGCATCAGACTTTTAATCTGAGGGTCCAGGGTTCAAGTCCCTGTTCAGGCGTTACATTTTGGTTAGTCCCCACTATTTTATGACTTCCCAATAACCTTTTGTTTTCCAAAGGCTATATGCCAATCAGGGTCATCCCTTCTCCAGTCCAGAATTTTATGGTAATGCCGAAAAGTATTAAGGTTTCATCACAAACATATTTTCGGGTGGAAAATTGATTTTTTCAAAAATTTTAGAAAAATCACTCTTTTTGAATCCTGGATGTCTCAGTTGGTAGAGCATCAGACTTCTAATCTGAGGGTCCAGGGTTCAAGTCACTGTTCAGGCGTTACATTTAATGTTGTCATGATCTCATGGTTTGGTACCCTATCGTCATCAAGGATGTCTGCTAGGTGCCATAGCTGAGTTGTGAATTTGGTTAGTCCCCACTTTTTTATGACTTCCCAATAACCTTTTGTTTTCTAAAGGCTACATGCCAATCATGGTCATCCCTTCTCCAGTCCAGAATTTTATGGTAATGCCTAAAGGTATTAACGTTTTATCACAAACGCATTTTCGTGATGGAAAATTACTTTTTTCAAAGCCTGAAGAAAAATTACTCCTTTTGAAGCCTGGATGGCTCAGTCGGTAGAGCATCAGACTTTTAATCTGAGGGTCCAGGGTTCAAGTCCCTGTTCAGGCGTTACATTTAATGTTGTCATGATCTCATGGTTTGGTACCCTATCGTCATCAAGGATGTCTGCTAGGTGCCATAGCTGAGTTGTGAATTTGGTTAGTCCCCACTATTTTATGACTTCCCAATAACCTTTTGTTTTCTAAAGGCTACATGCCAATCATGGTCATCCCTTCTCCAGTCCAGAATTTTATGGTAATGCCGAAAGGTATTAAGGTTTTATCACAAACGCATTTTCGTGATGGAAAATTACTTTTTTCAAAGCCTGAAGAAATATTACTCCTTTTGAAGCCTGGATGGCTCAGTCCGTAGAGCATCAGACTTTTAATCTGAGGGTCCAGGGTTCAAGTCCCTGTTCAGGCGTTACATTTAATGTTGTCATGACCTCATGGTTTGGTACCCTATCGTCATCAAGGAAGTCTGTTAGTGGCCCTAACGAAGTTGTGAATTTGGTTAGTCCCCACTATTTTATGACTTCCCAATAACCTTTTGTTTTCCAAAGGCTACATGCCAATCAGGGTCATCCCTTCTCCAGTCCAGAATTTTATGGTAATGTCGAAAAGTCTTACGGTTTTATCACAAACGCATTTTCGTGATGGAAAATTACTTTTTTCAAAGCCTGAAGAAAAATTACACTTTCTGAAGCCTGGATTGCTCAGTTGGTAGAGCATCAGACTTTTAATCTGAGGGTCCAGGGTTCAAGTCCCTGTTCAGGCGTTACATTTAATGTTTTCATGACCTCATGGTTTCGTACCCTATCGTCATCAAGGAAGTCTGCTAGTGGCCCTAACGAAGTTGTGAATTTGGTTAGTCCCCACTATTTTATGACTTCTGTTGTGCGGAAAACAACAAGAAATTCAGGAGGCGACGGTCAAGAGAAACACTTGAGAGATTTGAATTGGATCACACTGGTATTTAATCTATTCAAAACAGAAGCATCACATTCCGGGCAGTTAAACGTGCACGGACCTAATGGAAGTCACGACTAGTTCGCTTCTCACACAAAAGGCACCTAAACATCATGTGCAGCTGTTTATAATGGTTAGACTTTAGAAGTCCCCATTGGTCAAAGTCAAAGAAGCAGGCGGGACAACCTTTACTAGTTGCAGCCCGGTTGGAGCCTGGATATGTCCTTCCAACACTGGCTCATTTCCGTTGTTTCTTGGATCCGTCAGTGTGTGTGTGTATGTTGTCGAGTGCAAAGGAGGGAGGAGAGCTATCCAACTATCTTGCAGGTGCAATACTATTCTTCTGTGTCTCACAATGTTTCTCTGTGTGTGTGTGTGTGTGTGTGTGTGTGTGTGAGGGAGTGGAGTTTCGGTGGGGTTGAGAGACCTTCAGGACCGAACCTTATGTTGCATCAAAGTATAAATGTGTGTGTCTAAGTTCTTCCGATCCTCCCTTCTCTCCCAACTTCCTGCTTATCAGTGAAAATATGCACATGTCTGCAGTCTCTAAACTTTCTCAGTATTCTTCCACTACATTATGTGACTGAGTGTCTCTTTACTAACAATGGAAAGTAAAAGGCTTCTATTCTTACCTATGTTATAGTGGTTACTAGTTCAAACATGATTATTTTTATTTACAAATCCCCCTTTTCACACCTGCTAGGTGTGAACAATCTAAGATGACAATTTCTACTTCTAGTGGACCCTCAAAAGTGTAATTGTTAGTGTAATCAATCTTGTGGTACCCTTTAACATCCTGCTATCAACACAAATATGCATTGTTTGCAGCTTTTAACTTTCCTGAGTACTTTCCACTTTTACTTGTACACCTTAAGTGAGTGTCAGTAACTAAACAAAATAATGAAATACATGGTCACCAAGTCTAAGTGCGTATTAGTAATATAAAACAAAATAATGAGAAAGTGTGTGATAGTAATTTCAAACTAAATAATGATAATAATTTCAAACTAAATGATGAAAAACATGAAAATCAATCTCCCCCTTTTCACACCTACTTGGTGTGATAAATCTATGGTGACATATCTACCTCAGGCGGTCCTTCTCCGTCAGGGAGCGGAGCATCATCTGTGGCCCTCAGCGAGAGCAATGGATAAGCTGCTGAGTACGGAGGGGGAGGAGGTTCTTTTGAAAGAGCCGTAGTGATGAGCCTGCTCATGAGAGTGCGGATGCAGGGGATACAACAACATCCACAGGCAATCAGCATAGCCATAAAGACAGCAAAAGACACCATAATAGACATGACAAGTGCTTTCCATTTTCCAAACATGTTAGTCATCCGATCTCACCAAACATAGCACACACAATTTGTCTGTCTCTTGTCAATAGTTGTTAACCAGTTTCTCCTTCTAAACCAACACTGAGCTCCCCTTGCTAAACAGACACTCCCTAAGCCTCTGGGTGTTTGATGATTTCTTCACTGGGTTGAGACAAGTGCCCCTATTGGTTTCACCTCCCTTTGTAACCAGACTTCACCACAGAGGAGATGGGTGTCCGCTTAGGAGTCCTCAGTAATGCAGTTTTCTGCAGACAACCGATGCACCTTCTTGCAGTAGGTGTGATGAATCCAGGATGCTCTCTCTTTGATATGCGGACAGCAGTTGATGTGCTAATGATAGGTGAACGGCCCTTTCTTTCTCTTTACGACCCAAGTGGTCCAAATGGTCGGGGGATGGTCATCTCAATTTTTCTTACATTCCTGGTATCATGCTGCTGTGTTCTCCCCTTGTACTCTTCCTACCAATAAACATCCTAAACGTTGTCACCAATATGCTCTCTCTCTTAAGATTTACTGGACAGTTTCTTAGATAACCTGAACTGTTGTTCTTTTGTTTATAGTCATGTTTAAGGATCTAGGATTACAAATGCTGTTCTCACCAAATGGTATTATCTTTTTGCTCTATCAACTTAGTTTTCTACTTTCAGGTGCTAGAATGACAGATCTGCATGCTCCGGAAACACTCAAAAAAGTCACTTCACATCCCTCTACTTCTTAAAGTTCTAAACAGCTTTACATCCTGAATTAATAGTCTTGTTTGCTGAATTAGTTCTCTGTAATTCACGACTCTGTTTCAGCAAAAATCTTTTTAAATATCACTAAAGCTTTGTCAGCTTCAGAAGTTCAGAATATTTCACTTTTACTCACCACAGCTGCAGTTAATTTATTATCTTTTACTTACTTTATGTCCCTGTTCCCCTAGGACTGTCAATAGCTCCAGAGTGTCTTCTCTGCACGTATCTTGTGTTTTGGAACATGTCATCAACATAAAGTCAAATCTGTCTCCACTGTGGAGGTTCAACTTCAGCTAGATTAGCAGCCATTCTCTTAGAAGGGCCTTTAGGACTTTTACAATACCCCTGAGTCTAAAGAATGATTATTCAGCTACTGGTGTTGTTCTCTCAGCAGCCCCTGGTTGTATTGGATATTATCCCTGGAAAGGCCTAACCCTATTTTTATTTGTATTGTCACAGGCTCTACTCCCCCTTTTGACCATAAGGTCTTATTAATTATTTTCTAAACCTCTTCCTCCTTTGAGGAGAGGGAAAGATGTCTCACGTGTTTTCAGACTGCTCTTTAATTTCTTTGCTACAGTAACTCAGTGGTTGTGTAGGTTTTACTGAGGAGGAATAATACACCTTGAGATTCCCTCCCACAGGTTCCCACCCCTCAGTCCTCTGCGTTGGACACAACCCTCCCACTCTCCTCTACATTCACCATGTTCCCCTTCCGTTCTCTTCTTTATCCATTTTCTCTGGCTCCAACCTTCTTCACTTTCTTACCTTCCCTCATCTACTCTGCCTTCTTCCTAGTTTACCTGTATTCATCAGAATATATATTTATACATTAAATTGTACATTGGAAATGATTGTTGACTGTGGGTAACATGTATGGAGACCACCAGGGAGCCTGCAAAGCTTTCATCACCTCCCCCTTTTCCCAAACTGTCTTTACCACATATATTAAGGTGCGCACCAGATAATTATCACTCTTGACTATTACACCAGCCATCAATAATGGCTCAGAATAATGGCCTCCTGCTAAAGTGGATAGTATTTCATGCCTGGCCTGAAATCAGATTTTGAGTGTCGCTCTCCTCATCGGTCCTACGTCATATTCATGCGCAGACCACAGAGAGGTGGGCACCTCAGACAGCTCAGCCATGTCGACAGATGGAACATTAGACCCCATGGTGTCTATGTTTTGATTAAACATACGTTGAATAACTCTTTTTACTATTAGTAATGTACATTCTGTTTTGTATACTTTGCCTTTTACACTGTACCGGTTCACAGTATCATCTGTAGGCCTCAAGTCAGGAAGCAGAGTCTGCATGCTCAGCCAACCAGCCACGTCCTTCACTCCTTTCCAACATGCAGAAACTCCCCCTTGAACAACTCAGATTGTGCGGAAGACAGAAAAACAGAGACAACAGCAGCATTCTCGGCCTGATAAATATATATGGCAGCACCAATGGAAGTTAATTAATATGACTTATGGTCATTTTCTAAAACCTTAATTTTCATTCAAATATATATGTTTGTGTGTGTGCACCTAACTTCTAATGTGTGTATTGCATGAACAAGCTTGTCATAATCCCAATCAGAATTTGCTCACCCTGTGTGTTGAGATGTGTGTGCGTCCCGTGGTCCCTCCCTGGGGTCCGTCCCGCCACCTTCCGCTCCCCTCAGTCGGATTGTTGCCGGGTCCTCCCACCAGTCCTGTCTTTATTCCACGGTGCTTGTGGGCAGTCCCTTCACCGATGTCCAGCTTTGCCACAGGTGGCACACAAAGTCTCTGGTTCATGTGGGTCAAAGTCTCTGGCCCTCAGTTCTTCCTCTGCCTGCCCCTTTCTTCTCTTTCGGGTGGAAATCTTGTTCGAAAACACAACTGCAATTTTGTCAATGTCCAGTTTGAGCCTTCTGCTCATCAGGTGGCCTGTTGGCCTGCATTCTCCAACAAAATAGAGAAGAGTTCTTTCAACCTCAGTCAGTTTATCTTTGGGCTTATCCCATGATTCTTCACGTCTTCAATGTCTTTTCTTCCCCATGGGCATCATCTCAACCTGGGGTTCGGAGAGGGGCAAGCAGGCTCTGGGTGTGTCCTGGCATGCTTCCAGCTCAGCTTTCCGTGTGAAGGGTCGGTTCTTATCCTCTTCGGACTGGTGGTTGGACGGCTTTCCCCTTTAGAGCATATAGAGGCGGCACGGAGTCCAGATCAGGATCCTCGTGACCATGGACCTCGGACAAAGAAGGACACGGTTTTAGCAGTGCATTCTTTTTCCATCCATTCACATTAATGTTATTTATTATTATACTCTTTTTTTTTAAATTTTTTCCTTACTTTCTGCTGCCCCTCCTCTCTCCGCTCCACACACACTCCGAGCTGCTTCAGTTGTTGCAGCTGAAACTGCCTTTCTCAGGAATCCATTCTTCCCATTGTTGGACAGTTTGTCTGTCCTCCTCCCACATACCTCTTATCCCTACGATAAGACTTAGTAGACTGGCTGCACAGGCTTGACCCTGCTCCAACTTTTACACATACTTTTAATCCAATTCGAAGTTTATATAGCACAACACTACCAACGTAGTCTTTTTTAGTTTTCTCTACTTCTTAAAAGCTCACTTTGCCCGGCTTAATATTTTGAGTCTGAAATAAAAATGATATGTCAATCATAACTGTGTGAGAGCATCGTCAGTCTTCTTTTTTTTTTTTTTTTGGCTTATTCACCCTGACTATGAGGAAACTCCATAAAACCTATTAACCGTATAAATCAGAGGAAGGCTCCACCAGCATTGCATGACCCCCTTTCAGATCTCACACAGTCACCAGCGTCAACAATCAAGAAATGATTTTGCTCAGTTTTTTTTTATCGTATTCTACTTCGTTACCTTATTTATTTTATTATTATTTAAGTACTCTTTATTATGTTATCCGCCCACTACTGATGATTGACTGCACCACTTTCATTATTTGAACATTATCCTTATGTAATTGTTACACTAATAATTTATTCCCTCGTCAGACCATCCCTTCCTGCTCACAACTAAATTGTCCTAGATCTACCTATGCAAGGTTCGGTTATCAACAGGTCCTTGCCAATACCTTTTTTTTTGTGAGGCCTCATGTGAGCAGAGAGGGGGGATCATCCCAGGGGTCCCAGAGAAAAGTCTGGTCCTTTGTTCAAATCACTATTCTTCAACATCAACTCACCACAAAGATCACGTAAGGTTCACCAAATTGTCAAGTTCAGTGTGTGGTTGCATTCATACACTTTTCAACACTATTTCATTCATCTATGATTCTTCTATGACACATACATGTACATTAAACCAAGCACACCATTCTGTCTCAGCCGAGACATATACAACGTTTTTAAAGCAAACAACACACTTCTGTTCTTTGAGAGGGAAATGAATTCCCCATTGTCTAATTGATATGCTGTGCTAAATCAGCACGCACTTCCTAGAGTGTTCTGTCTGGGCTAGGAGCTGGGGCACAATGTGTCAGGTGATGCCAGGGAACGCCTGATTTACCTCTGACCTGGACCGAGTGTGACGCAACCTCCTTCACTTGTACGGTCCAGTCCACCTGGGGTCAGTCCACTTGCGTTTGTGAACCTTAACCCTGACCCAGTCACCTACTTTGACCCTCGGTTCCTCTTTCTCTGGCTCCTTCTCCAAAGCCTTCACCACCTGCTTGGATAGGGCTGAGACCAGAGATGTTAGTTCGCGCATATAGTCAGACATTTCTATCTGACTCACATCCAGAGATGGCATATGACCTCCATCCCTGGGTGGGCCGGGCATCTCCCGACCTGTTAAAAGCTCATGTGGTGTAAGATGCGTTTCCCCCCCCCTTCTGATCTCATAGCCATGAGAGCCAAAGGGAGAGCTTCCACCCATGTCATTTTGGTGGCTGCACAGACTTTAGCTATTTTAGCTTTCAACGTTTGATTTGCTCTTTCCACCAATCCCTGGGATTGAGGATGATACACTGAGCCAAAACTATGTACAATGCCCAGGCTTCCCTCTACTTCTTGCATCAGTTTATTATTAAAGTGTGTTCCATTGTCTGAGAAAATTTGAGGTGTGGTAAAACAGGGAAAAAAAAATAGCTCTACTGTCTGCTAACATAAGGTGTTCTTGGCTTTCACGGATGGGCGTGGTGTCGTCACGGCCCTGTCCATCCTTCCACATTTTTGCCATTATGGTGTTTGCTACTGTGGTTTCCACATCCTGTCTTGCTCTGGCAGCTTTCAGTGGTTTCGCAGTGAAACGGCCCCTCCTTTCTTTCTCTTCCTCCTGCTCATTTTTCACAGCGCGGCAGTGTCTCTCTCTACAATCAGCCAAAATTTTGTCCAACTCAAGTTTGGACGGTGGTCCCGCCTTTGGCAACCATCCACCAGCTTCCCATCTAGTTGTTAACCTATCAACTATCTTTCCCTGACCTTTCTTATATTTTCCTGCTGCTTTCAACTCAGCCTTCACTTGCTCTCCGTAAGACGCCATGTGTATGCTTTTTTTTTTGATGCAATGCGTTATGTGTCTCTCTTTTTTTTTTCAGTTGCCTGGGTGCAATTTGCTCTTTGGATATTTATGCAGTAAATATATCATCCCTGATCCTAAAATGATTATAGCGAACCCCACCAGCGCGATGAGGAACCAAATGGTTATCTATCTCTCGAATCTTACTAGCCTGTCACACCCTGCTCTAATGGTCGCTGGGTTATTACTGTTATGTGGTCTAACACTGTTTACAGCAGGGGCAGAAGGCACGGGAAAATTAACCTGGAGCACTCCGCTCTCCTCTATCGAGTCAAATTCTATGATGTCATGCCAAGTCTGTTCAGCCACACCATTCATTAAGTCATTGTTTATAACCGAGCACACTTACGCAATAATATTTTATAATACAACACTTCTATAAGCCACACATTACACACAGTTAGCTTTGTACAAGGATCCTGTCACGGACCACACAGCACCCTGTACTGTGCTCCCGCCTTGGCGGCGTCTGCCGTGAACAATGCTGCTGTGTACAAATCACCTGGTCGACGTTCCCTGAACGTCTTTATTGGACCAGGCCAATGCCACTAGTCAGTCCCGAAGCCCTGCTTCCAAGAATCACGTCAGCGCACAATGATTTTCCGAGGGCCCCTGGCATCCTTCGGCAAATATCCCTGATATTCGGCAAGTATCCCGTGGCCCTGCTTCCAAGATATCTTGTCTCCTTTCACACTCTGCTTTCACACTTTCAGACCAGGTGATAAACACAGCCTGTCGCAGAGAGAATGCTTCTTCCTGCGGGTTAAAGCCCTTCTCCCTGGATCCAGGTTCCAATGGAAATTACCCGCGGATCTGATACATTCACACTTTTTCAAGCCCAATAACAAACATTGCCCTTCATAATATAGGCCCGTCGCCCTGCAGGTTGACGGTCTGGTCTCACATCCGGGTCCCAATGGGAAATGCTATCGACTTGATGTGGGCCCCTGGCAACCTTCCAAACCTTCTAAGGTTCATTCATTCCGAGTGCCCCTGGCATACTCTTCATTCACACTTAAAATCACACAGCCGAAAACAAACATTGCCAAATATAACAGAATGTGATGAATCCGCACAGTCAATAAAATAACGTATTATCTCTGCCCTTACAGTGTGTCACAATTTAGTATTTTATATACATTCCATACTCACACTCGGTACTTCTGATCACAAAATTTAGTTTAAACATATGCTACAATATGCAGATTTCAATTAAATAGGCTCTGCTTTACCTTTTAGTTGAGCCGCTCGTGATCAGTGTGTTCCGAGTCCGAGTCTGGAAGGTCTTTCACGGATGGGTCGTCCGACTGACTAGGATTCCGCCGTCTCCGTCGCCGGTGGGCGAGGAAACAAGTTTAAAAACTTTGTCCTCGAATTCAGATCGTTGTCAAACCATCCTCTGCTACCAAATTTGTTGTGCGGAAAACAACAAGAAATTCAGGAGGCGACGGTCAAGAGAAACACTTGAGAGATTTGAATTGGATCACACTGGTATTTAATCTATTCAAAACAGAAGCATCACATTCCGGGCAGTTAAACGTGCACGGACCTAATGGAAGTCACGACTAGTTCGCTTCTCACACAAAAGGCACCTAAACATCATGTGCAGCTGTTTATAATGGTTAGACTTTAGAAGTCCCCATTGGTCAAAGTCAAAGAAGCAGGCGGGACAACCTTTACTAGTTGCAGCCCGGTTGGAGCCTGGATATGTCCTTCCAACACTGGCTCATTTCCGTTGTTTCTTGGATCCGTCAGTGTGTGTGTATGTTGTCGAGTGCAAAGGAGGGAGGAGAGCTATCCAACTATCTTGCAGGTGCAATACTATTCTTCTGTGTCTCACAATGTTTCTCTGTGTGTGTGTGTGTGTGTGTGTGTGTGTGTGAGGGAGTGGAGTTTCGGTGGGGTTGAGAGACCTTCAGGACCGAACCTTATGTTGCATCAAAGTATAAATGTGTGTGTCTAAGTTCTTCCGATCCTCCCTTCTCTCCCAACTTCCTGCTTATCAGTGAAAATATGCACATGTCTGCAGTCTCTAAACTTTCTCAGTATTCTTCCACTACATTATGTGACTGAGTGTCTCTTTACTAACAATGGAAAGTAAAAGGCTTCTATTCTTACCTATGTTATAGTGGTTACTAGTTCAAACATGATTATTTTTATTTACACTTCCCAATAACCTTTTGTTTTATAAAGGCTACATGCCAATCAGGGTCATCCCTTCTACAGTCCAGAATGTTATGGTAATATCAAAAAGTCTTAAAGTTTTATCACAAACGCAATTTCGTGATGGAAAATTACTTTTTTCAAAGCCTGAAGAAAAACTACACTTTCTGAAGCCTGGATGGCTCAGTTGGTAGAGCATCAGACTTTTAATCTGAGGGTCCAGGGTTCAAGTCCCTGTTCAGGCGTTACATTTAATGTTGTCATGACCTCATGGTTTGGTACCCTATCGTCATCAATGAAGTCTGCTAGGTGCCATAGCTGAGTTGTGAATTTGGTTGGTCCCCAATATTTTATGACTTCCCAATAACCTTTTGTTTTCCAAAGGCTATATGCCAATCAGGGTCATCCCTTCTCCAGTCCAGAATGTTATGGTAATATCAAAAAGTCTTAAAGTTATATCACAAACGCAATTTCGTGATGGAAAATTACTTTTTTCAAAGCCTGAAGAAAAACTGCACTTTCTGAAGCCTGGATGGCTCAGTTGGTAGAGCATCAGACTTTTAATCTGAGGGTCCAGGGTTCAAGCCCCTTTTCAGGCGTTACATTTAATGTTGTCATGACCTCGTGGTTTGGTACCCTATCGTCATCAAGGAAGTCTGCTAGGTGCCATAGCTGAGTTGTGAATTTGGTTAGTCCCCACTATTTTATGACTTCCCAATAACCTTTTGTTTTCCAAAGGCTATATGCCAATCAGGGTCATCCCTTCTCCAGTCCAGAATTTTATGGTAATGCCGAAAAGTATTAAGGTTTCATCACAAACATATTTTCGGGTGGAAAATTGTTTTTTTCAAAAATTTTAGAAAAATCCTTCTTTTTGAAGCCTGGATGGCTCAGTTGGTAGAGCATCAGACTTTTAATCTGAGGGTCCAGGGTTCAAGTCCCTGTTCAGGCATTACATTTAATGTTGTCATGATCTCATGGTTTGGTACCCTATCGTCATCAAGGAAGTCTGCTAGGTGCCATAGCTGAGTTGTGAATTTGGTTAGTCCCCACTTCTTTATGACTTCCCAATAACCTTTTGTTTTCTAAAGGCTACATGCCAATCATGGTCATCCCTTCTCCAGTCCAGAATTTTATGGTAATGCCGAAAGGTATTAAGGTTTTATCACAAACGCATTTTCGTGATGGAAAATTACTTTTTTCAAAGCCTGAAGAAAAATTACACTTTCTGAAGCCTGGATGGCTCAGTTGGTAGAGCATCAGACTTTTAATCTGAGGGTCCAGGGTTCAAGTCCCTGTTCAGGCCTTACATTTAATGTTTTCATGACCTCATGGTTTGGTACCCTATCGTCATCAAGGAAGTCTGCTAGGTGCCATAGCTGAGTTGTGAATTTGGTTAGTCCCCACTATTTTATGACTTCCCAATAACCTTTTGTTTTCCAAAGGCTATATGCCAATCAGGGTCATCCCTTCTCCAGTCCAGAATTTTATGGTAATGCCGAAAAGTATTAAGGTTTCATCACAAACATATTTTCGGGTGGAAAATTGCTTTTTTCAAAAATTTTAGAAAAATGACTCTTTTAGAAGCCTGGGTGGCTCAGTTGGTAGAGCATCAGACTTTTAATCTGAGGGTCCAGGGTTCAAGTCCCTGTTCAGGCGTTACATTTACTGTTGTCATGATCTCATGGTTTGGTACCCTATCGTCATCAAGGATGTCTGCTAGGTGCCATAGCTGAGTTGTGAATTTGGTTAGTCCCCACTTTTTTATGACTTCCCAATAACCTTTTGTTTTCTAAAGGCTACATGCCAATCATGGTCATCCCTTCTCCAGTCCAGAATTTTATGGTAATGCCGAAAGGTATTAAGGTTTTATCACAAACGCATTTTCGTGATGGAAAATTACTTTTTTCAAAGCCTGAAGAAAAATTACTCCTTTTGAAGCCTGGATGGCTCAATCGGTAGAGCATCAGACTTTTAATCTGAGGGTCCAGGGTTCAATTCCTTGTTCAGGCATTACATTTAATGTTGTCATGATCTCATGGTTTGGTACCCTATCGTCATCAAGGATGTCTGCTAGGTGCCATAGCTGAGTTGTGAATTTGGTTAGTCCCCACTATTTTATGACTTCCCAATAACCTTTTGTTTTCTAAAGGCTACATGCCAATCATGGTCATCCCTTCTCCAGTCCAGAATTTTATGGTAATGCCGAAAGGTATTAAGGTTTTATCACAAACGCATTTTCGTGATGGAAAATTACTTTTTTCAAAGCCTGAAGAAATATTACTCCTTTTGAAGCCTGGATGGCTCAGTCGGTAGAGCATCAGACTTTTAATCTGAGGGTCCAGGGTTCAAGTCCCTGTTCAGGCGTTACATTTAATGTTGTCATGACCTCATGGTTTGGTACCCTATCGTCATCAAGGAAGTCTGCTAGTGGCCCTAACGAAGTTGTGAATTTGGTTAGTCCCCACTATTTTATGACTTCCCAATAACCTTTTGTTTTCCAAAGGCTACATGCCAATCAGGGTCATCCCTTCTCCAGTCCAGAATTTTATGGTAATATCAAAAAGTCTTAAAGTTTAATCACAAACGCATTTTCGTGATGGAAAATTACTTTTTTCAAAGCCTGAAGAAAAATTACTCTTTTTGAAGCCTGGATGGCTCAGTCGGTAGAGCATCAGACTTTTAATCTGAGGGTCCAGGGTTCAAGTCCCTGTTCAGGCGTTACATTTAATGTTGTCATGATCTCATGGTTTGGTACCCTATCGTCATCAAGGATGTCTGCTAGGTGCCATAGCTGAGTTGTGAATTTGGTTAGTCCCCACTTTTTTATGACTTCCCAATAACCTTTTGTTTTCTAAAGGCTACATGCCAATCATGGTCATCCCTTCTGCAGTCCAGAATTTTATGGTAATGCCGAAAGGTATTAAGGTTTTATCACAAACGCATTTTCGTGATGGAAAATTACTTTTTTCAAAGCCTGAAGAAAAATGACTCCTTTGGAAGCCTGGATGGCTCAGTCGGTAGAGCATCAGACTTTTAATCTGAGGGTCCAGGGTTCAAGTCCCTGTTCAGGCGTTACATTTAATGTTGTCATGATCTCATGGTTTGGTACCCTATCGTCATCAAGGATGTCTGCTAGGTGCCATAGCTGAGTTGTGAATTTGGTTAGTCCCCACTATTTTATGACTTCCCAATAACCTTTTGTTTTCTAAAGGCTACATGCCAATCATGGTCATCCCTTCTCCAGTCCAGAATTTTATGGTAATGCCGAAAGGTATTAAGGTTTTATCACAAACGCATTTTCGTGATGGAAAATTACTTTTTTCAAAGCCTGAAGAAAAATTACTCCTTTCGAAGCCTGGATGGCTCAGACGGTAGAGCATCAGACTTTTAATCTGAGGGTCCAGGGTTCAAGTCCCTGTTCAGGCGTTACATTTAATGTTGTCATGACCTCATGGTTTGGTACCCTATCGTCATCAAGGAAGTCTACTAGTGGCCCTAACGAAGTTGTGAATTTGGTTAGTCCCCACTATTTTATGACTTCCCAATAACCTTTTGTTTTCCAAAGGCTATATGCCAATCAGGGTCATCCCTTCTCCAGTCCAGAATTTTATGGTAATATCAAAAAGTCTTAAAGTTTTATCACAAACGCATTTTCGTGATGGAAAATTACTTTTTTCAAAGCCTGAAGAAAAATTACTCTTTTTGAAGCCTGGATGGCTCAGTCGGTAGAGCATCAGACTTTTAATCTGAGGGTCCAGGGTTCAAGTCCCTGTTCAGGCGTTACATTTAATGTTGTCATGATCTCATGGTTTGGTACCCTATCGTCATCAAGGATGTCTGCTAGGTGCCATAGCTGAGTTGTGAATTTGGTTAGTCCCCACTATTTTATGACTTCCCAATAACCTTTTGTTTTCCAAAGGCTATATGCCAATCAGGGTCATCCCTTCTCCAGTCCAGAATTTTATGGTAATGCCGAAAGGTATTAAGGTTTTATCACAAACGCATTTTCGTGATGGAAAATTACTTTTTTCAAAGCCTGAAGAAAATTTACTCCTTTTGAAGCCTGGATGGCTCAGTCGGTAGAGCATCAGACTTTTAATTTGAGGGTCCAGGGTTCAAGTCCCTGTTCAGGCGTTACATTTAATGTTGTCATGACCTCATGGTTTGGTACCCTATCGTCATCAAGGAAGTCTGCTAGTGGCCCTAACGAAGTTGTGAATTTGGTTAGTCCCCACTATTTTATGACTTCCCAATAACCTTTTGTTTTCCAAAGGCTACATGCCAATCAGGGTCATCCCTTCTCCAGTCCAGAATTTTATGGTAATGTCGAAAAGTCTTACGATTTTATCACAAACGCATTTTTCGTGATGGAAAATTACTTTTTTCAAAGCCTGAAGAAAAATTACACATTTTGAAGCCTGGATGGCTCAGTTGGTAGAGCATCAGACTTTTAATCTGAGGGTCCAGGGTTCAAGTCCCT
Source organism: Cottus gobio (assembly GCA_023566465.1). Taxonomy (NCBI): domain Eukaryota; kingdom Metazoa; phylum Chordata; class Actinopteri; order Perciformes; family Cottidae; genus Cottus; species Cottus gobio. The sequence goes on along the minus strand of CM042215.1, from coordinate 959,631 downwards.
GTTCAGGCGTTACATTTAATGTTGTCATGACCTCATGATTTGGTACCCTATCGTCATCAAGGAAGTCTGCTAGGTGCCATAGCTGAGTTGTGAATTTGGTTAGTCCCCACTATTTTATGACTTCCCAATAACCTTTTGTTTTCTAAAGGCTACATGCCAATCAGGGTCATCCCTTCTCCAGTCCAGAATTTTATGGTAATATCAAAAAGTCTTAAAGTTTTATCACAAACGCATTTTCGTGATGGAAAATTACTTTTTTCAAAGCCTGAAGAAAAATTACTCTTTTTGAAGCCTGGATGGCTCAGTCGGTAGAGCATCAGACTTTTAATCTGAGGGTCTAGGGTTCAAGTCCCTGTTCAGGTGTTACATTTAATGTTGTCATGATCTCATGGTTTGGTACCCTATCGTCATCAAGGATGTCTGCTAGGTGCCATAGCTGAGTTGTGAATTTGGTTAGTCCCCACTATTTTATGACTTCCCAATAACCTTTTGTTTTCCAAAGGCTACATGCCAATCAGGGTCATCCTTTCTCCAGTCCAGAATTTTATGGTAATGCGGAAAGGTATTAAGGTTTTATCACAAACGCATTTTCGTGATGGAAAATTACTTTTTTCAAAGCCTGAAGAAAAATTACTCCTTTTGAAGCCTGGATGGCTCAGTTGGTAGAGCATCAGACTTTTAATCTGAGGGTCCAGGGTTCAAGTCCCTGTTCAGGCGTTACATTTAATGTTGTCATGATCTCATGGTTTGGTACCCTATCGTCATCAAGGAAGTCTGCTAGTGGCCCTAACGAAGTTGTGAATTTGGTTAGTCCCCACTATTTTATGACTTCCCAATAACCTTTTGTTTTCCAAAGGCTACATGCCAATCAGGGTCATCCCTTCTCCAGTCCAGAATTTTATGGTAATATCAAAAAGTCTTAAAGTTTTATCACAAACGCATTTTCGTGATGGAAAATTACTTTTTTCAAAGCCTGAAGAAAAATTACTCTTTTTGAAGCCTGGATGGCTCAGTCCGTAGAGCATCAGACTTTTAATCTGAGGGTCTAGGGTTCAAGTCCCTGTTCAGGTGTTACATTTAATGTTTTCATGACCTCATGGTTTGGTACCCTATCGTCATCAAGGAAGTCTGCTAGTGGCCCTAACGAAGTTGTGAATTTGGTTAGTCCCCACTATTTTATGACTTCCCAATAACCTTTTGTTTTCCAAAGGCTACATGCCAATCAGGGTCATCCCTTCTCCAGTCCAGAATTTTATGGTAATGTCGAAAAGTCTTACGGTTTTATCACAAACGCATTTTTCGTGATGGAAAATTACTTTTTTCAAAGCCTGAAGAAAAATTACACTTTTTGAAGCCTGAATGGCTCAGTTGGTAGAGCATCAGACTTTTAATCTGAGGGTCCAGGGTTCAAGTCCCTGTTCAGGCGTTACATTTAATGTTGTCATGACCTCATGATTTGGTACCCTATCGTCATCAAGGATGTCTGCTAGGTGCCATAGCTGAGTTGTGAATTTGGTTAGTCCCCACTATTTTATGACTTCCCAATAACCTTTTGTTTTCCAAAGGCTATATGCCAATCAGGGTCATCCCTTCTCCAGTCCAGAATGTTATGGTAATATCAAAAAGTCTTAAAGTTTTATCACAAACGCATTTTCGTGATGGAAAATTACTTTTTTCAAAGCCTGAAGAAAAATTACACTTTCTAGAAGCCTGGATGGCTCAGTTGGTACAGCATCAGACTTTTAATCTGAGGGTCCAGGGTTCAAGTCCCTGTTCAGGCGTTACATTTAATGTTTTCATGACCTCATGGTTTGGTACCCTATCGTCATCAAGGATGTCTGCTAGTGGCCCTAACGAAGTTGTGAATTTGGTTAGTCCCCACTATTTTATGACTTCCCAATAACCTTTTGTTTTCTAAAGGCTACATGCCAATCAGGGTCATCCCTTCTCCAGTCCAGAATTTTATGGTAATGCCGAAAAGTATTAAGGTTTCATCACAAACATATTTTCGTGTGGAAAATTGCTTTTTTCAAAAATGTAATAAAAATGACTCTTTTAGAAGCCTGGGTGGCTCAGTTGGTAGAGCATCAGACTTTTAATCTGAGGGTCCAGGGTTCAAGTCCCTGTTCAGGCGTTACATTTAATGTTGTCATGATCTCATGGTTTGGTACCCTATCGTCATTACATTACATTACATTACATTACATTTCATTTAGCTGACATCAATGAAGTCTGCTAGGTGCCATAGCTGAGTTGTGAATTTGTTTAGTCCCCAGCACTTTATGACTTCCCAATAACCTTTTGTTTTCCAAAGGCTATATGCCAATCAGGGTCATCCCTTCTCCAGTCCAGAATTTTATGGTAATATCAAAAAGTCTTAAAGTTTTATCACAAACGCATTTTCGTGATGGAAAATTACTTTTTTCAAAGCCTGAAGAAAAATTACTCTTTTTGAAGCCTGGATGGGTCAGTCGGTAGAGCATCAGACTTTTAATCTGAGGGTCCAGGGTTCAAGTCCCTGTTCAGGCGTTACATTTAATGTTGTCATGACCTCATGATTTGGTACCCTATCGTCATCAAGGATGTCTGCTAGGTGCCATAGCTGAGTTGTGAATTTGGTTAGTCCCCACTATTTTATGACTTCCCAATAACCTTTTGTTTTCCAAAGGCTATATGCCAATCAGGGTCATCCCTTCTCCAGTCCAGAATTTTATGGTAATGCCGAAAAGTATTAAGGTTTCATCACAAACATATTTTCGTGTGGAAAATTGCTTTTTTCAAAAATGTAATAAAAATGACTCTTTTAGAAGCCTGGGTGGCTCAGTTGGTAGAGCATCAGACTTTTAATCTGAGGGTCCAGGGTTCAAGTCCCTGTTCAGGCGTTACATTTAATGTTGTCATGATCTCATGGTTTGGTACCCTATCGTCATTACATTACATTACATTACATTTCATTTAGCTGACATCAATGAAGTCTGCTAGGTGCCATAGCTAAGTTGTGAATTTGTTTAGTCCCCAGCACTTTATGACTTCCCAATAACCTTTTGTTTTCCAAAGGCTATATGCCAATCAGGGTCATCCCTTCTCCAGTCCAGAATTTTATGGTAATATCAAAAAGTCTTAAAGTTTTATCACAAACGCATTTTCGTGATGGAAAATTACTTTTTTCAAAGCCTGAAGAAAAATTACTCTTTTTGAAGCCTGGATGGCTCAGTCGGTAGAGCATCAGACTTTTAATCTGAGGGTCCAGGGTTCAAGTCCCTGTTCAGGCGTTACATTTAATGTTGTCATGACCTCATGATTTGGTACCCTATCGTCATCAAGGATGTCTGCTAGGTGCCATAGCTGAATTGTGAATTTGGTTAGTCCCCACTATTTTATGACTTCCCAATAACCTTTTGTTTTCCAAAGGCTATATGCCAATCAGGGTCATCCCTTCTCCAGTCCAGAATTTTATGGTAATGCCGAAAAGTATTAAGGTTTCATCACAAACATATTTTCGTGTGGAAAATTGCTTTTTTCAAAAATGTAATAAAAATGACTCTTTTAGAAGCCTGGGTGGCTCAGTTGGTAGAGCATCAGACTTTTAATCTGAGGGTCCAGGGTTCAAGTCCCTGTTCAGGCGTTACATTTAATGTTGTCATGATCTCATGGTTTGGTACCCTATCGTCATTACATTACATTACATTACATTACATTTCATTTAGCTGACATCAATGAAGTCTGCTAGGTGCCATAGCTGAGTTGTGAATTTGTTTAGTCCCCAGCACTTTATGACTTCCCAATAACCTTTTGTTTTCCAAAGGCTATATGCCAATCAGGGTCATCCCTTCTCCAGTCCAGAATTTTATGGTAATATCAAAAAGTCTTAAAGTTTTATCACAAACGCATTTTCGTGATGGAAAATTACTTTTTTCAAAGCCTGAAGAAAAATTACTCTTTTTGAAGCCTGGATGGCTCAGTCGGTAGAGCATCAGACTTTTAATCTGAGGGTCCAGGGTTCAAGTCCCTGTTCAGGCGTTACATTTAATGTTGTCATGACCTCATGATTTGGTACCCTATCGTCATCAAGGATGTCTGCTAGGTGCCATAGCTGAGTTGTGAATTTGGTTAGTCCCCACTATTTTATGACTTCCCAATAACCTTTTGTTTTCCAAAGGCTACATGCCAATCAGGGTCATCCCTTCTCCAGTCCAGAATGTTATGGTAATATCAAAAAGTCTTAAAGTTTTATCACAAACGCATTTTCGTGATGGAAAATTACTTTTTTCAAAGCCTGAAGAAAAATTACACTTTCTAGAAGCCTGGATGGCTCAGTTGGTAGAGCATCAGACTTTTAATCTGAGGGTCCAGGGTTCAAGTCCCTGTTCAGGCGTTACATTTAATGTTTTCATGACCTCATGGTTTGGTACCCTATCGTCATCAAGGATGTCTGCTAGTGGCCCTAACGAAGTTGTGAATTTGGTTAGTCCCCACTATTTTATGACTTCCCAATAACCTTTTGTTTTCCAAAGGCTATATGCCAATCAGGGTCATCCCTTCTCCAGTCCAGAATTTTATGGTAATGCCGAAAAGTATTAAGGTTTCATCACAAACATATTTTCGTGTGGAAAATTGCTTTTTTCAAAAATGTAATAAAAATGACTCTTTTAGAAGCCTGGGTGGCTCAGTTGGTAGAGCATCAGACTTTTAATCTGAGGGTCCAGGGTTCAAGTCCCTGTTCAGGCGTTACATTTAATGTTGTCATGATCTCATGGTTTGGTACCCTATCGTCATCAATGAAGTCTGCTAGGTGCCATAGCTGAGTTGTGAATTTGTTTAGTCCCCAGCACTTTATGACTTCCCAATAACCTTTTGTTTTCCAAAGGCTATATGCCAATCAGGGTCATCCCTTCTCCAGTCCAGAATTTTATGGTAATATCAAAAAGTCTTAAAGTTTTATCACAAACGCATTTTCGTGATGGAAAATTACTTTTTTCAAAGCCTGAAGAAAAATTACTCCTTTCGAAGCCTGGATGGCTCAGACGGTAGAGCATCAGACTTTTAATCTGAGGGTCCAGGGTTCAAGTCCCTGTTCAGGCGTTACATTTAATGTTGTCATGACCTCATGGTTTGGTACCCTATCGTCATCAAGGAAGTCTGCTAGTGGCCCTAACGAAGTTGTGAATTTGGTTAGTCCCCACTATTTTATGACTTCCCAATAACCTTTTGTTTTCCAAAGGCTACATGCCAATCAGGGTCATCCCTTCTCCAGTCCAGAATGTTATGGTAATGTCGAAAAGTCTTACGGTTTTATCACAAACGCATTTTCGTGATGGAAAATTACTTTTTTCAAAGCCTGAAGAAAAATTACACTTTTTGAAGCCTGAATGGCTCAGTTGGTAGAGCATCAGACTTTTAATCTGAGGGTCCAGGGTTCAAGTCCCTGTTCAGGCGTTACATTTAATGTTGTCATGACCTCATGATTTGGTACCCTATCGTCATCAAGGATGTCTGCTAGTGGCCCTAACGAAGTTGTGAATTTGGTTAGTCCCCCTATTTTATGACTTCCCAATAACCTTTTGTTTTCCAAAGGCTATATGCCAATCAGGGTCATCCCTTCTCCAGTCCAGAATTTTATGGTAATGCCGAAAAGTATTAAGGTTTCATCACAAACATATTTTCGTGTGGAAAATTGCTTTTTTCAAAAATGTAATAAAAATGACTCTTTTAGAAGCCTGGGTGGCTCAGTTGGTAGAGCATCAGACTTTTAATCTGAGGGTCCAGGGTTCAAGTCCCTGTTCAGGCGTTACATTTAATGTTGTCATGATCTCATGGTTTGGTACCCTATCGTCATTACATTACATTACATTTCATTTAGCTGACATCAATGAAGTCTGCTAGGTGCCATAGCTGAGTTGTGAATTTGTTTAGTCCCCAGCACTTTATGACTTCCCAATAACCTTTTGTTTTCCAAAGGCTATATGCCAATCAGGGTCATCCCTTCTCCAGTCCAGAATTTTATGGTAATATCAAAAAGTCTTAAAGTTTTATCACAAACGCATTTTCGTGATGGAAAATTACTTTTTTCAAAGCCTGAAGAAAAATTACTCTTTTTGAAGCCTGGATGGCTCAGTCGGTAGAGCATCAGACTTTTAATCTGAGGGTCGAGGGTTCAAGTCCCTGTTCAGGCGTTACATTTAATGTTGTCATGACCTCATGATTTGGTACCCTATCGTCATCAAGGATGTCTGCTAGATGCCATAGCTGAGTTGTGAATTTGGTTAGTCCCCACTATTTTATGACTTCCCAATAACCTTTTGTTTTCCAAAGGCTATATGCCAATCAGGGTCATCCCTTCTCCAGTCCAGAATGTTATGGTAATATCAAAAAGTCTTAAAGTTTTATCACAAACGCATTTTCGTGATGGAAAATTACTTTTTTCAAAGCCTGAAGAAAAATTACACTTTATAGAAGCCTGGATAGCATCAGACTTTTAATCTGAGGGTCCAGGGTTCAAGTCCCTGTTCAGGCGTTACATTTAATGTTTTCATGACCTCATGGTTTGGTACCCTATCGTCATCAAGGATGTCTGCTAGTGGCCCTAACGAAGTTGTGAATTTGGTTAGTCCCCACTATTTTATGACTTCCCAATAACCTTTTGTTTTCCAAAGGCTATATGCCAATCAGGGTCATCCCTTCTCCAGTCCAGAATTTTATGGTAATGCCGAAAAGTATTAAGGTTTCATCACAAACATATTTTCGTGTGGAAAATTGCTTTTTTCAAAAATGTAATAAAAATGACTCTTTTAGAAGCCTGGGTGGCTCAGTTGGTAGAGCATCAGACTTTTAATCTGAGGGTCCAGGGTTCAAGTCCCTGTTCAGGCGTTACATTTAATGTTGTCATGATCTCATGGTTTGGTACCCTATCGTCATCAATGAAGTCTGCTAGGTGCCATAGCTGAGTTGTGAATTTGTTTAGTCCCCAGCACTTTATGACTTCCCAATAACCTTTTGTTTTCCAAAGGCTATATGCCAATCAGGGTCATCCCTTCTCCAGTCCAGAATTTTATGGTAATATCAAAAAGTCTTAAAGTTTTATCACAAACGCATTTTCGTGATGGAAAATTACTTTTTTCAAAGCCTGAAGAAAAATTACTCTTTTTGAAGCCTGGATGGCTCAGTCGGTAGAGCATCAGACTTTTAATCTGAGGGTCCAGGGTTCAAGTCCCTGTTCAGGCGTTACCTTTAATGTTGTCATGATCTAATGGTTTGGTACCCTATCGTCATCAAGGATGTCTGCTAGGTGCCATAGCTGAGTTGTGAATTTGGTTAGTCCCCACTATTTTATGACTTCCCAATAACCTTTTGTTTTCCAAAGGCTACATGCCAATCAGGGTCATCCTTTCTCCAGTCCAGAATTTTATGGTAATGCCGAAAGGTATTAAGGTTTTATCACAAACGCATTTTTGTGATGGAAAATTACTTTTTTCAAAGCCTGAAGAAAAATTACTCCTTTTGAAGCCTGAATGGCTCAGTTGGTAGAGCATCAGACTTTTAATCTGAGGGTCCAGGGTTCAAGTCCCTGTTCAGGCGTTACATTTAATGTTGTCATGATCTCATGGTTTGGTACCCTATCGTCATCAATGAAGTCTGCTAGGTGCCATAGCTGAGTTGTGAATTTGTTTAGTCCCCAGCACTTTATGACTTCCCAATAACCTTTTGTTTTCCAAAGGCTATATGCCAATCAGGGTCATCCCTTCTCCAGTCCAGAATTTTATGGTAATATCAAAAAGTCTTAAAGTTTTATCACAAACGCATTTTCGTGATGGAAAATTACTTTTTTCAAAGCCTGAAGAAAAATTACTCTTTTTGAAGCCTGGATGGCTCAGTCGGTAGAGCATCAGACTTTTAATCTGAGGGTCCAGGGTTCAAGTCCCTGTTCAGGCGTTACATTTAATGTTGTCATGATCTAATGGTTTGGTACCCTATCGTCATCAAGGATGTCTGCTAGGTGCCATAGCTGAGTTGTGAATTTGGTTAGTCCCCACTATTTTATGACTTCCCAATAACCTTTTGTTTTCCAAAGGCTACATGCCAATCAGGGTCATCCTTTCTCCAGTCCAGAATTTTATGGTAATGCCGAAAGGTATTAAGGTTTTATCACAAACGCATTTTTGTGATGGAAAATTACTTTTTTCAAAGCCTGAAGAAAAATTACTCCTTTTGAAGCCTGAATGGCTCAGTTGGTAGAGCATCAGACTTTTAATCTGAGGGTCCAGGGTTCAAGTCCCTGTTCAGGCGTTACATTTAATGTTGTCATGATCTCATGGTTTGGTACCCTATCGTCATCAAGGAAGTCTGCTAGTGGCCCTAACGAAGTTGTGAATTTGGTTAGTCCCCACTATTTTATGACTTCCCAATAACCTTTTGTTTTCTAAAGGCTACATGCCAATCAGGGTCATCCCTTCTCCAGTCCAGAATGTTATGGTAATATCAAAAAGTCTTAAAGTTTTATCACAAACGCATTTTCGTGATGGAAAATTACATTTTTCCAAGCCTGAAGAAAAATTACACTTTCTGAAGCCTGGATGGCTCAGTTGGTAGAGCATCAGACTTTTAATCTGAGGGTCCAGGGTTCAAGTCCCTGTTCAGGCGTTACATTTAATGTTGTCATGATCTCATGGTTTGGTACCCTATCGTCATCAATGAAGTCTGCTAGGTGCCATAGCTGAGTTGTGAATTTGTTTAGTCCCCAGCACTTTATGACTTCCCAATAACCTTTTGTTTTCTAAAGGCTACATGCCAATTAGGGTCATCCCTTCTCCAGTCCAGAATTTTATGGTAATGCCGAAAAGTATTAAGGTTTTATCACAAACACATTTTCGGGTGGAAAATTGCTTTTTTCAAAAATGTAATAAAAATGACTCTTTTAGAAGCCTGGGTGGCTCAGTTGGTAGAGCATCAGACTTTTAATCTGAGGGTCCAGGGTTCAAGTCCCTGTTCAGGCGTTACATTTACTGTTGTCATGATCTCATGATTTGGTACCCTATCGTCATCAAGGAAGTCTGCTAGGTGCCATAGCTGAGTTGTGAATTTGGTTAGTCCCCACTATTTTATGACTTCCCAATAACCTTTTGTTTTCCAAAGGCTATATGCCAATCAGGGTCATCCCTTCTCCAGTCCAGAATTTTATGGTAATGCCGAAAAGTATTAAGGTTTCATCACAAACATATTTTCGTGTGGAAAATTGCATTTTTCAATTTTTTTAGAAAAATCACTCTTTTTGAATCCTGGATGTCTCAGTTGGTAGAGCATCAGACTTTTAATCTGAGGGTCCAGGGTTCAAGTCCCTGTTCAGGCGTTACATTTAATGTTTTCATGACCTCATTATTTGGTACCCTATCGTCATCAATGAAGTCTGCTAGGTGCCATAGCTGAGTTGTGAATTTGTTTAGTCCCCAGCACTTTATGACTTCCCAATAACCTTTTGTTTTCTAAAGGCTACATGCCAATTAGGGTCATCCTTTCTCCAGTCCAGAATTTTATAGTAATGCCGAAAAGTATTAAGGTTTTATCACAAACACATTTTCGGGTGGAAAATTGCTTTTTTCTAAGCCTGAAAAAAAAAAAAGTTCTTTACTTAAACCTTCAGAGTAAACCATGTTAATTGCTGTTATTTCTCATTCATTTTACATTTCATTTAGTTGACACTTATCCAAAGTGACTTACATGATATACAGTAGACCAATTAGGGTTAATTGTCTTGCTCAGGGACACAAGAAGGACTCAAGGATGGCTGAGCTGGGGGTTTGAACCATCAAGCCTCTGATTGAATGTCAGACCTGCTAACCACTGTCACCCCACAGTTAGTAATTTTTTTCTGATGTGTTTCCTTCTCAGTTATGACTCCAACATGGACGACAGCAGAGACAACAAGAAGAACCGGTTCTCAAATACGATGGCATTCATGGAGGAATATCTCAACAACGTCCTGAACGACGAGCTACCCTTCCACAACGAGGAGAAAAACAAACTGACATACGAGGTCAGTCCCGGCTCCTCGACATCCTGGCTCATCTTACAACTTTCACCTTCCTTCATTTTTCTCCCATGATCACTTCCTTTGCTTTTGATTTTTTTCTACAGGTGGTGAGTTTGGCCAGACATTTGATCTACTTTGGTTTCTACAGTTTCTTCGAGCTTCTCAGACTCACCAGAACCCTGCTGGGCATCATCGACTGTCGACCAAATCCTGGATATGCTGGGCTCATGTTCCACGACGATGGATCAGGTACTCTCCGCTCTGGTTAAAAATACAGTCCTCTTCATCCATGATTTTGACCAATGTTCTTTACTGCTTAAACATGTAGTTGTTTTTATTTACTTTGTTTTGCCAGTAAACCAGTAAATCACTATTGTTGCTGATATGTTTATGAGTCTGAAGTCTCTCACACATTGAATCACTGTGTGAAGTGGCCGTTTGTTTGTTGCACCATTTGTTTAGAAAAGTCTCAGAAATCGCCTGGTGCAGACTTCAGAAATAAAGAGGGCTTCAATCAAGATGATTGTAAGCTGTAAGTAATATCTGCTCTTGTCTTGCATGTCTGAAGGGAAGAACGTGAAGCGCTCCATACATGGGATGGGTCAGATGATGTCCACCATGGTCCTCAATAGGAAGCAGTCCATATTTGGAGGTGCCAGAGGGGCGGGGGCGGGACTTGCGATTGACGGACAAAGAGGCAGTAAAGACAGTATCGATAAGATGGACCTGACAGTGATGGACACCAAGCTGAAGATACTGGAGATACTACAGGTATCAAAATTCCATATGAATGATAGGAAAACTGCCACTTTATAAGGTATTTACAATAATTTGATTGACTATGCCAAGAACTAAACCAGATGTTAATTGAACAAACTGACCTGATATAAATGACACATGAGGGGAAATACTGTATATAATGGCTTCACACACAAGATGGACACCAACCATAACTAAACGCAAAGCAAAGATAACTATATAACCATGTATATATAGCCAACAAATGGCTTTAAATGGTTCATTTTGTGATGCTGGCTACTTTGATGCAAGCATTGATATCAAGGCTTCCTACTTTGTATGTTATCCAGATAACTCTTATTTATATATTTTTAAATCTATTTCCACATGGACACATGACCTGACAAACACGGAGACCCTGGTTGATTATGAATATTGTTTTCCGGCCGCTCTAACTGGACCTAACTCCGCTCTTCATCAGTTCATCCTGAACGTTCGCCTCGACTACCGCCTCTCCTTCCTGCTGTCCGTGTTCAAGAAAGAGTTTGTGGACGTTTATCCAATGGCCGATGCCGACGCCACCACCAACTTGGAGCATGCAGGTGCAAACACGGAGCCTCACTTTCATATTAGAGTTGCATATACAAACAGAATACATAAACAGGAACAATTTGCAAAGTGCTGCCCTCTTGGACGGTCTCTATTGACTAAGACAGGATTTGCTATTTCACCTTTTTCCTGAATATATACATGTCATTTAAAAGTGTGTGTGTGTTTTCGACCTACATCAACACACATCCCCCAGAGTTTGTTAAATGAGTGTGTCGTTACTTCCCCCAATGCTTTCAGATGTCCCGGTCAGCGAGGAAATGCCAGGTATAATCTAGAAACCTTGTAATTTTAGAGTGATAACTTCAGAAATCCAGAGGCAGTATTTACACCACTGTTTCCATTCCCTGTGTAACATTCACCCTCCAATGAGGTCCACATGTGCTTCAAAGCAATCTGCTTGTGTCAATGAATTCTGGGGAATTCAGTCCTTTTGTTTCTTAACCTTTTGTGTGTTCTTCCCTCCTCAGCTGCCATCAACCTGCAACACATCGGAGAGCAGGCCGAGGCCATGTTCGGGGTCGGGTATGTCAACGGTTCACGACCTTTATTTACACCACGGACCGGTTTCATGTGAGACAATATGTTCACGGACCGGCCTTCAAGGTGTGGGGCATACATATGACCAAATAAAATGATACGGCCGGCAAAAAAACAAATATAAAGTGCATAAAAAATAGAACTCACCATTACATTGAATTATCACCACAATCAGCAGAGAATCAGCTGCAGTGATAAACCCGATTTCTATCTGGTGATATCTTTTAAAAGCATCTTTCTTCTTCTTCTGTCTTCTCATTGGATCTTTTCCTATTTCCAAAGAAGCTCTACAGAGACGTCTGTTTTTTACTCCTTTTTAATCTTCATTTTGGGGTAACATAGACGCTCAGACACACAGATGAATGTATCCGGTCATTTTTAAAAATAAAACATATTTTAGACCTTGATTATCAATCAACTATATTTTTTTTAATTCATTCTTTCTGTGTGGCCCGGTACCAAAGGACCCGTGGTAGATATGTAGACAATTTAATTCACATATATATTTTACTCTTAATCACTTCTGAACAATTTGAGATGTTTTTTGGGACGTTTTAAGAAGCAGACATGTTGTGAACACAGGAAGGGGAACAGCATCCTGGAGGTGGACGATGAGGGCGGCCGCATGTTCCTGCGGGTGCTGACCCACCTCACCATGCACGACTACCCCCCTCTGGTGTCTGGAGCCCTGCAGCTGCTCTTCAGACACTTCAGCCAAAGACAGGAAGTGCTGCACACCTTCAAACAGGTACACACACACACACACTTGTACGGAATCAAAAGCTTATACAATATTAAGGTTGGGAAAGACAAAATCCAAAGTTTTCCACTAAAAGTCTCACTTCAAACTCAAGTGCATCACAGTTAGAAGGTTAAAAGGTTTTATCCTTTTAACTGAACCTTTTCACAGCTGGTCGAGCATCAGTCTTTTAATCTAAAGGGTGGGGTTCAAGTCCCTTTTCAGGCAAAAATGCTTATTGTGTAATCTGCTGGCTCAACACTTGCTGTGATCACATGAATTGGCTTTGAAATGATGCACAACTTTAGAACTGTTTTTCTCCCTTACAGTTCAACCTTTATCTAGTTTATGTCAGGTTTGTTTGTTTATTTGTTTGTTGTTGTTGGCAAGATACTCGTGGTAATCCTCCAACATCTGGCCTCTGCAGGTCCAGCTGTTGATCTCAGCTCAGGACGTAGAGAACTACAAGCTGATCAAGGCGGATCTGGATCGCCTCCGAACGCTGGTGGAGAAATCTGAACTGTGGGTGGAGAAGAAGAACTTGGGGGGAGGCGACGGGAAGAAGGACAAGAAGGAGAAGGGACAGGTAGGAAGCAAGAGCGTCATACATTTTACCATACATTTTTATGATAGGCATTAATATTAAAAAAGGGAAAGTAACTGTTGGAAAATTCCCAAAGTTTGCTCCGCATATAGAAGGATTATTTTACAGGCCTTCATCAAGAACTGAGATGCAATCAGGAGATTGATTTGTCCGCTTACTTGAAACTCATTTTCCACATTTGTGTCCAGTTCTTTTTTTAAGAAACAATCACAAAAACGAAAGTAATGTCAAAGCCCCCTTTGCTCACTTTATGCTATGAGTGGTGGTGCAGTGGTAGTGCGCCCGCCTTTGGAACACAAGGTGGAGTGTTCAAATCCCACTCATGGCAATGGGGGTGGCTGTAGCTCATGGGAACCACAAGGTTGCAGGTTCAACCACTGATTTCCCCATAGTTTGTATGTCAAAGAGTCCTTGAGCAAGACACTGAACCCCCAGTTGCTTCACGAGGCTGCCCACTGCTCCTTAATACTAAGGATGGGTTAAAATGCAGAGAATAAATTTCCCCACTGTGGGACTAATAAGGGATTATTATTATTATATGATCAGTTATTATTTTGTCCTGCAAATATATGTCCAAAAGTGTCAATATCTTGCTTCTAATTTGTGATTAGAAGCTAATATATATATATATATATATATATATATATATATATATATATATATATATATATATATATATATATATCTTATATAATTATTGTCCTGCCAAAACTAATATGTAGGTTTACAAATGTCTAAAATTGGACAGAATACAACTTTTTTTAGGAAAGAGTTGGTGAAAAGCGTTGTATCATCAGATTGAGAGACAGTTCATAGAAGGAGAATTATTATATAAAGACTAACTTTCTCTCAGAACTAACAAGTGTGCTCTTAATGGCTGAGTGACATATACATATATATGTATATAAACATCTAACAGTGTACAACCACTAACAAACTAACTCAAAGTCACTACTTAAACCAGCACAAAAAACATTTTCTTGGTAGAAGACTAATATTATTAATTGATAATCAGAATATAACCCATGAAACTAACTGGCTAAACAGAAAGTAAACAAATGTGTTTTTGAACCTTTGCATCCGGGTTTTTCCTCTCACTGTACTCAACGTTGGTGTGGGGCTTGCTGACGTCTCAGGTGGTTCAGGTCCTGGGTTCAGATCTGGCTTGGGGGGTTGTTGCTGTTGCATGTCACGCCTGAACTCTCTTCACTGCCTGGTTCTACTCTGAAATAAGGGCACAATGTCTTAAAGGTCCACTGTGCAGGATGTCGTGGCATCTAGTGGTGAGGTTGCATATTGCAACTGAATGTCCCGCTGCTGCCTTCATGTGTCAATAAAAGAGAATTACATTACATTACATTACATTTCATTTAGCTGACGCTTTTATCCAAAGCGACTTACAATAAGTGCATTCTACGGTTACAAACAAGAATCAGAACAACAAGAATCAAGAAGGTACAATTTCATCAATAAAGTTCAACTACAAAGTGCTATCAGTAAGATCCATTTCAGTGCTACTATAGTGCTACATCCTTTATTCAAGGTATAGTCGGAAAAGATGTGTTTTTAGTTCATGGAGGAAGATGTAGAGACTTTCTGATGTCAATGGGGAGCTCATTCCACCATCGAGGAGCCAGGACAGAGAACAGTCGAGACTTTGTGGAGTGTTTAGCTCGCAGTGACGGAGCTACAAGCCGATTGGCAGAAGCCGAGCGGAGTGCACGAGTTGGGGTGTAAGGTTTCACCATGTCCTGGATGTAGACTGGACCAGATCTGTTCGTAGCACGGTACGCCAGTACCAATGTTTTGAAGCGGATGCGGGCGGCCACCGGTAACCAGTGAAGGTCGCGGAGGAGCGGAGTAGTGTGGGTGAATGAAAGAGTCATTATTCGGTTTGTCCGTGCTGCGATAGAGTGGAAACCTGCTCCCTGTGGAGATATGAAGCGCTTCTGAGCCCACGAAAACAACGGTGCTTTCAGGTGATTAGACGCTGATGAAAACATAGTAGATCATACGAGACTTCTCATTTAATAGCACTGTTTTATCATCAATATTTCACACACTTATGTTGCATATCCAACTATTAAAACAACAACAAGCAAAAACCATTAAGCCAGTTGGGCCACCTGCATGGCACATAACGCACCATCGCATGTCTGCGTGTTCAGAATCGTACGTGTGTAATTTAGTAGCGTCGCCAGAGAGAACTGCATACGCTGTCTTACCCTTTGCATCCTACAGGGGGCATCAGAAGATGCAACGCCCAAGAAGGAGAAACAGGAGAAGGGCAACGAGAACTACCAGAAGGTCAAAGAGGTGAGAGCACTCGAGGACCCGCCTTCTCAAGTGGGTAAAAGTTTTGTTGCGTTGTTTTCGCTGGTTGGTTGTTTTTGTTGCATCGTGGTGTTTCTGTGGTGCATGTCCAACAGATCACCTGTCAATCAATCAATGTGGGCGGGGCAGTGAGGTCTGAAGTTGTTTATGTGGTGTTCCTGTCTCACTCTCTTCAGAAAGGGTGGCTTTCACTGAATGATTTCATTGTCTTCATCCTCACAGTCACTCTGAGTGACAGCATTAGACAAATCAGTTGTAAATTAAGTGCAAAATAAAAGATGTTCAAAATTAAAATCAATCTTTATACAATACTCACACGATGTACATTGAAGGAGTTGTTGGTGTATCTAATCTTTCCTCTTACTCATCCATCCAGAAATAAATGAAACCCCACAGCCCTCATTTTGCTCTAAAGTTCAGCCAATCAAATCGTTTGTTTGCCTCTCCATTCGTCCAATAGATTTTGGCCTTAATTGTTGCTCATATTGATACCATTCTAAATGCCAACATGTCATTGTGATCATATATTATATATTTGTTTGGTCAATGATAAAAAAAAAAAAGTCAAGCTTGTGCACATTTTTATTGCTCATCGTTGAAAATGTAATTACATGAAAAAGTAAAGCGTGTATAATGAACCAGATTTTGGAAATCTTCATCCATAAACAGATAAGTTGCAATAATTGTTGCTTTAAAATATTTTAGATTTGGCTTCCAGCATCATTGCCTCACTTTTATGTTCATGTTTTTTTTTGTTTTCTCTTTGAATTTGTCATGCATTTGCCAAAATTATGGATTAGTTTTCTCTTTTCAATTCAGGTACAAGTAGTTTTATATTCATTTTCCACTGTATCCAAGCATTTAATATTGTTACCACAGCAACAACAAAAACATTTGGGAAACTAGACAAATATATAGCGGGCCAAACACTGATCCTAGGGGAACCCCACCAAAGTAATCTTTAGTAATTTACATATGGATAAATAATGTTTGGGGTTGTAATTTAACGGCTTCAGGAGAATAATAGAGTGTTAGTCTTTATGTTGTATATCTTACTGAGCATTGCAGTCGACTTACACATATTTGCTTTGACTAAAGTGAAATGTGATTTACAGCATATTTTATTCTTATTTATTTATTTGTTTATTATCACGTCAAACCCTTAAATAATATTTCAGACACTCATAATTATATGTGTACTCTGTGAATAATAAGTTAAGTTGAGCATACATTGTACTACTGTCTTAGTCAGTAAGGACTTTACTTTACAATTAATGTTAAGAATAGAAAATGAAACAGCAAACATAAACTAGTGTAGTGGACTCAGCTTGGAGGACATAATTCACAGGACTAGTGGGTGACTGTCCCTTTAAGAGCAGGTATCGTAACCATAGGAACGTGTTGGCGTTGGAGGTTTAAGGTGACTCACGGGCGAAGTGTTTGTGTGAGCGTGAACAAACGCAGACCAAGAGAGAAGTTTTGTCTCCTACACTAGTGTCTTCTAATTGTGTCTCTTGTGATTGGGCCCTGCTTCCCTCTGGCCACGCCCCCTTGTATATGTAGATCCTGGAGCGGTTGAATAAGATGTGCAGCAGTGGGGTTTGGAAGAAGCAGCAGAGGCTGTTGAAGAACATGGGAGCGCATAAGGTCATGCTGGACCTGCTGCAGGTGTCATACGACCTGGTAAGACTGGACCCCGCCACAATAAAAGCTTCCTAATTCAATCACAGAGCCGTGGATGATCGACTCTACTTAGAGCCGGCATTTACTAAATATATATATATATATATATATATATGTATGATTCCAGTGGTAAACAGGATTTGTTTCAGATGCTGTGATCTCAACATCAGCCAGTAAGTAAAAGCACGTTGTCCTCTGAAGATGAACCCCTTGTCCTCTCTGTCTGCAGAACGACGTGAAGATGCAGGAGATCATCAGGTACACTCACCTGTTCCTGCAGAAGTTCTGCACAGGGAACCAGGAGAACCAGACTTTGCTGCACAAGAACCTCAGCCTGTTCCTCAACCCGGGGGTACGATGCCGTAAAGAGGCTTTTATTTAGACGAACACATTATGCTTTCTGAACAGAAGGTTATGGAACGTTCATCTCTTGATCATGAGTCCGTTACCAATACTGGATTGAAAATTAATCTACAGCAGCTTTTATAGACAATAAACAAATCAAAAACATTGACAAATAATGCAAATAATTGCCAAAAACTCCTTTGCTGGTTAAAATGTTTGAGTTGTACATTATAATTATATGATGTTTCATAACTGAATGACTAAACTGATTGTTGAACATACAAGGAATGTGACTCAGTGAAAGGTGCATAACAATAAACATAGACATAGAATAAAACAATTCAAAATGAAGATATGATAGAAACAATCATCATAAATATGGAAACAACAAACAGCTTGGTGACCTTCCCTCCCGCCTGCAGCTGCTGGAGGCGGAGACTGTGCAGCACATCTTCTGCAACAACTACCAGCTGTGCAGCGAGATCTCAGAGAGCGTCCTGCAGCACTTCATCCACTGCTTGGCCACGCACGGCCGCCACGTGCAGTACCTCAACTTCCTGCACACCATCATCAAGGCCGAGGGCAAGTACGTGAAGAAGTGCCAGGACATGATCATGACCGAGGTGAGGCAAGGCCGTGTGAGGATGATGATGAGGATGATGATGATAGAGACCAGCTTCAGTGTAACGCTGCCGTCGCTCTGCAGCTGACGAACGCCGGCGAGGACGTGGTGGTCTTCTACAACGACAAGACGTCCTTCAACGTGATGCTGGAGCTGATGGCCGAGAGCCGGGAGGGGGTCGGCGAGAGCAGCCCGCTCAGGTAATGTACACACATATATATATACATAATATATGTATATATATAAAACCAGCTGTGTACTGTGATATGTAGTACAGTAATAAGTACAAGATGTACATCTGAGATGTAGTACAGTAAAAAGTACAAGAAGAAGAAGTAGAAATCAGAACATGGAAATATTCAAGTGCAGTGCGCATACATCAAATCTGTATTTTACGTCCAGTATATTGTATATATATATATATATATATATATATATATATATATATATATACTGTATATATACAGTAATATTGTTTTACAGATTTTGCATAATGCATAAACATAATGCATAAACGTTGGATGTTCGTCTTCATGCAGGTATCACATCTCTCTGGTGGAGCTCCTGGCAGCCTGCGCTGAGGGCAAAAACGTCTACACGGAGATCAAGTGTACGTCCCTGCTTCCTCTAGAGGACGTCGTCAGAGTGGTGACGAACGAGGACTGCATCACGGAGGTAATATTTATATTCATACATGTAGCTCTAGAAAGGAGTTGTACCTAAATACAGTGTACTCTAGTACTTTGTACTTCAGAAGAAGTAACAAGTCAATAAGGCTTGTTAAAAGTATGAGAACTAAATTATTAAAGCATAGACGGTACCAAAAGTAAGGTTCTCATGATGCAGAATAATGCATATTTTAGAAACTAAACTAAAACCTAAAACCCACCCGTCTCTCCCTCTCCGCCTGTCTGTCTCTCCACCCGTCTCTCTGTCTCCAGGTGAAGGTGGCCTACGTGAACTTTGTGAATCACTGCTACGTGGACACGGAGGTGGAGATGAAGGAGATCTACACATCGAACCACATCTGGAACCTGTTTGAAGACTTCACCGTGGACATGGCCAGGGTAACGTACTGGTGACTATTGTTGCTGCACCAGGGTAACGTACTGGTGACTATTGTTGCTGCACCAGGGTAACGTACTGGTGACTATTGTTGCTGCACCAGGGTAACGTACTGGTGACTATTGTTGCTGCACCAGGGTAACGTACTGGTGACTATTGTTGCTGCACCAGGGTAACGTACTGGTGACTATTGCTGCTGCACCAGGGTAACGTACTGGTGACTGTTGCTGCTGCACCAGGGTAACGTACTGGTGACTGTTGTTGCTGCACCAGGGTAACGTACTGGTGACTATTGCTGCTGCACCAGGGTAACGTACTGGTGACTGTTGCTGCTGCACCAGGGTAACGTACTGGTGACTGTTGTTGCTGCACCAGGGTAACGTACTGGTGACTGTTGCTGCTGCACCAGGGTAACGTACTGGTGACTATTGCTGCTGCACCAGGGTAACGTACTGGTGACTATTGCTGCTGCACCAGGGTAACGTACTGGTGACTGTTGTAGCTGCACCAGGGTAACGTACTGGTGACTATTGCTGCTGCACCAGGGTAACGTACTGTTCGTTTCCATGATTTCCTGTGTTTCCTTGGCAGGTTTGTAATAAGCGTGATAAACGTCTCTCTGATCCCATCCTGGAGAAATACATCATCAACGTGGTCTTCGACACCATCATCGCCTTCTTCAGCTCCCCGTTCTCTGAAAACAGCACGTCTCTGCAGGTGAAGGCCGCGCTTCAGGTGGTCGTTTTTAAGCCACAGCAGAGGTTCTTCAAACCCAAAAATATGAACATTATTTCCAACATTATCCAGAACGTTTGTATATGAATGTATCAAAATAAAAGAAAATGACATCAATACTTTCCACTAATAATAATTAGTGCTTTTTAATGACAAATCTTTAATAAAGTTGAATTCAATCTCTTTTTAGGAAAATATTGAATTCACTTTAATCCAAACGTGGATATGATGCATTGTTTTTATACATTTACATGTACAAAGAAAGTCATTATCCATCACTTCTAAATGGGAGCTGCTTCAATGTGCTCTGGCAGTAAAGTGGACTCAGTTGTGGTCTGCAGGACCGCGGGGTCCTCGTTCCTGCTTCAGATCTCCGTTCTTGTTCCTCTCAGACTCACCACACCATCATGACTCAGCTGCTGCAGTCGTCGGTGCGGCTGCTGGACTGTCCCTGGCTGCAGCAGCAGCACCGGGGCCAGGTGGAGACCTGCATCAAGACCCTCGCTATGACCGGTAACGCATCCTGGACCAGCTTGTGTTCATGTACTTTTACTGAAGGGGAGACATAGAATACATCAAATAAACTGATAGAGTCATGGAGCAAGGATATATATTAATATATATATACAATTGTGTTTATATTTAACTGGGCCAAGTAACATGTATAAACATACTTTTTCATTGTGAATTCAATACTAAGCTATTCAAATAATACAGATTCATATATTCATGTTTTTATGTTAAACATGTGCAGTGAGCAGGGCGGCCGTGCTACTGCCTGTTCATAAACACAACAATAACAATATCAACACTGTTTATAAACAGAACAATAACACCATTGTTTATAAACACAACAATGACAACATTGTTCATAAACACAACAATAACAACATTGTTTATAAACACAACAATAACAACATTGTTTATAAACACAACAATAATAACATTGTTTATAAACACAACAATAACAACAACACTGCATAATAATCATGATGCAAGCTCTTCAAACTGATATTTATTTACTGAACGATAACACCCTCTGCCTCATTCATCAGTTCACTTGTGAACATGTTGTGTTGTTGGGTTTGTGTAATTCAACACATTTAAGTGAACCTGGATCCTGGAGCCCTGCAGTACCTCTGCAGCCCCTCTAGGGGTCTCCCTGCTCTAGTGACAGTCTAGTTGTGTTCTCCTCTGCAGCCAAGAGCCGCTCCATCGCGCTGCCTCTGGACCTGGAGGCTCAGATCAGCACCATGCTGTCCAGCTCCGCCCTCAACTCGCTGTCACGCTCCAACCCCAACTACAAGTCCTCGTCCCGGTCCTCCAGGCCCATCGCCCCTAGCAACCCCTGGGACTACAAGAACATCATCGAGAAGCTGCAGGTACGCACACACACACACACACACACACACGGAGACACACACACACACACACACACACACACATAGAATGAAAATATATAAATATACACCATTTTATTGTTTTACCCATTAAATCCTTAGTGGGGATAAACATTGTGTCTCTCTGTGTGTGTGTGTGTGTGTGTGTGTGTGTGTGTGTGTGTGTGTGTGTGTGTGTGTGTCTCAGGACATCATCAACACTCTGGAGGAGCGTCTGAAGCCGCTGGTGAACGCTGAGCTCTCGGTTCTCGTGGACGTTCTCCAGCAGCCGGAGCTTCTGTTCCTGGAGGGAACCGACGCCCGGCAGCGCTGCGAGTCCGGAGGCTTCATCTCCAAGTAGGTGCCGGTCCTCAGGGTCCCAGTCCTCAGAGCCCCGGTCCTCAGGGTCACGGTCCTCAGGGTACTCAGGGTACTCAGGGTACTCAGGGCCCTGGTCTTCAGGGCCCAGGTCCTCAGGGTCCAGGTCCTCACGGTTACGGTCCTCAGGGTCCCGGTCCTCAGGGTCCCGGTCCTCAGGGTCCAGGTCCTCAGGAACCTGATCCTCAGGGCCCAGATCCTCAGGGCCCCGGTCCTCAAGGTCCAGGTCCTCAGGGCCCAGAATCCCCTGCAGCTGATGCATGATGGGAGAATGTGTGTGTGTCTGCAGGCTGATCCAGCACACCAAAGCTCTGATGAGTTCGGAGGAGAAGTTATGCATCAAAGTCCTGAGAACTCTGCAGGAGATGCTGATCCGGACTCTGGACTTTGACGAAAAGGTCAGTTCACTAACTTACCAACTAGTTATTCTAATGCCCTCTAACCTTTTCACCCTCTAACCCTCTAACCCTTTAACCCTTTAACCCTTTAACCCTCTAACCCTTTAACCCTCTAACCCGTTAACCCTCTAACCATTTAACCCTCTAACCCTCTAACCCTTTAACCCTCTAACCCTTTAACCCTCTAATCCTTTAACTCTCTAACCCTCTAACCATTTAACCCTCTAACCATCCAACCCTTTAACCCTCTAACCCTCTAACCCTTTAACCCTCTAACCCTTTAACCCTCTAACCCTTTAACCCTTTAACCCTCTAACCATTTAACCCTCTAACCATCTAACCCTTTAACCCTCTAACCCTCTAACCCTTTAACCCTCTAACCCTTTAACCCTCTAACCCTTAACCCTCTAACCCTTTAACCCTCTAACCCTTTAACCCTCTAACCCTTTAACCCTCTAACCATTTAACCCTCTAACCATCTAACCCTTTAACCCTCTAACCCTCTAACCCTTTAACCATCTAACCCTTTAACCCTCTAACCCTCTAACCATTTAACCCTCTAACCATCTAACCCTTTAACCATCTAACACTTTAACCCTCTAACCCTTTAACCCTCTTACCCTTTAACCCTCTAACCATTTAACCCTCTAACCATCTAACCCTCTAACCCTTTAACACTCTAACCCTCTAACCATTTAACCCTCTAACCCTTTAACCCTCTAACCCTTTAACCCTCTAACCCTTTAACCCTCTAATCCTTTAACCCTCTAACCATTTAACCCTCTAACCATCTAAACCTTTAACCCTCTAACCCTCTAACCCTTTAACCCTTTAACCCTCTAACCCTTTAACCCTCTAACCCTTTAACCCTCTAACCCTTTAACCCTCTAACCCTCTAACCATTTAACCCTTTAACCCTCTAACCCTTTAACCCTCTAACCCTTTAACCCTCTAACCATTTAACCCTCTAACCATCTAACCCTTTAACCCTCTAACCCTCTAACCCTTTAACCATCTAACCCTTTAACCCTCTAACCCTCTAACCATTTAACCCTCTAACCATCTAACCCTTTAACCATCTAACACTTTAACCCTCTAACCCTTTAACCCTCTTACCCTTTAACCCTCTAACCATTTAACCCTCTAACCATCTAACCCTCTAACCCTTTAACACTCTAACCCTCTAACCATTTAACCCTCTAACCCTTTAACCCTCTAACCCTTTAACCCTCTAACCCTTTAACCCTCTAATCCTTTAACCCTCTAACCATTTAACCCTCTAACCATCTAAACCTTTAACCCTCTAACCCTCTAACCCTTTAACCCTTTAACCCTCTAACCCTTTAACCCTCTAACCCTTTAACCCTCTAACCCTTTAACCCTCTAACCCTCTAACCATTTAACCCTTTAACCATCTAACCCTTTAACCCTCTAACCCTTTAACCCTCTAACCCTTTAACCCTCTAACCATTTAACCCTTTAACCCTCTAACCCTTTAACCCTCTAACCCTTTAACCCTCTAACCATTTAACCCTCTAACCATCTAACCCTTTAACCCTCTAACCCTTTAACCCTCTTACCCTTTAACCCTCTAACCCTCTAACCCTTTAACCCTCTAACCATCTAACCCTTTAACCCTCTAACCCTTTAACCCTCTAACCCTTTAACCCTCTAACCCTTTAACCCTTTAACCCTCTAACCCTTTAACCCTCTAACCCTTTAACCCTCTAACCCTTTAACCCTCTTACCCTTTAACCCTCTAACCCTCTAACCCTTTAACCCTCTAACCATCTATCCCTTTAACCCTCTAACCCTCTAAACATTTAACCATCTAACCATCTAACCCTTTAACCCTCTAACCCTTTAACCCTCTAACCCTTTAACCCTCTTACCCTTTAACCCTCTAACCCTCTAACCCTTTAACCCTCTAACAATCTAACCCTTTAACCCTCTAACCCTTTAACCCTCTAACCCTCTAACCCTTTAACCCTCTAACCCTCTAACCCTTTAACCCTCTAACCCTTTAACCCTCTAACCCTTTAACCCTCTAACCCTTTAACCCTCTAACCCTCTAACCCTTTAACCCTCTAACCCTTTAACCCTCTTACCCTTTAACCCTCTAACCCTCTAACCCTTTAACCCTCTAACCATCTAACCCTTTAACCCTCTAACCATCTAACCCTTTAACCCTCTAACCCTTTAACCCTCTAACCCTTTAACCCTTTAACCCCTTACATTGACCCGCTGTCCTGTCGTTTCAGGGAATTTCCCTGCGGAAGGTTCTCCTGCAGAACTACCTGTTCCCCAACAAGAAGAACAGCCCCAAGAACGACCTGGCGGAGCTCGGAGCCTCAGGTACGCCACTCCATTTACCTGCAATAATACAAATAATATACAAATAAAATAAAATAAAAACAATAAACATGAATGTACAATATGATATATATCGATAGAATACATATAAATATGGTAAACAACAACTAGATAACAGTACTTTAGAACAAGTATATGTAATAAATCCATGTGGCTTGTGGGTCTTGCCCTCATGTCTTCAGGCGTGGAGCAGGAGCGCGACTGGGCCGCGGTGGCTGCAGTTCAGTGTCGCCTCGACAGAGAAGGAGGAACCAAACTGTTCAGCGATCTGGTGATGAGCTCCAAGAACGACAAGATCTTCCAGGAGAGCATCCAGCTGGCCATCTGCCTTCTGGAGGGCGGGAACACCGAGATACAGGTGGGTCACGACCTCAGAGATCTGTCTGCTGGGGCGGGAACACCGAGATACAGGTGGGTCACGACCTCAGAGATCTCTGAACCCGTTGTGTCTGAACGTTCTCCTGCAGAACTCCTTCTACAAGCTGATGATGGGCGACAACAAGTCGGAGAAGTTCTTCAAGGTTCTTCACGACCGCATGAAGGAAGCTCAGACGGACATCAAGGCCACCGTGTCGGTCAACGTCGGAGAGATGACGCACAAGGCCAACGAGAAGGAGCTGGAGACCGGTGAGCCAGGCTCCATGCTCTGCATCGGGTTGTTGGGTTTTATCTTTCTTTATCTGGTTGTTGGTTTTTATCTTTCTTCATCGGGTTGTTGGTTTTTATCTTTCTTCATCGGGTTGTTGGGTTTTATCTTTCTTTATCTGGTTGTTGGGTTTTATCTTTCTTTATCTGGTTGTTGGGTTTTATCTTTCTTTATCTGGTTGTTGGGTTTTATCTTTCTTTATCTGGTTGTTGGTTTTTATCTTTCTTCATCGGGTTGTTGGTTTTTATCTTTCTTCATCGGGTTGTTGGTTTTTATCTTTCTTCATCGGGTTGTTGGTTTTTATCTTTCTTCATCGGGTTGTTGGGATTTATCTTTCTTCATCGGGTTGTTGGTTTTTATCTTTCTTCATCTGGTTGTTGGGTTTTATCTTTCTTCATCGGGTTGTTGGTTTTTATCTTTCTTCATCGGGTTGTTGGTTTTTATCTTTCTTTATCGGGTTGTTGGTTTTTATCTTTCTTTATCTGGTTGTTGGTTTTTATCTTTCTTCATCGGGTTGTTGGTTTTTATCTTTCTTCATCTGGTTGTTGGGTTTTATCTTTCTTCATCGGGTTGTTGGGTTTTATCTTTCTTCATCGGGTTGTTGGTTTTTATCTTTCTTCATCGGGTTGTTGGGATTTATCTTTCTTTATCGGGTTGTTGGGTTTTATCTTTCTTTATCGGGTTGTTGGGTTTTATCTTCCTTTATCTGGTTGTTGGTTTTTATCTTTCTTCATCGGGTTGTTGGGTTTTATCTTTCTTTATCGGGTTGTTGGGTTTTATCTTTCTTTATCGGGTTGTTGGGTTTTATCTTTCTTCATCGGGTTGTTGGTTTTTATCTTTCTTCATCGGGTTGTTGGTTTTTATCTTTCTTCATTGGGTTGTTGGGTTTTATCTTTCTTCATCTGGTTGTTGGGTTTTATCTTTCTTTATCGGGTTGTTGGGTTTTATCTTTCTTTATCGGGTTGAAATATGTTAACTTTTGTTTTATGAGATATTATGACTTATTATTTTATTATACTTTTTTTCTCATGGTGCTTTTTCTGGGGGAAAAATATGTATTGTCCTCACAGAAACTCTAATAATTGTATACATTAATAATGATAGTTTAAATCAATTTTAATTGACTTTAATCAGCAGTACTTTCAAAATGAAGCAGGGTTTTAGTTTAGAGCTTCTCTCTAAGCTCTACATTTAGGATCCTTTTAGATATTTGAACATGGATCCTAAACAGTGATCAGAAGATTGAAGCAGCTGATCAATACTCTGAACAGGTGGCTCTTCAGCATTAGTGCTTCCTGGGACAGGAAGTCTCCCGTTGATGGTCCAGTCCATCGCCCCGGTGGCGGGGGCCTCCGCCCTGCCAGTCCAGCCAGTGGCGGAGCAGAGGGAGGTGGAGATGGAGATGGGACCAGCTGTGACCATCATGAAGCCCATCCTGAGGTTCCTCCAGCTGCTCTGTGAGAACCACAACCACGACCTGCAGGTGAATACCTGCTACTGGACAAGAACAAGAAGTAGCTTCTGCACGTTAACTACCCATAATGCAGCTGGGTTGTCCATTAATTTGTTACTTTTGACCCAAAATGAAACACAAATGGAGGCTGAGCAGATGTA
Organism: Cottus gobio; assembly: GCA_023566465.1. Taxonomy (NCBI): domain Eukaryota; kingdom Metazoa; phylum Chordata; class Actinopteri; order Perciformes; family Cottidae; genus Cottus; species Cottus gobio. The sequence goes on along the minus strand of CM042215.1, from coordinate 932,805 downwards.
GTCAGAGCAGCCTTTTTGACTTTGTGCTTCCAGAACTTCCTGCGTTGCCAGAACAATAAGACCAACTACAACCTGGTGTGTGAGACCCTTCAGTTCCTGGACATCATGTGTGGAAGCACCACCGGAGGCCTGGGCCTTCTGGGTCTCTACATCAACGAATCAAACGTCCACCTGATCACTCAGACCCTGGAGACGCTCACCGAGTACTGCCAGGGGCCCTGCCAGGAGAACCAGGTAGACGGGCGCATCACAGGGAGGTATAGAGGCAGCGAGCCTCCCCGTGAACATGGATGCTCAGTGTGTGTGTGTGTGTGTGTGTGTGTGTGTGTGTTGCAGACGTGCATCGTCACCCACGAGTCCAACGGCATAGACATCATCACAGCGTTGATCCTGAATGACATCAGTCCTCTGTGTCGATATCGGATGGAGATGGTGCTCCAGCTGAAGGTACGTTGGTTCACGTGCATGCATATATATATTATATATTTATATATTCTCCTCTGGTTGTATAGCAGTCTATGCTTCATGTGTTGCACTGGTTGCAAAAACAAAACATAGCAATGTCCATAAAAAGAAGAAAAAAAAGAAAAGAAAGAAGTTAGTGGACGAGCGCATGTGTCGGTTATCAGATGACTCATCAACGGTACTTTCGTTTCCTCTGATCAAGGGTACTGATTGCAGGAGCTTTGTTTTGTAATGTGTCTTTGACTCTCTCCTTCACAATAAAAGCCGTCTTTGACTTCCTGTCTGCTTCCTTCTCCAGGACAACGCCTCCAAGCTGCTGCTGGCTCTGATGGAGAGCCGCCACGACAGCGAGAACGCAGAGAGGATCCTGTTCAACCTCCGGCCCCGAGAGCTGGTCCAGAACCTCTTTAACAGATTACATCAACGCTGTTGTTAGTGAGGCGTGTCCGGGTTTAATGTGTGTGTGTGTGTGTGTGTGCAGGTGGAGGTGATAAAGAAGGCCTACCAACAGGACAGTGAGTGTGAGGGGGGGGAGGTCTCTCCCCGCGAGGTCGGGCACAACATCTACATCCTGGCTCAGCAGGTGACCGAACACAAGCTCCTCATTGGCTGCCTGGATTCTTCTGTGCTCAGCGATTGGCCGACGAGAGGTCCCACTCTCCTCCCGGTTCGTGTTTGTAGTTCTGTGAATACGTTTTCACTATTGTTTGTTTGTTTGTTTGTTTGTTTGCAGCTGGCCAGACACAACAAGGTCCTTCAGAACCTCCTGAAACCTCAAAAGAACAGTAAAGAGGGAGAGGAGGGAATCTCCTCTATGGTGAGCTCTTCATCCATCCACCTGTCCATCCATTCATCAATCCATCCATTCATCCATCCATCCATCCATCCATTGGTTCATCCCTCCATCATCCCCTGTGTTTCTCCTGCAGCTGAACAACCTGAACAACCGTCCTCTGTCCCAGATGTTGAAGTCTTCAGCTCCAGCTGTGGTCGTGGAACAAGACCCGCTGGAGTACTACGACCTGCTCACCTCCCAGATAGAGGTACTACTACTAGTACTGCTAGTACTACTACAATACTACTACTGCTACTGCTACTACGTCTTCAATCCAACCTTATGAGAACAGACGTTTAGGAGTCGTTGTTTGGTCCGAGGTACTTGAGGTAGTTTAGCTGAATATTGGATTCAACAATATTATTGGGGTACGAGATATATACGATATATAAAATATATATATATAGTTTATAGTTTTATAGTTTATAAAATGTGTGTTTACTTGTTTGTTAACCTGTTTGTTCCCTGTTGTAAACAAACGTCTGCAGATCGTCCGTGACGACCGCAGCATGGAGCAGATCGTGTTCCCGGTTCATCCGATCTGCGAGTTCCTGACCGAAGAGTCCAAGACCCGAGTCTTCAACACCACGGAGCAGGACGAGCAGGGGTCAAAGGTCACGCACTTCTTTGAGCAAACCTCCTTCCTGCACGGGGAGATGGAGTGGCAGAAGAAGCTGAGGAGTGAGGACACACACACACACACTCAGAACACACACACACACACACGTTTAGGGTTTTAAAGGGTGAATTGTTTTCATACGATCAGCTGTTAAAAGACAGTAAACACAACTGCCGGAGTCACTAACCTCTGACTTTGTGTGTGTGTGTATGTGTGTGTGTGTGTGTGTGTCCTGCAGGTATGCCGGTGTTGTACTGGTTCTCCAGGAGGATGTCCTTGTGGGGAACCATCTCCTTCAACCTCGCCGTCTTCATCAACCTCATCATCGCTTTCTTCTACCCGTACAATTCAGGACAAGGTACTGCTGCGAGTACCACGAGTACTGATGAGAGTACCACGAGTACTGCCGGTACAGAAAGTACTGCTACCTATTAAAAATTCCTTTTTAGTTTAAATGAATCAGAGTTGGTCCTCTGAGGACCATGATTGTTGCATTGTGATGTCCTGTTACTGTAGTACAAGCACTATTAGTACTACTAGTACTACCACTGTCGTAACGATGCCCCCCCCCCCCCCCACCCCCGCCTCCCCCAGTGGGCGCCATCGATGACTCCCTGCTGCTCATGCTGTTCTGGGTCCTGACCGGGCTCTCCGTGTTGGGTCTGTTCTCTCAGCGGTCTCTCCAGCCGCTCACCATCGCTCTGATCCTGCGCTCCATCTACCACATGGGCATCGGCAACACGCTCATCCTGCTGGGCTCCCTCAACGTGAGTAGGACTATTTTACCCAGCAGCCACCTGGGGCCAGGCAGCATGTACCGCTGAGATGTAGTGCAGTAAAAAGTACAACATGTACCTCTGAGATGAAGTGCAGTAAAAACTATCTGCTTTGTTTCTAGTATTTATCTGGTATTACATGCCGCTGACATGCCTCTGTCATGTCTCTGACATCTATCTGACATTTCTCTGACATTTCTCTGACATCTATCTGACATGTCTCTGACATCTATCTGACATCTATCTGACATTTCTCTGACATCTATCTGACATGTCTCTGACATCTATCTGACATGTCTCTGACATCTATCTGACATCTATCTGACATTTCTCTGACATCTATCTGACATGTATCTGACATGTATCTGACATGTCTCTGACATCTATCTGACATCTATCTGACATTTCTCTGACATCTATCTGACATCTATCTGACATGTCTCTGACATCTATCTGACATTTCTCTGACATCTATCTGACATCTATCTGACATGTCTCTGACATCTATCTGACATGTCTCTGACATCTATCTGACATGTCTCTGACATCTATCTGACATCTATCTGACATCTATCTGACATCTATCTGTCATGTATCTGACATCTATCTGACATGTCTCTGACATCTATCTGATATCTATCTGACATCTATCTGACATCTATCTGACATCTATCTGACATATCTCTGACATCTATCTGATATCTATCTGACATCTATCTGACATGTATCTGACATCTATCTGACATGTCTCTGACATCTATCTGATATCTATCTGACATCTATCTGACATGTCTCTGACATCTATCTGACATCTATCTGACATCTATCTGACATCTATCTGACATCTATCTGACATATCTCTGACATCTATCTGACATCTATCTGATATCTATCTGACATGTCTCTGACATCTATCTGATATCTATCTGACATCTATCTGACATGTCTCTGACATCTATCTGACATGTCTCTGACATCTATCTGATATCTATCTGACATCTATCTGACTTGTCTCTGACATCTATCTGACATCTATCTGACATCTATCTGACATCTATCTGACATCTATCTGACATGTCTCTGACATCTATCTGACATGTCTCTGACATCTATCTGACATCTATCTGACATCTATCTGACATCTATCTGATATCTATCTGACATCTATCTGACATGTCTCTGACATCTATCTGACATGTCTCTGACATCTATCTGACATCTATCTGACATCTATCTGACATTTATTTGACATCTATCTGTCATGTCTCTGACATCTATCTGACATCTATCTGACATGTCTCTGACATCTATCTGACATTTCTCTGACATCTATCTGACATCTCTCTGACATGTCTCTGACATGTCTCTGACATCTATCTGACATTTCTCTGACATCTATCTGACATCTATCTGCCATCTATCTGACATGTATCTGACATCTATCTGACATCTATCTGACATCTATCTGACATGTCTCTGACATCTATCTGACATTTCTCTGACATCTATCTGACATTTCTCTGACATCTATCTGACATGTCTCTGACATCTATCTGACATCTATCTGACATGTCTCTGACATCTATCTGACATGTCTCTGACATCTATCTGACATGTCTCTGACATCTATCTGACATCTATCTGACATCTATCTGACATTTATTTGACATCTATCTGTCATGTCTCTGACATCTATCTGACATCTATCTGACATGTCTCTGACATCTATCTGACATTTCTCTGACATCTATCTGACATCTATCTGACATGTCTCTGACATCTATCTGACATTTCTCTGACATCTATCTGACATCTATCTGACATCTATCTGACATGTCTCTGACATCTATCTGACATCTATCTGACATTTCTCTGACATCTATCTGACATCTATCTGCCATCTATCTGACATGTATCTGACATCTATCTGACATCTATCTGACATCTATCTGACATGTCTCTGACATCTATCTGACATTTCTCTGACATCTATCTGACATTTCTCTGACATCTATCTGACATGTCTCTGACATCTATCTGACATCTATCTGACATGTCTCTGACATCTATCTGACATCTATCTGACATGTCTCTGACATCTATCTGACATGTCTCTGACATCTATCTGACATCTATCTGTCATGTATCTGACATCTACCTGACATGTATCTGTCATGTATCTGACATCTATCTGACATTTCTCTGACATCTATCTGACATGTCTCTGACATCTATCTGACATCTATCTGACATGTCTCTGACATCTATCTGACATCTATCTGTCATGTATCTGACATCTACCTGACATGTATCTGTCATGTATCTGACATCTATCTGACATGTCTCTGACATGTCTCTGACATCTATCTGACATCTATCTGACATGTCTCTGACATCTATCTGACATCTATCTGTCATGTATCTGACATCTATCTGACATGTCTCTGACATCTATCTGACATGTCTCTGACATCTATCTGACATCTATCTGCCATCTATCTGACATCTATCTGACATGTCTCTGACATCTATCTGACATCTATCTGACATCTATCTGACATGTCTCTGACATGTCTCTGACATCTATCTGACATCTATCTGACATCTATC